>JANIJU010000003.1:35909695-35996507 GCA_025504685.1 Leucosticte australis
AAAGAAAGAAAGAAAGAAAGAAAGAAAGAAAGAAAGAAAGAAAGAAAAGAAAAAAGCAACAAAATTGCACTTAAGCAGAGTGAGTAAATAGGATTAAAGATTCACTAGTATTTTAAATATTTGCAGCCCATTGTGCTTTCATGAACATTTATGAGGAGTTGGAATATTTGTACAGTTATTTTAAGAAACCTTACTCCAGACTTATCATCAAAATTCATTTAAGCATAACAAAGCATAAAAGAAGTTTCAGCCAGCTATTTCATGTGTTTCATCATTGGAATAGCAAAATCCATGATGAAATGCACAGAAGAAGTAAAAAATATTAATAAGGGTACTTGATTCTTGAAATTGTTTGGAACTCTTTTTCTACCTGAAATATAGCTATGGGAATTGAAAAATTTTTGAGAACTCATGGTAAGTAGGTCAAAATGGATAAATGAATTCTATCAATCAGTAGTTAAAGAAAACATCAAGTCAACATTAAAGCGTCAACTCAGCAGTTAAAGGAATAAACAGTTTTCTAAAAACTTGTGTTGAACTACAGTATTCAAATACTCTTACAAGCAACCTTAAACAGGCTTGAGAACAAGATCAAAAAAAATTGACTTCAAAAATAAAGTTTGCTACAGCCCACGTCTACTGTCCTTTTTGTTAAAGTTAATAGAATAAAAAACAGAGATCTGGATATAGCCATTTTTTCTGGGTTTAGATAGTTCTAAATAATATGCATCTAAATTCTAAGAGAAAGGCTGAATTTTATCCAAAATTTGAATCATTATGATGTCCTTTAGAGAGTCAAAACAGAATGTGACTCCCAGGATTGCTTTGCAGTAACAAAGAATTTAAGATCATGCCTCCTTTAATTTTTTGAGGGATAGAAAAATAGATCATAAGTGATGATGCATCTGATTTTATTCTTTTTTTCTTTTGTATGTTTGGGCCATGGGTAAAGGAGCTTAAATATTTTTTTCTAAGAAACCTAAAAAGCACCAATTGCTAGATAGGATAAAACCAGATTTTGGAAAATTTTCCTGAATTAAAAAAAGTACAACATTTTCTATGTCCTTTTCAGTTGTAGTGCAAAATAAGGCTGAGTGTCATAAATTCCAATTTCTAGAGAATCACAACATTTTCAGTTTCAAAGGAGAATGCTATAAAAATGGAAAACATTCTTCCTGCCACACCCCTACAAAGAGTTCTGAGACTTTACTTCTACAAGGGATCTATCTTTTGACGTCTCATTTTTAATAGATCTCCTTAGCTTCTTAAAGGACCAGCTTTCTTGCATTAGGAGACATGGTTTTGTCCCCCTTTCATCCTCCTTCATGCTTCAATGTTAGTGCCATTCTCAATTGGCTCAATGGAGAACTCAGAATTCCTAGACTAATCTCAAAGCTTTTCAAAATGGTGTTATTCTAATGAATATACTTGTCACTATTTCCCTCTGTGTCATATGGGCATATAAATATGCCTATACAATTCATAAAAATATTTCTGTAATCTTTATGGAATGATGTTAAATCTGTATGTTATAATCTACATCTTTAGATACCTCAAAGAGACAGAAAATCATGAACTAAGCTACTTTAGATAAGAGATAAGAGCTGAAAGTACATCAGACACTCTTGGAACAGGTCTGTAGAAAGTATCAAACTCATCATATTTAGTTGTCTAATATATAAGGTAGAATTTTCTGGTGAAAAATGACTTTGACTTGTCTCAGCTTTTTGATTTCTGTTCATCAATAGGATTTTATTTTCAAAGATAGATGTAATAATAAAAAAAAAGTGAAATAGACATATCTATTAGATAATGGCACTAGGTTAGCAAAATGTATTTTTGTATATGCAGTACCTTTTTCATTCACATTTTTTAACTTTCTGCCCCAAACTGCTCCTGCTCTGGACTTCGCAATTGCTAAGTGAAATTAGCAATAAATTTCTATTACTTTGCTGTTTTGAATAAATTTCACTGCTCTTGGGGCCAGATGAAAAACAGCAGTCTCTGTCTAGTAGTCTTATATCCCAAAACAGGAATTATTTAAGTTCCAGAAGAAGAATTTTCAATTACCACTTGTTGCATGTAAAGAGTTAGAGAAATTAGTGCTAGGTCATGAAAATAGGTGTAAAATAAACAAAAAATCTATTTGTTGCTCCGTTTTCTTCAGACTTTCAGTGGACAATGAACTCTATATCCATCATTCTTCAAAAAATTTGCCTGTTGCAGTACCTCAACTGCTAACCAGAGAGGTTGTTAGAAATTATCTTCATGTAGATAATTGAATGAGCATATAACAAAGGTTTGAGCCCTACAGAGAAGAATAAAACAACACACTAGGATCCTGTTCTCTGTTGGAATTAATTCTAGTCATTGTTCCTGGTACAAATGTCACATAAAACTACAATGGTTCAGCTTTGAATGTATTAACTTGCAGGACAACTTTGTGTACTTTATGATTTCCTTCACTCTCAAGGGAGTTTCTTCCAAAACTCCTCCCAATGGCCTAAAGTAGTAGAAAAAGGTAAAATAACTACATCAGCAGGATGTTTATGCAAAAATAGAAGTGAATGTAATTTTAATGTAATTTTAGGCTGCATTTGTTTTTTTTTTATTTCCTAATCAATAGTGCAATAGAGTGGGCAGAACTGATTTGGATGAATTCAACAGAAATTTTTAGAAATATTTTTAAGTCCTTTACGGAAGGATCCTTTTTTGGAGACCTTTTTTGCCTGCCTCTTCATTTACTTTTATTATTTATCAAAATTAAAAATTCTGTCGAGGTTTAGATTATATAATAACAGCACCATTTCAGAATCAATAGATTATTTATCATAAAATAATATTTATATAATTTGCAGGATTTAAGATATTTCTATTAGTAATTTTCTACTGTTAAAAATAATTTATGAAGATGTGGATCCTCCAAAAAAGCCTTCACATATGGGTTTTAAAATTTCCATGAACTTGGCATGCCAGCTCCTTTGTATGATTTTTTAGGTTTCTTCAGTTTTAAAATATCAGGGACCTAAATTACAGTGTCATGAGTATTCTAGAATTTAAATAATTTCTTTAATGTTCTTTCTGTTGTTGTGGTCTCTTCCTAGTGTCATATTGGTAATTGTAAATTATAGCTTACTAACCCCATTAAATAAAACTAAAAGGTCATAGTAAATTAACCTGCTCAGTCTTCAGTATCATAGGTTATAAAAAATCATTGTCCTTTATATGGTATGTGAACTTATCTAGACTACCAGCACTACTGCTGTTTTGTTTGTCTTAAGAATAAGAACATTACATTTTTTTTGTTATCCAGTGAGTTGCTTATGGGGTTGTTTGTTTTGGGGGTAGACATTTCTCCATTTTATAGTCATTTATTCCACATATTATTATGGCTTTCAGTCTCAGTTTGGGAACTGAAATACAGCTGTGCATTAGTCTCATCATGACTGTGTCTAGAAAGAAAATGAAGGGTTCCCTATTTATTTTTGCTCATGTTTCAGTTCAGACTTCTTCTAGAAGGTGATTTTGGTGTTTTATTTTCCAGTGTCTTAACATGCTAAATTGCATGTAGGCAGTGATAGTCACTGCAAAAGTCAGATCTGCAAGCACTCTGAGGTCAGAAACTGAGTGTTTGTAATGAATTTATCATACTTTCTGGCTGAGGTATTCTATAATCCTTAAGTAGAGAATTAATTTGAATTGAAATGGTGGTGTTATCAGATACCTGTGTATCAATTGCTAAGGTTGCTGTCTGCCTGAAGCATGCATAGATTGCAGGATGTCTCACTCATAGATTATTCTCTGTATCATTTGCATGACAAAATTAAGAGATCATTGATAAATAGTATGACCTGCAAAGGAACAGAAAAATATAATATATTTTGCAATTAATGGTGATTCTACATTGCTATGAGTATATTTCACAATATCATCACCATAAGGCTAATATCTCCTGTTTTGGGACACAAAGATAAGCAAAGAGAAATGTAACTTTAAATAATACTGTTTAAGGAAGTTGGTTTAAAGGAAAAACCAAAATAAAAACCCAAAGTAAAATCCAAATTATTAAATTGTTGCCTACATTAACAAATATGTCTCAGGGCAGGTAATTTATTGTATTCAAACCTAATTATTGTTCTCATAATATTATAATGAACCTGAAAATTCAGTAGGGATCTACAAGACTTTTTAAGACTTTTTAATTTCAAAACAGAATTTTGAGTCCATTACCTGGGAATTTTGTGAAAAATAATTATAAAAAAATTAATTAGTAACTAAATGTCCAGAACAATGGGAAGGAATTAGTTAAGATCATTTGCATCTTTACTAGGCTAGTATTTTGCTGCAATGTTCAATTAAAAAAAAAATACTCTGAAGACTGAAAGAGCATGATTTGCCTAACAGGGGCCAAGAATGGTAGATAATACAATAGGAAAAATATTATTCCCCACTTCATGATTTGGTGTTTTGTTGATAAGTTTAAATTATCTCTTTTAAAATTTCTCAAATGTAACAAAATAGATATTTTACTGAATATGTTGTGCGAGCAGGATACTACATGTATAGCTAATACAATTTTGAATTTTAGGCAGCATTATAAGTACATAATTAGTGTAATTGATCAGGCATTGATTTAAAAATATACACAATTGAGATGTCCAGTGTTGCGAGCTGCAAGAAGAGAAACACGAAGGTGGGAATTTTAACAGAGATACAATATGGAACGCTTTGTGCTTTTAGTATCATTTCAGATGATAACTGTTTATTTTATTACTATGAAAGTAATATTTATTACTATGAAAGTTTATTTATTACTATGAAATTTATTATTATTTTAATACTATGAAAGTCAATTGAAAATTCTGAATTTTTAAAAGAGAGTGTTAGAATAATTTTCATAATTGAATAAAAATGTTAAGAAAATATATGAATAGATTCCATCAAAATTTTTTTCAATATTAAAGTTTACTTGTTCTTTGAGTGTTGAGTAAAAGTTGTGCTCTTTATTTTTAGATATAAAGCAGCTGTAGTCTTTCTTTAATATTAGATCTTAGAGCAATAGAAAGATAAATGTCTTTCTGATGGGAAATCAAAAGTGTCTATTGACTCTAAACCGTAAATTGTCAAAAACGCACTGGCAAGAGCTCACTGATAAATCAGTTTTCAGAAAGCCTTGGTATTTCATCTTCTAACATTTAAAAGGGATTAAGCTGCCTCATGTTGAAGTGCCCCTGGTTTCTAAATATAGAATGAAGGGATGAAGTGGAATCTTCACTTTTGCTGTTGTTGAGAGGGATAATAGATTTACATCTGGCAAGCAGAACCCTTTGTTTGTGGTTATTGTAGGTCTTTAATTCTGAAATAGGATGTCTGCAATTTAAGTCCATTTATAAAACCGCTGATGTTTTAATTAAGCTCAAAAATAAACAAACAAAAAAGAGCCAACCACAAAATGTGAACTGTAGCAAAGGATGTATTAATCTTGAATTCCAGAGCCTAAATATTGTAAAGTACCTTAAATCAAACAAGATCAGGGTTGATTTGGAATGAAAAAGAACTGGAAAAATTAATCTGTTTTTTTTAATAATTTAGATTTTTCTCCTTTTATTCCAGCTCATTTCACACAAACACTTTTTAATAAGATTTTAAGTGGTTCATTCTCATGTCTTTCAATGTATTTTAATACTATTTATAGGCAAAGTGTTCAAGACATCTTATAAGCATATTTCGATTCATAAACCAAGAGAGTTTAAGTAGACATTTTAACTCCATTAATTGTAAGAATTCTGGACAATGCATGTGATTTTCCTTTGTTTATTCCTTTTTTATGATACTGTTTTATCTCTTTAGATCTTCAGTGTATTCTCACAAATAATCACCTTGTTAACCTAATAGCCTTTTAATTTTTTTTTAATATTAAATGTGTTACTCATTACATTGCTAAAAAGAGTACTGCATTCTAAAGTGGACACTAGTGGCAAAAGGGGCACCTCTTCCTTTTTATAAAATTAATTGCTCCTGAATATATCTGGTACTAAAAAATATCTTCAATTTCCTTAAAAAGAGAAAGCTTTACAGTTTTTCAAGGTGCAGCTATTAGAGGTAAACTATTCTGATCTACTAAAATGTAAGTATTCTGATAGTTTTGCAAAGTTTAACACATCCATACATTATCATTTTGCTAAGAAGTAAATACTCAGTAAAAATAGGAGCAAAAGCTCTTTGATCATTAACTATGTGTGCCTCCTATCTAACTTAAAATACAATAAACCAGAACAGAGTTTGGTTTTGGTATTGGTTATTAATGATGGATGAAGATCTTTTATTTTAAAGAGCTAGTTCAGTAAGTTTTTTTCTATGTGACTCTGCTTTTTGCACTTACCCTCTAGGTCTGTGGCCACATTTAGGTATAAGTTTTTTTTATATAGTGAAAAAATTATTTTTACTTACCCAGACTTCATTCTATATTACCTTTTTAACACCCTCTAATAGCAGTAATACCTTTAAAGTACATTTTGTAGGGAAATCACTGTATAATAAGTAATATCTATGTATACTCACAGGACTAGATTCTAATATGATGCAGAAGGCCAGCTGTCTACATTTAGCAAAAAGTCGACCTTGAAATTGGTAAGCTTAGAAGAGTAGTCATGAAAGAGCAGTTCAGGCAAAAAGGAAATGATCCATTGAAATCATAGCTTTCACAAGTCATTACATTGTTTACAGTGTTTCCTCAAGAGATTGTTTTGCCTTCTGGATAACTAAGAAGCCTTGATTATTTTTCTAGCCTGCAGAACTATGAAAAAGATTTTATCATTTATTCTTTTGCTAGACACATATATGTACATATACCTATATAAAAAAAATAAAGGTAATTTCAGCTTACTTCCTGATAAAGCAAAAGAAAACAAACAAAAAAACCCCACCTCACCTTCTGTGTATAACTGCAACAAATGTCTTATTTTTGCTGTTACATGAGTATTTGTCACATAAAATTAGTTATGTGATCATTGTTGGGTCCTTAAAGTTTTCTGCTATGTTTACATGGAAACAAAGATTGACATAACCAGACTGGCATGGGTAGAGATGCTAAGGGGGCCATATGTGTGCACAGGATTCTTCACACTCAAATGAAAAAGCACAAAACCCACCATGGCTTTGTTCTCATTTCTCAATAGCATGCAAGGTATTTTTTCTCTCACAAATCCAGAAAAGTTGTCTGTGTTCATGTTTCCCAGAATTCTTAAAAACTTGTTTCCAGATTCATCTGTGTGACCAATCATGCCTCACTGTAGTCTCAAAGGCAGTGTTCTCAGCTAGAGTGGGATTTTGTGAGCCGCTTTTAAGCAGTTCTCCCTCAGGTATTCATCATTTTCTGGGACTGGGGATTGCAAAGTAACCAGGAAAAATTTGGTGAAATTGAGACTGAACTGGGATTTCTGGCACACAGAATTATAACACCAGAAGCGGCAGTATGAATACTGCTGTACTGTTTGACCTAGTGCCAGGATCTGAAGCAGCTGGAGCCTCATCCTGGGAGGGCATACATAATAAAAAAAAGAAGAATTTTCTAAATGTCAAAATTTTGCTTGAGGGAAACCATATTCCCAGTACAGTTTCTGGCTGTATTCCACCTGCAATAGCTCTCAGGTCCTTTTATGTGCTTTTTACACTCATTTCCCTAACATTTTCACAATTTCTAAGATCAGAAAAGGCAAAGGCACAATTATTTTTGTGGCTTTGTGCTTGCTGGGGCAGTTTTGGCTTATGTGGTTACAAATGTCCTTCTGGCCTTTAGTCCAGGTTCCAGGCTGCCTGGACTCAATTTCACAGTTGAACTACCAGAAATTCAAACCACATATGAAGGCACTGCTCTTGGCTGACTGTCACAGGTAAGAACTGATCTTACAGATACAGGATGTCCCTCTTAAAAATGAAAATAGTTATCAGAAATACATTTTCCACCTCAAAATCCCTATGAAAATTGAATGTCACCTGCAAATTATTCATGTTTTGGTACCAATAAGCTTTTGGCTTCTCAACAAATCAAAAGCAAACAGTATCTTAGTAATCTCATCCATGTCAAAAAGTTGAATATTGACAATATCTTTCATTTGTGCAACATCTTTGACCTTGTTTTTCCTTCATTTTACAGCATACATATTTATGGGCAAAAAAATAAGAAACAAACTAAAAAGAAACCAACATTCAAGAAACATGTTCTTTCCAAGATCACAATTTATTCTTTCTGTGTGTCATTCGTTGCCATTTCCTTATTCAGCCTACTTAAATACTTCCTTCATATACTCACACATTCAGTATTTATGATGAATCTGGTGCAGTTACTTTAAACCACTATAACAGAAGTCCACTTTAAGTCACAGTGTTCTTTGTACCAATCTAAACTTCTCGTCTTTGATCAAATTCTTATCTTCCTCTATTGAATGTTTTCTTCACTGAAAGAAAGCTGATGGAAATGAACTGCAAAATAAATTTCTTCATTTTAGTTCTTGTGCCTGGTCTTAGCCTGTAAATCACAGAAGTGCCAGTACTTCTGTGGAGTAATGCAGGCAAACCTTTCAGGGTTAACTGATAACCTGATAATATCTTGATCATTTGTTTCTGTTTTATATATCAGCCAAATGTGTTGGTTGATAAGAAAAAGGCAGAAAAAAAGCATATTCTTGGCACATACTCATCACCTAATAACGAACAAAATCTTTGTGTGAATCTTAGAATGCTAAAGGCATTTCTCAGATAAGAAAAAACAAAAACAAAACTAGAAAAACAGAGGAAATAAACCTGAAAGGTGCAAATTTTCAGTCTACTTATAAGTCTGACTGAATTTGAAATACCTGGAAATAATGGATAACCTTAATAATAAACCATACTACCAAGATTTCCTATAATGTAATTCTTTGTACCTTATTTACAGATCAGTGGATTTGAAATCCAGATCTATATCTTTTCACTTTCGTGTAACTTAATAAGGGAGGAAGAACACGTAGCTCTTGGCAAGCTCTTGGCTGGGCAATCAACATTCAGAGCTGACATCTAACTGTAAAAGGCCCCTATAATATGATCAGCTGAGGGCAGGTTTGCAATTGATTTGTGGCCCATTCCAAGCCCTTTTGTATAGTATCCTGCTCAGTAAAATACAACATACTTGTTAATGCTTAATTAATACAGGAATAGCAGTTGAAAGTGAAATTTCAGCAATCAGATCTCTTATTTCTCTGGTAGCTCATATGGTAGATTTTCAGATATTAAGTAAGGAAAAAACCTAACATAATATTTGTGGGGGATTTTTCATCATTGAGTTTTTTGTTAAAGGCTGTACTTTGACCTCTGAATGACCAACACTTTGTTACCTAAGAGCAGATATTTGCTTTTTAGTGAGAGTATAATATCTTGGTATGGAGTATCATATATTTGTATATTTGATTTAACCGTTTAAAAATTGCACTAATTCATTCTATACTAGTGTATTTAACAAAAGCATTCAATTTAATTTCCTCCCTTTCACCCCCAGGGAAGTCTGTGATACTGCAGATATAACAGTGTTAGAGAATAGAACATTGTTACTTGTCTTATTTTTGAAGAAGCTACATGTTAGTAGCTCTCCAAAATTCCTAATTACCTTCCAGAAGAGAAGCTCCTCTATGACACTTTAAAATGCGAAGCATATAAAAATTTTATGGTTAGAACTTAGGCAGCCTGGTTTTGTGTGTTATTTTGTGACTGCCTGTAGTAGGTGGGAGATAGGAGATGTTGGATAAAATATCTCTCATGACAAAGAAAGGGAAAGCTTATTACCCTGCTTCTCAACAAATAGCATTGTAAAAAATGTGAGTTTTTTAACATCCTTTTTTAATCTGTCATCTGCTGCATTACTATAGCATTCTAGTCTTGACTATGACAGCAGGTTTGTTTCTGTTCAAATTTATCTTTATGCTGGGAACTCCAGTTAAATTTAATTATCAGAATTAAGATCACGTGGACCTTCCCATCTAAATTTTATGTGCGGTATCTGTACTCCCCTTCATTTGTTGGCATAATTTTTAAAGCATGTCATAGACTTTTTCTGAGGTTTTGGCTTCTATTTTGGTCTTCTCTTAAGATATGAAACTGGTTTAGTATTGGTAGGCAGAATATAAACTTTTCAACCGACTGCAGTATTTGACAGTTTCTACACTCAGTCAGCATTATTATTATTGCACAACTGTAAAACGAGCATTCTGGCAAAAGCAATTGGAAATTATTTCCTTTTGTTTAGCTTGTGGTTTTATTGGAGCCCAGTAAAAGGAGAGACTGGTAATACAATAAAGGTTATTTCTTTCTACAATGACAACCGCAACAAAAATGATTCAAATATTAATGCATAACTAATTAAATATCCACCTTTAATTATTAACAGCTTCACTACCATCTACTTATTTAATAACAAAGATCAGTATTCTACAAGCATTAGTTTTCAGTGCAAAGAAATCTTTACTGTACTACATCTTTATTCCCCTGTATAAGTAGACAGAATTTCCTCATAAGGACTGAAACATGCAAACCCAAGAAAATAAAGTATTATGATGTAGGCAAAAGTGTAATATACATAATGTCTCAGTTAGAAGTTTAAAGCTCTAAATCCACATCTCTTAGAGGCAGAGAGTGAGTTCTTATTCTTGGACAGCTTTTAATCAATTTGGCTTCAATTTTGACTAAATCTCTTTGGACTACCCAGGAGTAAACAAAAGTGAGTTCTTGAATTCGTAAATCCATTTGCAATCCAGTTAGTAAAGTACAAATTTTAGCCACCTTAAATTGCTATACCAACTAAATAATGTGCTTTTAGGATTTAAGGGATGTTAAGGGTTCTCTGTGTGTGTGTATACATATACATATGATTTTTGGATGGATTGACTCAGCTCCTCTTTTTCTATTATACATGTATATACATACACACAAACATTTATTTATATATATGATGTGTTTATGTGTATTTCTACATCTAATACACATATATAGATAGATAGATATATGTATGTATACATATATACATCTGTAATGTTTATCATAATCTACTTCTAAAAATGTTTTAAATATAGAGAGCTAAAACTTCAACTCAAAGCAGTGTACAGTTCCATAACACTTTACACATTAAAAAAAACCCAAAAGTGCAGAGAGAACAGTATGATTTTTTAATTTAATATCTATCTAGCAAATCACAGATATCCTATAATCCTATGTTTCAGGATGTAGAGTAAGTTAAGCTGGTATACAAGCATTTTTACTTAAAGACCAGCACCACATCAGTAATGCTGTTAGACCTTAGCTTGCAGTTGGAAGTAAATAATTGTATAAATATAGATTTAAATGAAGTAAAAATATTGTCTGGCCACATCCTATTATTATCTATATTTTTGCCTTTTATTTTGCCCTAAATGAGTTTTTTTTATTTTATTAATTAACATTTTATCTATATGTATGTTGCAAGCAAGTGAAAATAATTGGCAAGTTAAGTGGTTTTATACCTAAAATACAATATTTGGATTAGCAAATCCTGATAAAAGAGAAACTTACTGTTCTTTAGGATCATGCTAAAGAAGTCTCAATTCATAAAATGAATTCTTAAGGGCAAGAAACGACAACATAAACATTAGAAAGTTGTGCTGGATTGGATTAAGTTTCATTTTGACTGTTACTTAAATTTTCTGCAATATTTTAAGTAATATAATACTTCTGAAGGAAAAGTAAAGTTGGATCATGGTAGCCTGCAGAAGTTGCACTGTTCAATCCATCAAGGTTTTTAACAGCAATATTGCTTTTCCGAAAACTGTAGAAACTTTTCTTCACAACCACTACTGTGATTTGTTAATTATTACACATATTATATAGTCTGATTCCAGTAGCTGTCCATAATGACTGTCATTAAAAGTAAAAAGCAGTGATGACCTTTAAAGATGGGATCTGAATATGCATAAATACATATTTTTTAGTCTGAGAAAAGCTTTTAAGTGAAACATAATTTTAGAAGTAATACAGCTTAGTTGTGCATTAGTTATCCCCCAGTTGTCTTAAATCTGATGCAAACAAAAAATCCCTGAATTAGTCATTTGTCTGTCGAGATTGGCCGATTTAGTTTCATAAACATTATAATGCTATTTTTGAATATCAAAAATGAGGACTAATATTATCATAATACTATGGGGAAAAAATATATCCAGAGTGATGAAAATTTTTGAAAAATTAAGTTTCCCAAGGGACAAAAACTTAAATGAATGGAACTGCAGTTTTTCTTCATTGTTAAATAATTCAATTTATTTCCCAATATTGTAACAATAATAACAATTGGAACAATAATAAAGCTCAGTTATTAATAGCATACCACCTACAATTTAAGCATTTAACCAACAAAGATGGTATCCTAGATAATCAAGCCAGATGTGATTATATTTCTCAATCATGAAATTCCATTAGTCTAGCTCAATTCCATTTTCTCTGTTATTTTTTCTAGTCATCATTTTTATACTCTCAGTAAAACTGAGTCAGAAGTCAATGCTGTATAAAAAGCATTGAATCCTCAAACTTAAAATATTCAAATCTCTTCTTATTTGTGAGTGCTTCTTTCCAAATTATGTGGGGAAATACTTAGATCATAATGCATGAACTCTGAAAAACACAGATGTTACACAAATACACAAAACCAGAAATTGACTTGGATTTGAAGAGAAGCAGTATATCATTTTTTAAAGTTCTTTTTATACGAATAGAAATTTTAGACCATGGAAGGTAAATGATTGGTCAAATCTCAACTTTTTAAAAGCTCCATAATAAATTTCTCTGGCAACATTTTATTATTCAGGTCACTGTGAAAAAAAATTATTGGAATCTAAATACAGGAGTTAGGGAGAGTTGTACTAACTTCCCAGCTGAGGATCTGGCATAGCATCTCGTCTATATATACCAATTAATGAAGTGCTAAGTGTCAAATGACATCTATTTGTAAGTTAAATACTTGTAACAAAATGCTGTGAGTAATGACTAGAGCACCAAATTAGGGAGATACTGTGTATGTAGGGGAGAATGCATGTACCAGTTTTACCACATCCTTTTATGTTCTTGTCAGGTCAAGTTGCTCAAAGATGTACAGAAGTGGAACTGCACATGTACATGCATGCTGTTATAATTGTACCTTACATAAGGCCAAAATGTAATCAGACTGGACACTTCCATTGACTTATAGAGTATCTGTCATTCCACTGCAGAATATTCATATTCTTGTGCATGTAAGCACAAACAGGCTTTAAAGACTAAAAGGCTGACACTGCACTTGTTTTCTTAAAAAATCACATTCTCTTTGTGTATGTCAGATATACATGCTGGCTCATAACCAGCTGGAGCTGGCCAGCATCTCTCTGATGCCACTTGTAGTAATTTAAACCCACAATAATGGAAATAAAATATAGCTTTTCTGTTTTAAATATGTACACTTAGAGTATTTTTGCTTGGAAACTGCGGGTGTCAATATTCTTTCTGTTTGCTTTGCTCTACTGAAAGCATCATGTGTACTGAAACAGGTGGCAGAGTCAGTGAATCAGCATTTTGAAGGCTGAAATAGATTTTCCAGAAGTACCACCAGAAGTACCAAAGTGGATTATTGAGGATTGAGATTAAAGTAGTGATAAAAATGACAAGCACAAACATGTTCATCAGCTCAAAGGTACTGTCCTGCTCAATTTGTTGTAAACTATACAAACATATCACTTTGCCAAGTAAAACTGGAGATGATACATCTAGTTACATATTAGAACTGGGTGATAAATGTCAGGGGCTTAAGATTTTGATGGATAGTATTTTTGAACTTGTTGCTGATCCTTCTACAGTTCTCTTACTGCTGTGCAACATTCTTCAAAGCAGTAAGCAAATCCTCTAGGAAAGTACAATAATATCTGAAATACTCATCTACCAGGCTTTTTTTGGAGTGAAGTTTAAAAAAAAATAGTTATTTCATACCTGTGTCAATCTGTTCTTAATAAGTGTCCCTATTTCCTATTAAAGTGGTGGATGTATATTTGAGAAGACAGGAACACAAATCACAAAGGAATATTTGTATAACGTTAAAATCCAAGTGTTCCATGGGGTCGGTGGTTGGAGACAGGGACATCACACACACACCAGAGCTCTGTGGGACAAGCAGCCTGTCTTATTGCTGAGAGCCTTCTTATATAGGGAGTTCAAAACTGCCAGGTCTCTACAGCTCATTGGTCTGACCCCCTCACAGCCCAGCTCCTGACCAGGGAGATGCCTGCAGCTCAGGATGGAATGTGACAGGTGAAGGTCCCTGTCTATCAGCCCAGGGTCTGATTTATGAAACCAGGCTGGGTTTCTTATTTATCAGTACAAGCCAGTTTGTACAGTAACATGTTTGGATCAGAATTTATGTACACGTATTTGTATGTTTTGGTACAACTCACATCACTGGAGATTGTAGCTGGTATTAGGAAACTTAATTTAATTACTCTGGAAAACCTCATCAGAATGCTGTCATAGTGACAAAGTACTCAGTCTTGTGTCAGATGTACTAAAGCTGACTGGTCAATGCAAAATGTTTTGTGCTTGCTTTCATTTTCTTTGAATTCTGTGGCTGTAGTCAGTAAAATATTGGGATGGCACACTAGCTTGAAGTGAACAGGAGTAAATGCTAAAAAAACCAGGTTTAATGTGGTTTCAAATTTTGGGTTTGCCTAGTTGTTTCACCTGGAATTAATAAAAGCAAAACAACTAAGAAAGAAAGAAAGAAAGAAGGATATTAAAATGTCTACAAGTAAATTAAATGCAGATGTTTAACTGTAAAAACTAAATAACTCATTATAAAAATATTTTTGGACATGGAGACTATGGCTAATTATCAGTACTAGCTTTAAATTGCAAGACAGGAGTGTAACATTTTGGGCAAGACCACTGTGCAAGGGAAACAAATACAGGTGGCTAAGTGAAAGCAGCTGCTCTGTAAAGAACGTGTAAAAATTTATTAGCTTGAAAAAGTTTCACAACTTTATAAAACTGTGATGAATGGTGCATTTGAGCTAACCATGGGGGGTTTTTTGTTTCATTGTAACAAATATTTATACAATAAATACATATTTTCCATTTCCATGCAATTAGTTTTGATTTCCTGACATAATGCTCTATATACAAGAAATTACATCAGTACAGAAATTTAAGTGGGAATGCTGCTTTAACTCAGTGGTGTAGTGAAAGGTGGTGGCAATGAAGTTTCATTATTTTTGTTTTCCCCATTAAATTTTCTGTTCATCATCTATAAACAAAATAAGTACCTCAGGTGAAATGTACAGTGATGAGTTATTAGTGATCCTCACTTCACTGCTGGAGAAAAAGAGAGAGAAGTTTAAGTATTGGAAGCAGTGAACCAAACTTCACGCAGAGCAGGATTTACTAGTACAGCATCCTAAACCAGGATATGACCAGAGGCTAGAGATATAGAGGAGAATAGCACTGTTGCAAGAATCCATTCTCCTATGGAGGAGACAATCTCCCAGATTAAGTTCTGTTTTACTTCCAGTCTCGGATTATTGTCAGAATATGTGCCAAAAAGGTGTACAACTGCTATGTGAAATTCCTAGTTTGTAGTAAGGGAGACAGTTTGCTTGTCATCAGGTAAAAGTGAATAGTAATAGCCAAGAATGATGTAAGTCTTGCAATGAAGTCTGGCACATTTCCAAAACAGTTTTTCCTAAGAAATTTGTGGAGAACACAACCTTTACTTCAGCAGAAATCTCTTAGAATGACACTTTTTTAGTATCTCTCTCCTGCTGGAGGAAGGAAAAAAACCACCTTTTTAGTATAGTGCTTAGAAGTGGCTCAGAGTGGCTCAGATTATATCCTACACAATTACAGCTTCATTACCTATATAAAAGTTCTTTACTCAAACCTAAGCTTTCCAGTGCACAAAAAAGATGTTTCCTACTATAAGGCACTGATTCATAGCACTGTGTGGTATGCTGGTGATGAAAAATCTGAGGAAAATAGTGGCTTTGATAGGTCTTTGAACCATTGCCAGTATGCTTTCCTTTTGATAAACTATTTCCTTTGATATATTTACATAATGATTAATTGAGGAGAAATGTCTTCAGAGCTTTCTGAAGAAACATAAAATGGGATTCACTGACTCTCTCACTCACCTAATTTACTGTTAATGCAGAAGGGGGAGTGAAATAAAGTTGTCTACCTTCTGTGTGAATGATGCAAAGTTTGTCACTATTAATACAATTTCCTAGTGCCTTTGTGTTGCGCTGATTCAAATTCAAAATGCCTCTGAAACTCTTCTTGACATAGTAACTACTACTTGTCACAAATTATTACTAAAACCTAATATTCATTTTATAGTACCTGTCACAATTTTGAAAGTTAAGTTCCTTAAATATTAAATATTCTGACATTTGAAAAAATAAACGCAATTGCTCCTTCTCTTCTGAGATTATACATGTTTTCTTAATTGATATTCACTTCCAGAATATCTTAAAAAAAGGTCAGACCTTCCTACAAAATTAGGCTTATTCTACCTTTGAGGCCACTGAAGTAACTGCTACACCCACCTCCCTTAGAAAGTTCTGTCTGACTGAAGCATTAATATGCTCTTTTTATGTTCTGCCTCAAAAGTAGATGAAATTTTTTAGTAGTTTTGATTTCTATTGAGAAAGCTCTCCATGCCACTTGTAAAAAAATCCTTAGAAAACATAACTTCCCTACATGTATAAGCCAAAACATACTTGTTATGTCTATACTTATTTCTGGAAATTACTCGGGTAGATTAATCTCATTCTTCAGATTTAAAGAGGGAAGATTTCTTCATTCATTTCTTAACAGCAAAAGTAACTTACAGGTTTCAGAATCAGATGCCATTCATGGGACTTTTCAGTCTTTATTCAAAGAGCATATCTCATGATATATTCCTGTGAGTGAGCAGTTTTGATATCAGGCCCTCAAAATGTGTCTCTTAGTCATTCTCTCACAGTATTTCCTGAAATCTGGCCAAGAGCTTCCCTAACAATCCAGAAAATGACGGCTTATATGTTCAGAAGGAAGGGGTAGTACTGAAGAACTTCAGAGTTTATATAGTGCATCAGATTTGGTTTTGTTGTAATATACAGAGATAAGTACTGTGTTCCAAAAAGAGAACATAATTCAAATGAGTTCTTTGAGGGTGAGGTTCCTTGAAATATATCCAAGATTCCATTCTGTTTCTGTACTTTTTTTAATATTGAGCTTAACCCATATCTATCAGTTTGCAACATAGGAAGAGAAGAGTAGAAAACAGCTAAGAAGCTATACATGAAGCTGGATTATGTATTTCTTAATTTTCATCCATTCATTTTAGTAGTTATGACAGCTTCAGCTAATACTTGGTTTCCTAGATAAAGCTTACATTATTTAAACCATTCTAAAATAGAAGGACAGTTGTGAAGACATTGAATGATTTCCTGTAAAATCTAGTTATGGAAGGATACTAAACCATGACACTGTCCTAAAGGACAGCCATGGAGACTTTCTATACACTGGTAAGATTACAGGTGACACCTGCTTTTAGTCTCCTTCATCTCAGTAATGTCTCTTTCATGCAGAAAGTAACTGTGAATGAGAAGTCTTAAGATTCCCCAACTATTCAAAGCCCGTTGTTGTAGTAATCTTCAAAGAGGTGTTTCTGTGATCTTACACTTTGCCTGAATGCCCTATATCATCCTAACTTGCAAATCTTAAAATTGGAAGAAGAGACTGTGGAGATGAAAACACCAGTTGGTTAGAATATGGTGCTAATAACACCAAGGATGCAGGTTTGATCCATTTATGGACCATTCACTTAAGAAGTGGGTTTGATGATCCTTGTAAGTCTCTCCCATTTGCAGTATTTGGGGATTCTGTTTCCAAGGCTGTGCATTTTGAGACCAGTTAGACATGGGTCTTTCATCAGGCATTGACAATTCTTTTTGAAGAGCTGTGTTTTCCTGCACTGAATGCCCTTTTGGTTTTTTAGGTGCTGAGATTAGTTGTTTTGTATGATAGTTTTAAATATAGATAATATGTGACTATGAGAAAGACCTGATAATAATCTCATAGAAATCATCTCCAACAGAATTAAGGACAGCAAACCGAAGATTTATATGAATAAAGTATGTTGATTTTTTGAAATTGGTGATGATAATGATTAGACAAAAAAACTTCAATCAGAGTTACTTCCTGCACAGTATATTTATATCTACTATTTTTAAAGCAATATTGAAGTAATTATATTAAGACTAGCAAAATAATTATTAACAGGAGATTTACTTTACTCAACCATACCCATGTCCCTGGGCAACTCTTTCATTCCACCTCAAGGAGTAGCCTTGAGGGGGTGTCCTCACTCAGGGAGGAATCTCCACATGCACTCCTAGAAGGAGTGTGTTGCAAGTCCCTTCTGTAACAAGAGGGACTTATACTATGGGCTCTCAAAGTATAAAGTGGTTGGCTGTCGTTCATATGTTTGAAGCCAGCTGTGTCAACTCAGCAGCCTTTAGATAAATTATGACTATTATCACTTGCTGGTTCTTTTATAAGGATGTCTGTATGCTGCATCCTCACTGGTATGACTTCCTGTAGGGAGATGTTGTTCTTCACATCCTCAGAATATTTAGCTTTGGGATTGATGCATCAGGCTGGCCTCAGTGTTCCTTAACAACAAAAAAGCCCCTCCTCTCCATATATAATCAATAAGTTTGGCAAATGTGGCAAAGTTCAGGCTGTTTTATCTCCACTTAGGCAGAGCATCATGCTGCATATCAAAGGCAAAAGATGAACAGCTATCAAAAATGTGGTAGAAAATTACTATGCAGAAATTTTATATATGAAGCTGTGACTTCAGAACTGGGTTCTGACCTAGATGTCCTTCTCAGGCTTCTTCAATCTGTGTGGAAAAAAAAAAAATTCTGTGTCCTATATTTCTTATTCATACCTCAAGGTCCCTCATTTCAGGTTTACTTGCCACAGTTTATCCCTGGTTTCAGATTTTGAGGTTTTTGTCTTTTATCACTGAAATATGGCTCAAAACAGCATTGCTGTGATAACTTTCCCACAGCTTTTCTGAAAAATGAGCCAGGTTGTGATTTATGCTCTTTGGCATCTTTGGCTATTTAGATTCTTCTTGATAATTACTTTTCTTGCATTTTGTGAGGCTATAAATGGGAATTTCTAATTGTATGAGCTCTATGTCTTGAATTGCCTCATTCAAACCTAGAAGAACTAAAATGAAAAAGACTATGGGTTTATTATAGCAGTACTGTTATTCTACACACATTTTTAAGGGGCCAAGAGGATTGTCACATGCTAGCAATGCATCAACATAATTTATCAGATATTGTCCCCCACTTCCCACCTTCATTATCTGTCAATAAAATTAAAGAACAAAACCCTTGTACTGTTTATAGAGGTATATACCTAGATTTTTAATTCTCAGTTTGTGAAAGAGGATACCATTCAGCTTAAGAAATTAAATAGTGTCATTTTTTGTATTTTAGAGGTTTTGAATGCTGTAAACCGGTTCATTTTTCATTTCAATAAAACCTTAGAAGACTCAGTTGTCAATTGCTTGCATGCAGAAAATCTGCTGTGTAATAAGTGCAGTCAAATTCATCCCCGCTGCAACTTTATGGACTTGAAATTAAAATCAGCTTCTGTTAAATGATCCATATGGGAAATACACAGTTTGATTAATCAAAGGAAAACATCCTTTCTGATGTGTGTTAGTTTTAAACCTTAACTTTTGCTAATACAAATATTATTATATAATACTCTTGCAATTATTGCAATTAAATATGCAAAAAATTAATGGAATTTAAAAGTGGTTTAAGTGCTGGTGCTGGCTAAATGGTCTTAATGAACTGCATGTGAAGTAGCAGATGTCAAGGCTTGTATGAGCATGAACTGTTTTGCGATTTACATTACAATACAGGTGATAGTAGTCATAGAGCCAGGTAAGCAGGGGTGCTGTTCATGTAAGGGCAATCTTAAAATCAGTTTCTTTGCTATGTAGTTCAGAGTTTTTAAAATGAAGCAAAAGTAGCTTGGCATCCTGATAACTACACAGAGCAAGTTTGGAAAGCATAAGCATCACCTAATAAATTTTCTGCCATCAGCGTTAAAAGTTTTTAACCTGATGTAGCACTCCAAGTCCACTGTAGCTATACTCAGTATTTTCTGCCCTAGATGTGAGATTTCAGACCACATCTTCAGTCATTTTGAGTTTTGTTCTCTTGTAGCTATTTGCTGACTTTGCTGAGTTTTTTTGGTTTTTTTTTCTATTTTCAATGCTATGATAATGATATTGTCATCCCAGTGAAGCTAAGGAAATATGAAAGTAAAAGCTCTTTAAACACATATCCTAGCAGACAGGATCCAGAGTAATGAATTAGTCCCATTCAGTGTTGTGATTTGTTTATATTGATGGTCATGGGAGAGGGCAGAGGATTTTTAACCTCCAAAAGCAAGAAAGGTAGATAATAAAGTTTAAACTACATATAAAGAGCATAAAAATTGAATTCTAGAAATAGAATATTTAGAGGTATCTGAAGAAAAGCAAGTCTTCTGTTAGAAGTTTAGTGCATAAATCCAGGATAGATTTCAAGCTGCAGTCTTGCTTCTGGTTTGGCAGTTGTAGTGATGAAGAAATTGCTGACTGAACTGATGAATGGTGCCACCTTGTATAACTCCCACAGAAGAGCACTGTGCATTGCTTGGAGTGAATGTGTGAGGAAACTCCAATATATTTCACTTAACTGACTTGAAAATAAATGTTATAATATAGTAGAAACAGAAATCAAGAATAACGGAATTTCACAGACAAAATTTGAAATATCAAAGATGAATGATTTCTTAGATTTTAAATCTAGTACAAATTATTCAATTTTAATGCATTAAAAACATCAAAAACTTAGGATTTTTTTCAGTCATTTAATAATCAATTTATTAATTAATATAACATAAAATGAAGGAGGCTGTTTATGAATTAGTACGTATAAGTGACTGATGGAAACTCTAAACTTTGATTTAATTCTCCCAGTAACCATGAATCCTTCATTTACTTAAGAACCATCAAGTAAAACTGGCAAGTTCTTACTAAAACGGAATTGAAAGACAGAGATTCATGAGTTAAGAAAAGGAGATAGTACTTCAGAAAAAATATTACTAAATGTGTTCAGCAAACTAATGTACTTTTAAAAAATTACATCACATGTACAAACATTTTAGAAGCACTGGTATTTAAAAGAATATAACAGGAATTATAAGTGAAATGAAAATGTTTTATGTATTACCTGTATGTTCATCTTGAAGTTAGCATGTTCTTCATAAAAAGAAACTGTGTAATGCTTGGGTTTTTTAACAGAAATAAAGGATGAATCCTGCATGCTTTGGCAGCTTGAATGTAGATTTTTTGGTATGTTGCATATAAATCTCAATATTGGCATAAGACAGTGGAAAATAAAAGGGGTTAAAAGGCCCCTGAGATAAAGTTCAAATAAAGGGACTCTACATGCAGGTTTTATCTCCTTTGAAAATTATTTTTCTGATTTGCTGTTAGTTCTCAACAAAACATGTTTCATCAGTCACTGTAGAACATAGATTCAGATGTAATTGAAGAAAACATATGCTTTATAAAAAAGAAACTGACAAAAAGAAGAGAAATAAGGTGACAACTGTGAAGTCAATAATTCAGGAAGTGTAGAGATGACAAAATTATGTTCCTGTAAATCTCAGTCTATCCTTGCGTGTTCATACATTTCGGCACAGCCTTGTTTAATATACATGGTATCTGCATCCCTGTGAGAAGCTGTTTAAGACCTCTCCAGATCTTCCCAGAAACACCCACACCACACTGCATGAAATCTGACAAACAAGATCCTTCTGACATCTGTTATGCAGCTAACTTCTGTGCATCACCTTGCCCAGATGTATTCTACAGCCAAAAGCGACTACAGTTTGGTGCACACATTAATCTTGCTGCAAGGACAGGACACACTGTAAAGAATGCTGGGTCAGAAGCTAACATGCTCTATTAGTGTTTCCTGCAGGACTGGGCAAACATTTAATATCTGTGATGTTTCAGGTGGCAGTCAGATGTTGGGAGGACACTTGGCTGCTGGACAGTCAGACAAAAGAGCTCCTGAAGAGCTTTTGACAGATGAATGTATCATGTGAACCAGTGTAGTGGTTTTTCAGGAAACGTGTTGCAGCTTCTTCCTGGTGGTCCAGACTGTGGCTTAATACAAGCTGTTGGAGATATCATGCTGCTTCTTCTCAGTAGTTATTCTTTATTGGTCTTATGTTGTATTGGTCAGTGCAGGGCTAATGGATGATTTCTGGGACTGCATCTTTACTGTAATGCCTCAAATCAAACAGCCCTGACATTAGAACGCTGTGTATCTGTGTCTTTTTGTCTTTCTTTTCTGGATGTAGTACAGCATGGTGAGGGGGTATAGACTACATGGTGGCATGCCTTGCAAAAACTTCTGGAAAACCCAGTACTAAAGACAGGAGTACTTACCTCTGGCTAGTACCAACTAGTACTGCCATAGCACACTGCTTTTCAGGCTTTTTTTTTTTTACATCCTTCTAACTTCCATTACTTCATTCTGAATAAAGTTCTGCAGTCACCAGGTGAAGATGTTTTGTTTGGAAGGAATTTGCAAATTATGTACTCAACACAGTCTGCCAGACTACTCCTGTTGACTGCAATTCAACGCCGCCTTTCAAGTGGAAAGTTAAAAAATGTCACCAAACAGCACAGTGACACCTAGTTCTAAGAAGGCTTTGGATAACAAAGCATGGCGTAATGTTGTTGTGTCTGTAAGTGTACAGACAGGTTTTGGAAGTTAAGGTGGCAGTCAAGCCTTATGTGGCCTGTGTCACAGATACAGTATATGATGTGAGTGTGGACCACTCTGCCTATGGGTGCAAGGACCCTTGTTTAACCTCCCATGCTGACTGTTCACAAAGTTTGCTTGTTTGATGCCACCACACTGTTCTGCACAGCCACTAAAAGATGAATTTATGAGGTCATAAGGAAAAGCTTTGGAATCTGCTTGAGAGTAATTGAGATGCAGCCACTGAAATCACATATTTACATAAAATTCAAAATTCTGATTTAGATAAAGAGAGAAAAAAATATACACAGTATTTAACTCTATAGTTTTAATTCTGTTACATTTTAATTAGCTCTTAAATGTGTGGACAAAGGAATTGTTGCACATATGGGACTTCATGTTTTTCTCTCAGTTCTTTCTGTACAACGGACCTCAATTTTTTTGCAGTTTATTAATACCTATAGAATTTCCCACCATTTTATATTTAAGTGACAGTTTTGCATCCCTAAGTTAAAATTATTTTTTCTTTTTCTTTCCTAGAGGAGGTAATGTTTAGAACTTGGCTTATGACTCTAAACAGAATTAAACAACATGTAGTATTTAGCTATGAATTTTTCTACATCTTGAAGCCCATACAAGCATAAAATTGGATTGTAGCTAACTGATTGTTGTGGAAACTAGATATGTCTTTTCTGGTTCTGTGTATGCATGCTTTAAGAACTTTTCAAGGTGCCTCTTATAGTGTGTTTTTCAGAGTTAGATCTAAATCTGTTCTTAAATAATGGGTATTTTTTAATTTTTACCACACCGTTCTCTGATAAAACTCAGCAGATGCTCTGTCTGAATACTTGCATATTTTGCAATGTAGTTCTGTAAATCAGTGTTTATTCTTACAAGATTGTTTGATATCTACCTTTGACCTTTTCCACACAGCTTTACAGGAAAACTAGCATGATCTGAGTAAATAAAAGCAAACAAAGGAACACAGAGGAACACTGACTTGATTTAATTTCTTTCTTTTAATATCTTTCTGATTAGTTAAAATACTGGAGGTGTAGTTCTCCACTTTCGGCAAAATTTTTTTTCTTTGCAGACAGATGTACCTGTGCTTGAAACTGCATGTATATCTCATATTCTTTTATCATTTTGCTTACAAATGTTTTGGTTATTTTAAGGAGCATGTGCAATTTTGCCATCTAACTATGCTTTATTGTTTCAAATGCAAATTTATATATCCAGGCCTCACAAAACAGAATCATGCAGAATCATTGAGGTTAGACAGGATCTCTGGAGATCTTCTAGTCTACATAAAATGAAATTGAGATGCATAAAATAAAAAGACAAAATTCAGATTTTTTTACTTGAAGAGTCTGGTTGGTAAAAATTACTCTGTAAAATTTATTGTAGAACTTCAAGACAGAGAAAAGGGTGTGAATCAATTCCTAATAATTTAGAGCAGTTATATTTGGTTACCAATATCTAGTAATCTAGTATACATTTTCAGAGTACTTGCTAAATAATATAAAATAGTTTTGATGCAACTATATCTTGAATTAGAATCAGAGAGTCATCGAATCATTTGAGTTGGAAGGGACTCCTAGCAATCATCTAGTTTGAAAACCTTGTGTTGAGGATGGACATTTTTCATTAGATAATGTTGCTCAAGTGAACTAATTTATTTTTGTATATACAGGTTTTGTGCTAACTTGCTTATTTCTAGGAATACTTTTCACTCTTTTTTATTCTTTTTAAGGTGCTGGTGGCTGGTCTCCACTTGTGTCCAATAAATATCAATGGCTTCAGATTGATCTTGGTGAAAGAACTGAGATTACTGCTGTTGCTACTCAAGGTGGTTATGGGAGCTCTGACTGGGTAACAAGCTACCTTCTGATGTTCAGTGACAGCGGACAGAATTGGAAGCAATATCGTCAAGAAGAAAGCATTTGGGTATGTTCTTTCAGTAATGAAAATTAAGTTTCTGCAAAAGACTTAAAGGCGACACTGCGCATTGTTGCAAATCTAAGCAAAGCTGTAGAATATAAAGAACTACACTAAAAATGTTTAGATAATTAAATATACAAAGTAATTTAGCTCTTGAAAAGATGAAAGACAGTAAAAAGCAAACAAACATCAAAAACCTAGCCATAGAAGTACTCCTTTAAGACACAAGAAATTATTCTGAGGATTAAAAATGTACTACAAAATTTCTTTTGTCTTGCTATGTATGGCAAACTTCTTTTCTCAAAAGTATTGATCCCAGTGCATGAAACTTGGCTTTTAGTTACGGTTAACAAACAAAGCAAAACAAAACACTTCCTTTATTTTTTGTGCATTTTTTGTGCATAAAAACATTTAAACTTATTGTAAGAGTAAGATGAAACAGCCAAAGAAATTAAAATCTTAACAAGCAAATCCCAGTCCATTAAAAAAAAAAATAAATTAAGCAATATATAAGTTTTGGTCATCAAATTCAGAATCTAGTTTCTGATGCTGTAACCTGCTTATCTCTGACTAGCTTTGTAAATATTAATGAGAATTAATAAGCCATTAGTAAGATCATAATTTTCTTTTTGCATGAATATAAATGAGAGCGAAGGGTGCAAAACCTGAGAGATTATGTTCAAAAGATTATGAAAAAGTGAATTATATAGTTTTAGAAAAGGGTTGCATCTTTCCTTGATCCCAAATAATTGGCAGCTTGGACTAGAGGAAGAATATTGGAACTTATGTTATTGTATCCTGTCAAGTGAATTCTGTTTTCCATGGATAGAACTGATTAATTTCTAAGTTTTTCTAAGCCTTAGACTTCACTTATTTATTGCTGCAGTTAAACATTATGTTAAAATGTACTTCATTTTATGCATTTTGATTTTGTTGACTTTTAATTCAAAATGTTCCTGTCACTCTTACTGTCAAAACCCATCAATGGTATAATGAGATTATGCAGTGTTTTACTTGTTGCATAATTATCCTGCTTTTTAAATTTGCTACATACTTCCACTTCAGATTGTGTTTTCATAACAAAGAGAAATAAATGAGTTTCTAATCCATATGGCTGTGGGGAGTAAGTAGGAAAATCAATCAATTTTCTAAATGTTAAATGAGCATAAGTTGCTGCAATATTGTCTTTGCTCATCTTAAGACAGACTGACAAAACATATCTGAGAGGCAGGGCAGCTTGGTCTCTTCCATGACGGCTCTTTTGAAATCTGATATTGGTATTGCAAACAGTGATGCAGATTGTTATTTCTTGAATATTGCCACCAGTAAAATATCAAATGAAAGTTAAGAAAAATAGTTAAATGCTGATGCAGACATTGGGTAAAGGGGGTTGTTAGATCTATAGGAGCTAAAAAGTGAAGCTTCAATTCCATCATCTCAAACTTAATAAAAAATGATTATTTTAATGATTGCAATGCAGATTGAAGGTATGGCTTGCAGGCAGTAATGAATAATTCAAGGATGCAAACCGTCAAATTCAGGGCAGTCTATTGATCTTTTTTATGTATCTTTATTTAGGAGTTCTGCTTCTAGGGGAATATATTTTCTCTTTTCTAAACTAATACACAGATGTAGTCTCGAAGTGAAACTCTTAAATCCCTATTT
Organism: Leucosticte australis; assembly: GCA_025504685.1. Lineage (NCBI taxonomy): Eukaryota > Metazoa > Chordata > Aves > Passeriformes > Fringillidae > Leucosticte > Leucosticte australis. The sequence continues at coordinate 35,936,209 of JANIJU010000003.1, forward strand.
ATTTTATAGATTTTCTCTGTTATCTCTTTATGCCGACTTCTTAAATGACTTGCTCAAGTTCATTAAGGCAAGAACCTCCAATATTTTATATAGTCTACTGTTTACTATGTTATTTCTACCCTATGTTTAACTGAGTCATTGGCCTGGTACAAGGCTACTAACCAGACATAACTTTTAGGGTTTTCTTAATACTACTCTGCATTAGAATGATGGAAGTTGTCCAATTCTGAGAGCCCTGTGTTAAAATCTTTACTAGACAAAAGAATTTTTACTTCATAACCACTTTTTGTGGACTTAAGTAGAGATAATTCTCTTGTCTGCAAATTCACTGTTTCCTACTTTCTATTTATCTTTTCAGAAGTTAGTTTTGAATTGTCTTTATTTCCTTATGGCTTATCTTAAGGTTCTGAAACTCCTGTCACTGTGCAGCTATAACAGCTTTTTCATCCTCTGTAAAATTTTTATAACAGCTGAGGTGAAAGAATATTATCTACACCTCTGCAAATTATCTAGTTATCAAAACTCTCTTAATATTCTGTGGAGTGGGTAGTTTTTTCCAAGGCTGGCTCCTCTGACCACAGGTGTCTTGCTTAGGTTGAAATGAACCATGTTTCACCTTCCTCTGCCTATAAAACACTTCATTGTGTGTTACTGCTGAATCTGGATGTAAAAATTCTGATGTTAGGTGAAATTATCCTCTGTCCCTTCCATGCTGCTAATTATTAAATATTTGTTTTCACTTTTCTGTAGATTGGGAATTGGTTTAGAAGGCATGATGGTGACTGTAGTGTTTACTCCTGCAATATATTTTGCTCTCAGTGTTCTGGTTTTCTTGTTGTACTGATGTTCAAAATGTATGCCTTACTTGCTGTCTCATAAATGTAGGAAGTTTATATTTTATGTGGATTTTATTTATTGCTCAAAATAATTTAATTGCTAGAGGAGATTTTGAAAGACTAACTCCATTATATTTAATTCCTAGGACTCCTGTCACTATAGATAAAGTATTGTTATGTATTTTTAGGTATATGTTCTACAATAGAGTTTTTCCTATTTCAACCATACATTTTGATTTCTGTCCCCAGTGATATTACTGTCACTGTCTTTTTAAAGTGAACTGTAAGTATCTTCTATCCTGTTCTTGATATTTACTGTAAGCTTTTTCCAGTCAGATCTTAGTAGAAACAATATTTACATCCCTTTTAGTAATTAGTACAGTTCAGGTCAAGATATAATTCTCAAGTGAAATAGTTGTTATTAGTTGTAAAACATGTTTTTGCACAGAAATTATTCCCTTTTATAATGATTAGTTGAATCTTGGAAAGAAATTAATTTGACTCAATATTATATTTTCTTTAATTTTACCATAAATATAGAAGTGTTTGAACAACACATGTTGTGCTCTTTTATATTCTTCAATCTTTTTATTGTGTTGCTATTCCTTAGGATGTGCTTTTAGATGCAGTAAAGTTCAAACTCCCAAGCCCAATCTTTTGCATTGCTCTTTTTTTACCTTTAAAATGAGCAGAGGCCTCAAATCTCTTTGTTATTAAGTTATTATAATATTTATTATCATATTATAACTTAATATTATAATATTAATATTATAATATTAAGCGATCAGATTTTTTTCTCTGGAAATGATTTTTTTCACTTTTCTTCTCTCAGACCTCATGTGGTATACGGTAAAACATCATAAAAAATATTTATTAAGTTTTGGTCAAGAAGAGCTAGAAAATCTTATGTCATTAAATACTACCTTTCTTAGAGGTGTTGCTATTCATTCATCCTCTTGATTTGTATTTGTATTCTTTCTCATAATTCTAGATATCGTCACCTGTATTTTGGTTATGAAGAATCTCCTATTGTAATTATATTTATCTGTTTGGGGCTATGTGTATTGATCCTTTTAACTAATATAATTTCTGGGTTTAACTAAATTCATAGTTTTGTATCCCAAGAGTTTTTGTGCTGTGTGCTCTCTCCTTGACATTAATAATGGTTCTTCTTTTAAAAGGGAGTAATAAGATAAAGAGATTAAAAGGGAGGAGTCAAGAGGGGGAAGAACTATAGCAATTCACAGTTTGAATAACAAGTTTCCCATGGCTGACAATTTCAGTGAAAACATGAGTCATCTAACTCATGGAGAAAAGCACCTCAATGTTATTCATTAGCAGGAGTTTTGAGGAACAAAATAAATGCAATTCCTCTTTGACTCAATGTTGACTATTTCTTCTCTGACACACCTATGGAACTACACATATATTCAGCCTCCAGTTTTGTGGATTTTTTTTTTTCCTGTGAGAATAGTGATTTATCCATTCCACAGCTCGAATTGAATTTTCACTTTTATTTGTTTTGAATCTTCCCTTTAAAAATGATTTCCAAGGAGAGAAATTGAAATGAATAGACAAAAATAGCTAAAATTTGGAGAAATTATGATCATTTTAGTAAATTCTCTTTTAGAAGACAAATTTGTTTATGTCTGTTTATTTTTGTACGTACATTTAAGTTCTGGTCTATTGGTTGTTTAATTAAAATTAGCTGAAGTTAAAACTGTAAGTTTGTTTTATCATAATATCCTCAACCCTGTGAATTTGCACAGAAGTGTTGTCACTGTAACAGTTCTCTTCTAATGGTATGTAGCATAATTTTATGGATGATGAAGAATTAATTGTGTATGCATTGCTACACATATTCACAACTTCCTTTTTAAAGGAGTTGGGGCTTTTTATTTTATTGGAGACTTCCCAGGGTGTAAAATAACTCACAATTATGGAAAGCTGCAGGTTAAGAAATACCAAATCACAAGTATTCTGTGATAATCACATTGTAAATTTAGAGAATGCACTGTTTTGATAAAGCTGGTGACTCTTTCTTAGACTCCGTGATTCATGTTTGCTATGATCCTCCTCCTTAGAGAGCAGAGTCATCATTCTTGATCATAATTTGCTTCACTTTAGTAGCAAAAGACTGCTACTTTTTGTATGCTACTTTTTTTGACTTCTGCTAATTTGAACCCTGAAGGTTTTGCTGTTATTTCCTTTTGCAAGCTAACTCATAGCTAATTTCAGTGGGTACTCCATCACTACATTTTCCATAGGTACAGTTTTGAAGTATCATGACTTCAGACTGCCTGACACTTCTTTTGTTAGTCACAGGAAAGAGAGAAACCTCTTTATCTATGAATTAAAGCAGAGCATATAGTAATGACCCCCATGGGGGACCCACACTGGACACTGAGTAGCTGAAGGACTGCAGTCTGTGGAAAGGACACATGCTGAAGCACAGAAGAGTGTGAGGAGTCACCCTCCTTAAAGAGGAAATGTATGACAGAAACCACTTCTCATGGAATGTATTCCTGCCCATGTCAGGGGTGTTTGGACTAGGAGATCTTTAAGATATCTTCATAAAACTGGCCCCAGTCCATCAATCCAGCCTGTCTGGATCCCTCTGTAGAGTTTTCTACCCTCCAGCATATCAACACATCTGCCCAGCTTGGTGTTGTCTGTGAACTGATGAGAGGGCATTTGATGGTTTTTGTTGAGTGGGGAAAGATGCAGGGGGAGGCAGGAAAAAACAAAGGAGGAGAATATTCTTAACTTGAGGTATAAAAGGAGCTTCAAGGGAAATATGAAAAATTAAGTATGAAGAAAGTCAGAAATACAAGGAATCTTGGGTGGAATAATACAAACAGGGGACTCCTGTGCAAGTGCCTTTGTGAAATTTTTTGCATGCATAAAGTTCCACTTATGAGAACTTTTTAATATTTATTTAAGACATTTAAAACATAAAATTTCTGAACTTTCCTTAGGAGCTTTTGCATTTCTCCATCTACTTCTGTTTCAAAAGCACTCTGACCGCAGTGCTATTTTTAGACACTTAAATGGCAATCTAATAAGGCTAATTTTGCAGTCACAGTGATTAATGTACTGTATAAAATATCTTACATTAGGTGAAAAGATGAATGCATGCATCAAGGTTAACCTGTCCCAGAATATTTAAGATAAGTTAAAAGGAAGGAAAAAAAGATAGAATCATCAGCAAAAAATGTAGTGCCTTAAATGAAACCTATATAATTTTTATGGGTAAACATTAAAGGAATTGTTAACGACAGAACAAGTAAAATATATATTGACTCTATCTATATTATGGCAGACCATATTGTGGAAAAAAAAGCTACACACACCCATTTAAAAAATGTGTATTTAACCAAGGACAGCAAGATGCCTTGAAAATATGCAAATCCAGCAGCATGCGGAAGTAAATACTCTCTAGATTTAGACATTCACAGGTTATTTTAAATGTGTGTCCATGTTGCAGTCATTAAATTAGCAGCAGCTTTGGGAAACAAATGTGAATGTGTTGGGATGATTTTTTTTTTTATTATTTTAAAGATTTCTACTATCCAGACTATTAAATCTGTACCAGAATTGGTTTCTGGGACTGATCTTGATCAGGACTTTTTTCCAGACAGTTTCCAGCTGCATCATAAACAATAGTAAAGCAGCTACAACTTTCTATATTTGGGTACTGCAAGAGAAACAACAAGCATCCGATTCTTTGCTTCTGCCTTTTCTGCATGTTTAGTTAGTGAGTTTGCGCTATACATGACTTTGCACTTCTAAGATGCAGCAATCCTGTAAATTACAGCACTATTATCTTGAGTTGGTTTTGTAAGTTAAAAATAATGCTTTTTCATTAATGTAATTATTTTATTTTGATCTCTGATTATCTATACTCTAAACATATTATCTCTACTCTAAATATATTGGTGCTAGTACACAATTTTTCCGTTAAAATAATTCACTGTGATATATGATGAATTATTTTGTATTGCCTTTACCAATTGGTTAACTTAATAACATTGTAATATTCATATGTGTGTGGAAAATGCCATAGAAAGCATTAGAACTAAAAAAAAAAAAAAAAAAATTAGTTCTTTGTCTCTCCTCTCAGGTGTTGGCTGCTCTAGAGTGATATTACACTGATCCCTATCATTCTTATTCTAATATTAGAAGCTTGTGCTTGAACACATATGCCTGCCTGAAAATGACTTTTGATGGATGAGGAAAATTGTGCTATGGCTGGGAAAATATTGTCCTTCTTTTCTGCAACAGACAGATTGTGTGCTTGAAGAAATCAAGCTGCCTTTGAAGAAAGCTTTTCATCTTTATAATCTGAACAGAGTGTGTTCAGTTTGCTCAAGGCTTATTGAGCAACTAAGTATTAGCAGACCACATATTCAGCTTCTCTCTTGTTTATTCCAGCCACTCTCCTTGAACAGAGCAAAAATACTTTCAGAAATGGACTTCAGACCTAATTTGAAGAATGGCTTTGTCGTACATGGATTTGTTTTATGCCTAGTATAATTCCTGAGGTTTGAAGTTAACAAAGTGAAAGAACTGATTTTTTATAAAAATTTTGGTCATTGAACTTCAGAGAAAACCTCAAATTATTTTGAGTATATAATATCTTAACCCTGGTATTGTGATGATGATGCCATTTTAATAGTTTATGAGTTATTTTAATAACATATCATGTCTACAACAGTAATCTTTAAATCATTTTCACATTTCCATTTTAGACACTTAAATTTCCTTTACAAAACTTTTTATGCATTGAAACTAAAGTCCTAAAAGTAGAAAAGGTATTTGGAGATCTAAGTGTTTCTTGAACTTGGCAGCTCCAACATACACAGTTTTCATGCTACTGTGGAACTAAGATTGGCCTTTATTCTTTTGTAGCTGTTCTGTTTCATAAACACATGCCTAAGCATTCACTGGAAACCTAGATAACCTCTGCCTCACAATTTGTTTATGTATTTAGGGTCGTAAATAATGGGTAAGAATTATCTTCTGAACACTTTTAGAATGCAGAGACTTTTGGAGAAAAAAATCAAAATCTATTTCCAAAGTATTTTTCTTAACGGACAAATACAGTTTAAATGTCGGGTGAATCACAGAGTGGTTTGGGTTAGACAGGACCTCTGGAGATCACCTGGTTCAACATCACTGCTAAAGCAGAATCAGCTAGAACAAGTTGCACAGAATCACATCTAGGTGGATTTTGTATGCCTCCACAGAAAGAGTCTCCACAGCCTCCCTGGGCAACCTGTTTTAGTGCTCTTGCTTACAGAGGTCTGGGGTCCCTGAGGCTTACCTTTAGCAGTAAAGAATAAACTCAGAAAGTGATTGAGTATCCCCTCCTTGTCTGTGTCCTTTGTAGGGCACCTACATCATTCTGCAACAGACCCACATTTCCCCAGTCTTCTTTTTACTACCAATGTCCTAGAAATCCTTTTCCAGATTTAATTCCAAACAGGCCTTAGCCTACTTTGTGACCTTCCTGCACACTCTAAAAACATGAAATCTCTATGTTTACATAAGACAGACAGATACAAAAAAAGATATTTTTTTGAGATAGTGAATACAATTTTTGTTGCTTTTTGAAGTAAAATGTTCATATACCTTTTAGTTTAAATGTCTTATTTTATCAACATCACCTTCAGTTGATAACAACCTGACCAGTATCTTGGTAAAAACTTAACTGTGCATATTTTTTTTTTTAGCTAAGACTACAGGTGATCATCATATCTTCGTAGTGTTGGTAATAGCATAGAGTTTATAAAAGTTTTACAAGCTTGTACTTTGTATATTTTTGATTCATTATTGGAAACTTGAATCATGTAAGGACAAACAAGGTTAGTAATTTGTATATCAATACTGTGTACTTTCTTGTTTCAATATTTTAGGGTCTTTTCATAAATGGAAAGGAATGTTATTCCTCTACTGGACATGTACTTAAATCTTGGGATCTTGCATTTTTATGCTGAATAAGGAATAGGTTTTAGGAATAGGTGTTTGACCCATATTTTCTGCTTCCAGACAGTGACGTTTGCTACCACTTGTTTTAGAGGTCATTGGTAAGTAGTTTTGAACGAACTTTATTGCATATTTCTTCCCTTGTATAAAACTTGCTAGACTTAAATTGTGTAAGGAATATTTCAGTGTGTTTTAAATAAGTGATTTGGCAACTAAAGCAGTACTATTCATATCTAGTAAAGATTTCTGTGTGATCAGATCTATACTTTGAAAATTCAGTGAATACCTTATTCTTTCCCACTTCTTAAATTACCTTATTTTTTCAAGGTTAAGTAGCCCTGATTAAAATATCACTGAAAAGAACTGCCTCAACGTTCCTCAAGGAGCCCCTTCCTCTACTTTTCTATATAGTTATCTGTGAAAATGCTTGCTAGAATCCAGGGGTTTATGATCTTCAGATCTGAGTCAAAGTATCAGAAAAGTTTCATGAAACATTCTAATTTAAATCATTTAACTTACATTAAACAAAAGTGTGTCCTTTAGCAAAAGTTTTTATTTCCTATATCTGTTAATTTATCTGCAAGTTTTTCAGCAGATTTCCTTGTGTGATGTTCACACATTTGAACAGGAATTGAGCATGGAGACTTTTTTGGGTAGACTTTGTAACTTCCATAATTTTCAATTAAAACCATCTGAATTTTATTTTTACCTGTTGGATAAAGTTTTATTTGGGTTTGTAGACAGGTCATGGATTCTATATATTTGTCACTCCTGCTTTCACCGACATTGTAAAAGACATCAGAGAATTTCTTATGGGATTCCATGGCATTTACAATAATCATATTTTTTTGACTAGCTGGCTGTGCAGCTTTTTAGGATAATCACAATTTTTTATTATTTTTTAGAGTTACTGAATATGGAATATTTGGGGAAAAAGGATAGTAACTTAACTGCATAATATCCTGACTCTTTCTCGGGTAATTGTAGATACTTGTGCTAAGCCCTTAGTTAAAGGCTTCTATGTTCTTAATGAAATATTAAAAACTAGGTGGTGTTAGTGCCTAGTCATAGATACAAACTGGAGTCAGCATGGAACTTTTTTTCAAATTTGTGAGCTCTTATCTTAGGCTTTATTCTCTAGTAGTCTAGTGATTGGAAAATAGAAAAAGAATGGAAAAGTATTTTTTAGCTTTTATGCATGGTTTTGCTGACTTAACTTATTATTTTGCCTCAAAGAGACACATCTATCTATATTAGCCTTGGCATGGCAAGTTTTAACAGCTCTATCAGTTACTTTTATGAATCTGTTTATCATAGTCAAACATACACTATATTACTCTTTCAAACAACTCCATCTCTCAAAACTTAGAATGCATTATTTACCTCCAGTCAGAAATATTTGGGCATTTATTCCTGTTAAGAGCCATTAACCATAACATTTCAGTCTCTCACAATTCAAATACGTAATGACGAAGACCCTTGAAAATTTTAATCATTTAAATGCAAAATTTATCAGATATATCAAAAAGATTTTAGCATTCAGCATATCCTCAGTTACTAATTATGTTTTAATACCCGTTTGGTCTAAGTATTTGTTGCTATTGGTGGAGATAAAAAGATAATTACAAAGGTCAGGCTTTACCTCTGCTTCTTAGGAAAATACAATAGCTTATTTTGAGAAGTGAGAGAAAGTAAAAACTGACTGTGCTTCAAACTCTTTATATATTTGTGAAAAGAATTATCTTTTTTGGTGTTTTTTTTCCCCCTTGGGCCAACAAATCCCCAAAAGCATGCAGAAGCATGTATAAAGCTACAGAAGAATACAATTAAGACACGAGAAGAATCTAATTAAGCCACAGTAGTCTTAGCCACTACCAATCATCATACCAATGTTGTCTTCAGGAAAATTGTCCAGTGCAATTTTTTCTCATGATTTAATGAATTGATTATGTATAGGCTAATTAATTGGTGAGTTTATGTGATGACTTGATGAGAATGTGCTTGCTGCAAAGTTGTGACCAGGTTAAGACTCTGAAGTCATTTGAATTTTAAAATGTGAGGCCCAAAGATGGGCCTTACTTAATGCAGGGGAAGGACTGAGATTTAAAGTAGGGGGTTTTCATGCTTTTTCACCTAGCAAAATCAACAAGTTGGGCAGGATTTTGCTCCTTGATTCTGATGTATTTTGTATATATTCTGTGTATTTAATTACCCCTGAACGCACATGCTTTTTTCAGGTTTTGCCTTTCTAAGGCTGAGTCTAGGTTTCAGAGGGCTGTCACACTCATGCAAGTTGACTGTGAGAAAATTTGGGGTATTCAATAGAAAATCCACCCGTTTAAACACTTCTTCATATCTTAATTTTGTATTGGTTTTTATAAAAGTAGAGTAAAATATGTTGCAGATAAGAGATGAGGAGTTGCATATCCAGAGATTTAAGTTAATCTTTAAAACTGTGCAGCTTGATTTAACACATGAATTTATGATTAGATTGGTCTTATGATGTCTTTACTAACTAGACTCTCTTATGGAAAGTTGTTATTTTAGGGTACTGGAGGATAGGCAAAGGAAGTGGTCAATTTTGTTGGGTTTTTTTGGGGGGATTCCTTTTTCCTGTTACATGCCAGAGATTTTTCTTTCTGCATAGTTTCCTTCTCTATTTTAACTTATGGAGTAATCAAAGGTTTCTTTCGAAGTTGAACAGGTGCGATGTTCCACTCAGGGCAATTTGAGTTGAAGAAAGAGGGATTTGTGGTGATCTCAACAGCAAAAGATTTCCCTTTCTTCTTTGCATTGCTGAAAATTGCAAGCATTCTGGTTTCTCCTTCTGGCTGTCCATCAATTTTCATCACATTCTGGCACAGAGTGGGTGGTGAGAGTTGAAAGAGTTTCAGATTCAGGACAGCAGTTTCATCCTTAATGTTTCTCAGACTGTAAAAATTGCCGCCATAAACTCGGTTGTCCCACAGTCTTATTGTTCATCAACAGTAGAGCAGTAAAAAAAAACTGAAGTGAAAATTTATATCTAATCTTACCACAATCTGAAACAGTGTCTTCATCCACCCATGTGTCTCTTTGTTTCTCCTGTTACAACACCCTTAAATTAGACTTAGTGGAATGCCTAACGATGGAAATCTTGAATCTGGGACAGAATAACAGCATTTCCCATAAAATATCACCATTCCTGAAGATAGCTGTGAAGTAATATAGGCAAGTTGTATACTTCAACATGGTGTCTTGGTTTGAAAGTGGTGTCTGCCAAGGAAGACGGGAACCTCCCTTGGAATGGTGAATATGAAGCCCTTCCCACCAAATTATTATAACTCTGAAATTAAGGGGCTTTCAGGCAAAGATATGAGAAACGCAATAACAGTTCTTTACTAGTGTGTGTAGCAAGGCAAACAAACAGCAGTGGCAGTGACAGCAAACAAGAGCAGGAATACCGCGGAAGTGTCTTCCCAATCTTTGAGCGCTTTGCCCATGGGTGCAGTTCCGGTCGCAGCCGGCAGGGGCGCTGCTGGCTCCTGGTGGGCCGGGCGGGTGCGGTGGTTTCCCGCGCCTGCAGGGGGCGCCCGGCTCCCTCACGCAGTGATGGCGGAGGGGCTGGCGAAGGTGGGCCCCAGCAGGAACCTCAGAGCAGCGGCTGGAACCTCAGGACAGGATGTAGCTGGAACCACAAGGTGTCCCAGCAGGCTGGAACCACGAGGTGTTCCAGCAGGCAGGGGGTGCGGAGCTACAGTGTAGCAAAAGCACAAAGCAGTGGCAGAGGAATGGCAGGGCTGCAGCCCGGCTCGGTTGGGTACCCAGAGGCTCCCTAGGAGGGGAAAGGGCTGGAGATCCCAGGGTTTTCTCCTAAGGCAGTGGAGCAGATGGTAAAAGGCTTTTTTTAGTGAGGTTGGGTGTTAATAAGGTCCTAGTTCAGTGGCTGTTCTCACGAGCGGAGGCTCACCCACAGTAGAAGCAGGGCCAGGCTGGGCTCTGGCGGCTGCAGTGAATTCCTCCCCCTCCTCTCACACCTCCCCCCCCAGTCCTCTGTAAGCAGCAGCTCTGACCATCTTTCTCCAAAGCAGCTCCTAGCTGCCCCAGCCCCCTTTTCCCAGAGCAGTTCTCACGGTATCTCTGCCCTTCCAAGAGAAACCCTCTGAGAAGAGAGTAGCTAGCTGCCTCCTTCCCGGGGCAACTTCTTTTCTCTAAGTACCCGGTCCTTAATGTCTCTTAGCAACAAAATGGGAGAAAATTCCCTAACAGAAAGAAAACAAAAGGAAGAACCCTAACTTTGAACGCATGGTTTATAATAAATTGTCTCATGCTAACATGACAAAAATTGAGAATGTTAACTGGAAAAAAAGTTGCTTCTGTGTAAAACTAGAGATCTCTATACATCTCATGTCTCTATTCTGTCACTGACCATGATATTATTAAACCCTAAAAGTGAGTAGTTGTTTGGGATGTTTTGAATCATTGTGCCTGTACAAGTAATGTTTTTACATGAGGGAAAGAGAAAACCTGTATCTTCTTCCTGGACCTTCTTGTAAATGGGGCTCACATTTGCTAACTTTGAATTAATTACCTGCGACCTCTCCGATTAACCAGGATTGCTGATCAGTGATTGGAAGTCTCTCAGTAAGCACTTCTGCCATCTCCCTCAGTACCTGTGGGTGAATTCCATCTGGCTTGGTAGACCTGTGTGTGACTAAGTAGTGTAGCAGGTAACTATTTCCCCTTTAATTTTGGGCCCTTCATTCCTCTCCTCATCCCTGCCTTCCAGCACTGGAGCCTAAGTATCCCCAGAACAAATGGTCTTTGTAAGACTGTACCTCCTGTCATAAAATTTCTGGGAAACAGCATCAGTATATGTTTCCAAAATTTTATATTAGAAAGCCATACTGCTTTAGTTCTGAATTAATAGTTCTTTTCTTTCACTTTGTAGTAGTTTGCCTTTTGAAATAAAAGTAAGCTATCTTGCAAACTTAAACTTACTATTGTAAAAATTCTAGAATAAATAAGGTATTGGCAATATTTTCTTGTTAAAAGCTGATTTCAATATAAGTTACTATTTTTGAGTGTGGCCTGTGATAATGGCCATATTATGATGCCAGACAAATTGGTAGAAGGAATTTTATGCTCAAATGTCATAACTGGAAATGCAGTTATTTGAAACAGATTACTGGAAAACAATAGTTTCTGGCCAGTGGTAATATTATGGAAATCTGTCCAGGCTTCATTAGTTCAGTCCTTGTTTTGAAGTAAAAGTCTCATGGACTATAATATCTTTCAGTAGTGAGATGGAACAAGGGACAGACACGTGTGCAGAAGCTGAGTGTTGACGTAAGAAAAACAGCTCTATTTCCTGTCTATTGTTCAGCCTAAAAAAGAGCCTGTGATTTGTGTCTGTGTATTATCTTCAACAATGTTGAACGCTGTCTTTTATGAACCCTCTATATTGGTCTTACATCCTTAGCTATCAAAAGTAAAAACCCCTATGTTACAAGGAAAAATGTGCGCATGAAGAATTCTGTACTGATCTTTTGTGTCTTAAAAAATTTAAGTGGACATATGCCTTTTCCTCTACATGGGTCAGTCTGTTTGTGAATAGTGATTAAAATAGACAAAACCTCAAATACACTTAGAAAAAATCCATGGATAGTTCATGTAAGCTTCTTGGTTTTTTTCAAAAACCAATGAATGCCATATAAAAGTGATGGCATGTAGTTGTGAGATCAGTATATTAATAGTAAGAAGATGTTTAAGGCATCTTAAAAATTACTAAGAGAACTGTCATAGCTTGAAATTTGTTTAGCTATTACCTTTCAGTTCATTCATAGTAACAACAAATTTCTATCTCGCTGTTAGGAACATTTCTTTGCTATTATTTTTTAAAAATATGTTGAATTTAAAAGCATGTTCGACATGGTTTAAAAAAAGAAGTAAACTAGTTTATCAGCATCCATGCAGAAGTGAGATTATGATTCTGGTAAATGAAAGTATGCTTAAAAAGATTTACATTCTATTTTTCATCTTCTTAAGAAATATCAGAGTTAAATAGAAATTTGCAATTCTGAGGAAAGCAAATTATGCATTCTTTTTTTTTAAATTTTGAAAATATTTTGCATTGAAGCTATTTGAGATGTCAGATTTATTAACAGACTGTGAGCTGTTACGAATAACAGGAGATAAAGTGGACCCAAGTTTATTGTTTTGTCATCTTTGCTGAAGATGAGGTGTTCTAATTTGTCTTATATTTCAAAGGTTAAGATTTATAGACATTTTATTATGCCTAGATCTTCGAATTTGGTAGGAGATCAAAGTTTTTGGATTCCTGATATTTAACTGTAAGACTTTGCACAAAGCTTGCTTTTTCATTAGAGTTATACTAATTTAATTTTAACTGAAATAGAGAAAGAACTTTGGATAATTTCTGTTTCTTTTCAGGAACGCTACCTAAACTGCAACACACATATATTTGTGTGTATATGTATATTTATATATATACATAGACATAACTGTTCAAGCTCTGGAATGTAAGAATATATCAGTGTAATCATACTACAAATGGCATGAAGAAAAGTAGTACATGACCCCCTGAAATCTCTTGCCATTATGCTTCTATGAAAATTGTTGGCTTTGTTTTGTTTTTTAACTCATAGTGATCAAGAAGCTTTCCATAGGCTAGAAATAAACTTGAACTATGATTTTCCTTCTGGAATTTCAAAAAACCTTAGACCTAGTGGACTCAGGCCTCTAATCCACTATTCTTATTTGTTTCTTAAGTGTGTTTGACCACAATAATGTTTCCTTTTTATGTATGTCATTTAGTAAATATTTTCCATATGTGATTTTGAATTTTTTCTTCACTTAACTTTAACAATTTTTTTTTTCTTTCTTTGAGACTACAAATGCCTTCCATTTTTTTTTCTTGCATGGCTGTATTTTCTTAAGTATATTTATAGGTTTTTTACATCCCACTGCATGTAAATGTTTTCCCCTGTTCCTCATATAACTTCTTTTAGTTTTTCAATATTTATAGTATGAGAGACTAGAAATTTTATTTTTCCTTACCTTTTAAAAGTATTTTTAATAAAAGAATACTAATTCCATTCTGGTTATGTTAATCTGTATTTCTTGCATGATCAAATTGCACCTAGGGTTAGTTTTGCAGTTAACATGATACGAAAATAGCATGGCAAGTGGACATATGCAAGACCACATATAAAGCCACATCCTTCTTTGTTACAAGCCTCTGGACAGTCAGCATATCTCCTGGCAAGCACCAGTTCAATGGAGAACACCAACACCAACAAGGTGTCAAATGGAATTGACAGGTCAGAGGTATCATTTACCCTGGAAATAAAAAGTCACTTTAAGTGGAAAGAAGAATGCTTTTGACAGTTGCATTTCTTGGTTTACCAAATGTCTACCCAAAGCCAAATTGTCTACTCCAAATTCAGTGCTATTCTTGTATTATTAGACACAATGGAAAGTACTTGGCCAGAGGTACTTGCTGTTTCTTTGCCTTAACAAGGTAGTTTCAGCAAAATGTTAAAATTTGGATGCGAGTGACAAAACATTGCTGCAAAGCTCTGTACATAGGCTGGAGAAAAATTTCTCATAGGCTGGAGAAATTTTTCATGGTTTCTGATCCTCCACTGACAGCATGTTAAAAGCTACTCCTTGTCTCCGTCAGTTTTTCTTCTGTGGATCTATTAATTCATCAAGAAATATCTTTCCTGATTATGTCCGTATCTCCTGCTACCTTACTGAACTGATATTGTACACAATAAGTGTTTCACATTTTGTTTGTTTATATGTGTTTCAGGAGTTTTTTGTTATTTTGTTTCTTTGGGGGGTTTTTTTTGTTTGTTTTTTTTTGCTTTGGGCTTTTTTGGGGGGGGTTGGGGATTTTTTGTGTTTGTTGTTGTGTTGGTTCAGGTTTTTTATTTCTATGTTCTAAAAAGTGCAAAGGCAGTGTGTAAATTTTGTATGGTTTTCCTATTCTAGTGAATATAAGTATGGTATTTTTCCTCCATAGTAGGCAAAGAATAGTCAGATAAAATGAACAGGAGATGGATCACAAATCCATACTAATTTTCAAATTCTTTATCACATATAGGAAAGCACACTCTGTTAATCTAACCTCTTGTCAAAATTGATTGCTTTCATTGTATATATTTCTTTTCTATAATGCAGTGCAAATTTCAGCTCTATATAAAAGAGCATTGGTAAGTAAAAAAAAGCTTTCTTTTAACCTTTCTTATGTTTTCACAACTCATTAATCACTGAATCCAGAATGATTACATTTAGAGGGGTCCACTGGAGGCCATTTAGTCCAACTTCCCTATTTGAGCAGAGTCCCCTGGAAAACATTACTGAAGATTGTGTCCAGATGGCTGTCAAATATCTCCACAGAAGGAAACTCCTCAACTTCTTCAGATGGCCTGTTCCAATCCTTGGTGGCCCTCACAGGAAAGAAATAAAAGATCTGAATTCAAATTAATTCAAGAAACTAAAGAATTTTTTTTTCTGACTTTTGAAAGAAGAAAATCAGAAGGATAGTAAATGTTAGATCAGCCCTACTTTGAAGGCTAGTCTTGATACCATGTCTACTTAATATAGTGTAATTAATATTGGGAGACCAAAAAAATCTAGAAGGTGTTAATTAATTTTGTTTTACACACACACACACACACACACACACACACACACACACAGAGATGTATCCCCTACAAAAATGAAAAGTCACCCAGCCAAACCAAAAAATGTTAAGAAAAGAGTAGCTTAGGAACAAAACTAGTTAACACTGGATATTAAGGCAGTAAGAAGGATGGAACTTGAATTGAATGAATGAATGAACTTAATGAATGAGGGGCAGCAGAGACCTCATCATTTGGAGGACCTTTATGGCTTTTTTCCCCTGGTAAAATCAATCTAATGCAAACACCATCCAATTCAGTACTATTTTCCTCATTCTGTTAGATGCCTTCTGGGACTTAAACACTGATTGTCTTTCTTTTTATTTATTTTTAAAGCAACAGGAAAAATATCTTTGGCCTATGATACATGATTTCACACCAGGAATTAAGTTTACTGGGATATGGAACCATTAACACGCTGCAGTTCCAGAAACCATTCAAAATCATTGGAAAATATGGGGAGAACTTCGTATTTACATGCACCAGGGTACAAATAGGTACACAGTCAGAATTTCATCAAAGTGATAAAATCTTCATCTATGCTTATTTATATCTAGCCTGTACAATTAAGCATTTTATTTGGACATCTGCTGATCTATTCTTTCACAGAATAGGAAATTAGGTAGTAAATATTTTTCTGTCTAGTTCTTTGGGGGTTTTTAATTATCATATTTCCAATAATTGATGAATTCTCCATCTAATATTTTTATTACTGTTGGGTTTTTTATGATCTTATTCATATCTATGATTGCACCTCTTGTAGAGTTTCTGTGGGATCCTCACTTGGGAGTGCTGTAATTTCTTTAGGTGGTTTTGCATGCACTCACCTGCGTATCCTCTTTTGAGAGTAGTTTCCCTTTCTTCTCATAATTAACAAAACAAATTAAACAAAGACCTCTCTTTCAAAGAGGGATTTAATCATATTAGGGAATATTTGATTTTGATTATTGACGTGGAAATGACATGACATTGTTTCTTGTGATTTGCCTTTCTGACTCATGGGGTCCTAGTGTTAATAATATTGCTCGCATGAAATCAATATGTAACTCAAGTCAGGAAACTGTGCATGATTGCCTAAGTGTCTGCAAGCTGAGACTAATAAATGAGTCAGTTCTAGCACAGTCAGACGTTTGTATCAATAAGTGATTCATCTACACTAACCTAATATGTACTTTGATCAGGCACTAATATACAAAAATATACTGTAGCAATAGAGGTTTTTATTTTTTTATTTGTCCTTGAAATTATTGTGCACAAAAGAGAAAGCCTGAAGAAAATTAATATAGGCCTTTGCAGATAGTAGATCCTGCCAAATTATAATTATTCCTCTTGTTCAACACTGTGTGTTTATAAAAAGGCCGTATTTTATTTTATATCTACAAAAAAATATGATTGCTTTGGGAGAGGAAGTATTTAAAGTGTTATGCTTTGCAGTTTGTATGATGCAAGTTTTAAGTTATGTATTATACAAAGGTATTTAGGAAAATAAATCTTACCTGCCTGCACAGCCTGAATTCAAGGAAGTATTGAACTACTCATAATTTTGCAAAAAGCAAAACCTAAAGATAGCAAAAATGGAATTTTTAATTCTAGTTGTTACAAATTGTTACATATTAGTGTTTACAAAGTTAGTATAACAATGACTGTGCTCAGGTCAGAAATCAAATGGCTTTCAGAAACATGAAAAGTTTTATGAAACACCTCACAGGCCACTTGTTTGGTTTAGCTTTATAGTTGTCCTAAATTTTCTGCTAGCTGAATGTATGTAGCTGTGAATAAATGCACATTATGCACATTCTGAAAAGACTGAATTGTCTTTAATTTATATGTTAATGCACTATCAATATAGTGTGATGTTTTCTCTTTTATAATGTTACTGATGGAACTGATAACATACTAAATACTATAATAACTGAAACACAGAAAGTATTAATAGAGAAAATTGTTCATGACATAAAAAAATACCACATGGAAATTAAATCACAGAACTGTTAGTAAGAGGAAAAATTGCAGAAGGAATGTTTTTCTCTTAATGGCAGCAAATATAAAATATTTTGATCAGATACAATAAATTATTTAATATGTATAAAACCAGCTTTCTCAGATATTGAGCAGAAAATCCTCAAAAAGACAATTTTTACATGGTGCAAGCCATGGTTTTAACTGTTGTACAATTGAAGTGGCTATATTAGATATCATAATCAAATAATGTTTGCTGGATTTTCCTTGTAAAACTAGTTTAATTTGGTGTACGGTACAGGACATAAAAATGAGAAATTGCAGCTCATGAACATGGCTCAGAATACCTTTTTTTGTTCATAGTTTTCAGCAGAAACATGTTCACCTCTTCTTGTAGAGATAGTTCAAAATATTTGTTCTTGATTTGATTTTTACTTTTTTTTTTCTATTTGTGTTTTTTTGGACAAATTTATATTACCTGGCTAAATTCCTTTGGCAGTCTGTGTCTCAAACAATGAATGTGCTTCTTGAAAGCAAGAACACCTTATTTCTGTATGGAGTATCTTCAGCTCATTAGAGTGCTGGTACCAATTGCATAAAGTCCTGAATACCCCACTTACTTATGCAACATTCTTGAATGATGACACTTGTTCATCATTCAAGAATGATCATCAAGGATATGTGTGAACAGCAAGATACATAGATCTTAATGCAACTTTGAGAGCTACTTCTTGGGTTTTTGTCTTTTGTGTTATGTCAGCACTTCTTTCCATTACAGGTGCAAATTGTTTCCTTGGTAGGATAAAAAATGCAGTTCTTATTATGCTTTTTTTTTCCCCTAAAAATTCAGTCAGTGATTGGAAGATACCTTTGCTATATACATGCACATGTGATGGGTAACTAGAAAATTTTAGGATCCTTGTGGACTCAACTGGATGCTCAAGACTATAATCCACTTCCATACTCCTTGAAAATATAACACATGGACTGATAAGAAGGCTACACAAAGTTCATATTTCTAAAGTCAAATTCATTTTCTAATTTACTTGTCTTTTTCAATAAAATAAATACCTCTCCCTCTTCTTTACCTTGTCCCACTCCCTCTGCCTGACTCCCTCTCTTTTGTTTACTCTTTCTCACTCTCTCACTTGCACAGAAGTCAAGAAAAACCAGAGAAGCACATGAAAGTATTTTACATTCTCAAGAAGAACCTGAAAAATTGTGTAATCTCCCGTAATTTACATACTTTTAAATTTTCTGAGTTTTGACAGTCATCGCAGATTACTATTGCTATAGGGGCTTCATGCATTTCCTTCTGTGAATATTAATGTATGCAGATATTTCAGGTGAACACCTTAAATATAAAGGTAATTTTGAGTCTAGATAAAATTCTTTTTTCTCTTTTGCTTTCTTTTACATAGACAATAATAATACCTTGGAGTGGTGAAAAAAAATACAAAAAAGAAGTTGTTACACACCACCTACAAAAATTATCATCCAACTTTGTGCTTGTCATCAATCACATAACTATCCCACTTAACTTCAATACTTGTCTTTGTAGTTGATTGTCCACTTACATTTAGGAATATTGTTTGAATAATGGCAGAGTTACAGTCCTAGCCTTAGAAAATACCATAGTGGTTTTGAAGTCAACAGGAAATTCCTTAGGGAAAAGCAGAAACAGAAATGGGGTGTGGGTGGCACTGTAAATATCCCTCAGGAAGGATGATAAGACACTTCTATTAAGAAGATATTTATTGAGGCTAAACTTCACAGTGAAACAGTTTTGTTCTTCAATTTTCTTTCTATTCCTTACCAAAGTCGGAAAAGTTGTGTATTTTGAGTAGTATTCAGACCCAGACTGTGTAGCCTTTCATGGTTTTTTTTGGCTGTTCAGAGGGATGGGCTTGCTGCCATTGAGATAGAAGTAGTTTAATCCAGTATGTATGAAGCTGTGTCATGGTATTTAGCCATCAATTAGATGGAAAGGATTTCTTCTTTCATGCTACTGACTGATTGAGAACTGCTTCTAATAGAAATGTGGGGAAGAACCTCATGTATGCGAAGTATACATTTCAAAATTATTTTGTGTCAATCTAAAAAAACAAGTAGTTTTGACTGGATGTGACAGTTTCAATGGGAAAATTAGACATGTTTCAGGCTTTCAATAAAATAAATGGAACCGCATGATTTTTTTGAGATGTAAGATGGTATTGAAGGAGTGTAAAAATCAGTAAACAATAAATAGTGAATCAAGAGCTATTCTTAAACTGACTTACATTACATTTTACATTTATATTCTATATACTTTCATAGAGGTTGAGTTTTCTTGTATGACATCTTTCTGTGCCTAATGTCGTAAGAGATCACAAAACCATTCCAGTTTATTCTGTGTACTGTATATACAACCTAGTCATTAGGGTGTGCAATGAGCATTAATGGAATACTAATATTGCAGGCAATAAATAGAAATTTTTTTTGTTTGTTTCCTATTTGAAAAAAAGATACTTTCATATTTAATTTCCCTTTTTCAGCCAGTGGGTTAAACTCTAGAGAAAACAGAATAAGAGGGGTGGAAGTCATACTTAGCATTATGAAATAGTCTTAAGAAATCCCATATGATTGCTCTTGCAGCTATATGTTATTTCAGACTACAGAGTTTATTGATCAATTCTGTGGAATATTACTTATCTCTGGATAACATCTTTTGTTTTCTATGGGTTTCTTGACTAGCCTGTTATAAGAATCTGGAACAGGGGGTATTCTTTTACTATTTTATAAAGGGCTTGTCAGAATCTTGCTTTGTTTCTGAAATATTTTAAAAATTTTATTTATTTGTTAATGTAGACTTGATTTGTGCATTTATTTAACATGAAGCATCACTAATGGTTTATGATTAAAATTAAATGAAACCTTTTTTATTACTGTGTCTCAGCATATGTCATTTAAGCACAAGATTCGATGCAGTTACAAATTAGGATTTTGTCAATGTGTTTTCATGGTGTGAAAGCATTTATTTCATTGCTGTTACAATATCTCACCTTGAAATTAGAATGTGGTAGTCATTCTGTTGGTGCCAAAGTCATTTTAAGGAAATGAAAATTAGTATAGTGGATTAGTTCAGTTATAATGTAAATAATCAGTAATGGGATTTCATCAGGGTGTAATCAGGGTGTAAAGTGAAAAAGAAGACACAATTTTTGCTATGTATATCCCTAGTAAAAATAAGAATTCAAACTTAAAAAGCATTTTCACCCATCTATTATTTGTATGATTTCCAGGGTGAGCAGAGACAATAGAAAAAAACCCCACCTATTTGTTTTAGTATGAATTTTATCTTTGCTTCTCAAGACATGTGAGTCAAGCACACTCACTCAAGTCATAGAAAACTCCATAAATTTCTCTACCTTCTTCTTAAGTAAATTTGACCTGCTAGTTTCTCTTTTCTAAGATACAAAATCTCACATGGAAGAAGAACATAATTGATTGCAGACATTACATTTTGGTAACAATTGAGCAAAGGATAAAATTTGATTAACATGCAGATAATATTTGCCTAGGTATATACAATGTCATTTATATGTTGAATACTTAAATAAGTTCCAGGAAAAAAATATTTTTTCTAATTAAGTATTTTGTGTAAGCTGTATGTCCTTCTTGAGGCAGGGTAGGAATTTTATTTACTCCCAGACTGCTTCTAATTGCATTAAACATTGCCAAGAAGGAAAATTGTTACTTTCTGTGAAGAGCATAAAATATCTTTGGTATGGAATGATTTCTCCATAAAAGTAGCGCTGATATTTGATTGCATCTCAGTCTAGATAAATATACTGAATCTCATAATCTCATATACATTCAGCCTCAGTCATTTTTTTTACTATGTTTAAATAAAAGTCAATATTTTATTGAAATAATAAGAAAAAAAATCCAGGTTACAAAGAAATATGATGAAATTTGAAATCAAGAAGGAACTAGTTACCTTATATGGAGTAGTTTTTTTTTCTCAAAGAAACATTGCACTAAAAAGAAATCTAATCTTTTCAGGGTAGAAGAAGAAACATCTTGTAACTACTGAATAAAAAAGTAAATTATGTGGTCCCTAGAATAGCTGTTACACATGTCCACCTGTGTATGTAAAAACCCAAACCACTACCTTTCATTCCTAGAAATAATTTCAGCTTTTCAGCGTTTAAATTCCATTCTAGAAAAAACTTTCATTTCATGGCAATTTTTTTTCCATTCCTGCAAGGAGTATTTATTTTGCCATCAGAAATTATTTACATTTTTAAATAATTCAGATATTTTCACTGAGTAACTAATTAAAAAAAATTTAAAAAAAAGAAGGAGAAGAAAATTAATTCCTGACATAGATATCAAATTCAGCATTTTGTTGTTGGTGTTTGGCAGTAATTTTTTTACTTGGATTCTTACGCTAAAAAGCAAAAGTCAGGCAATGCGGGAGCAAGACAGGTAGGACTCCTGCAACCCTTGCCTAGTTCTGTATTGCCTGCCACTCCAGTGAGCTCAGCTGCTTGATTGTCTGATAGAATGGATTTCTGGGAATTCATGCACAGAATTTGCCATCCTACTGGGAACAAACTGGTACCCTTCTGGATTACTTGTATCCATTTTTTATTTCGCTGAATGATGTCTCAAAGCAAAAAATGGGCAGTGAGGCTGGTCTGTTGAAATTAGAGATTTCTTGTGGGTATTGGTTCCAATGTCATTAAGTTTATTGCAGTTTAATATAATCATGATCAGCCCTGATCAGCCCCAACATTACTTCTCATTCTCAGATAAATGTGCACAACTTTTAGGACCACATCTTGAATTCACATAACTTTTTAAAACTCAATTAATGGGCATTCAAAAATTGTGGATATAATGTTATGTGATTTCATTAAAAGCAAATATGTGTATCATGTGGCAGTATTTTAGATTTCACAGTAAAACAAAAAGGCTTTGTCTTGTCCTGTTATGAAATAGAGAAAAATAAAAGTCTCTCATTAGAAAATATTTCCATCCCAGTTACATTCATGTACTTGAAGACATAATCCTCTTCTGAGCACTTTCCACAAATCAGTTCACTGCTGTCTTAGCATATTTAAGGCCTCGTAATGCAGAATTCAGGAGGGGGAGGGAAGAAATTACCATTATATTACTGTTATGCTCCTGGAAGGTGACGTAAATTATTTGACTTAATTCCTGATAATAAATTTTCAGGAGTACCAAATTAGTGCATAAATATACCATACTACAGAGTGCTATTTAAAAAGGAACTGCAGTAAAACTCTTTTTAGAAAACCCATTTTAATTCTCAAAAGACATTAATGGAAAGAAAAAGGTATTATATATGAGAAGGGCATATGGAAAGTTTTGCTATAAACATCATTCCACCGTTTGAGAGCTTTATGGGCCACTTAAATTTCTTTTGATCAGGTTAGCATTTAAGCTGTATTTATTACTTTTTATGACAGTCCTGGGTTACTGATACTGTGGGGTGTCATATATTTCTACTCCTACTGTCTTCTAAACCAAGATGAATTTTGCCAAATCCTAAAAATAATGAGAAAAAAAAAATCTAAGAGCCAAATGAAAAAATTAGTGTCTGTGGGATGATAAAGATATTTAATTCTTTAGAGACTCTGATAATGAGGAAACATGAGATGATCACTTTATAATAAAGTCTTCTAGGATCACAATATTGAAGATGTTCTTGATATTAGCTAAAAAGACTTTTTTCTTCTTATTTGCTAAAGTAGGTAATACGCTTAATAATATTTAACTGCTGCATTCTGACAAGAAGAATGGAATATATAAACATTCTAAAAGAAAATGAGAAAAAAAGGAGTCCAAGCATGCAGTAGAAGGGGTTCTTAGGATACAATTTCCACAAGGAACAGTTAGGGGTAGTGAAGAGCCTGTGAGAGTATTCACAAGACACTCATTATGATGTAAAGAGTAGGGAATGCTTTTCAATTGAGTAGTAAAACACAACACAATTTTTAACCTGAAAAATCTGCTTGTTTTGAATGGAAAAATAGCAAAATTCTCATCTCATCTGATGAATTTATCTTAAAGATGTTTAAATTAAAATAAAAAAGGACAATTTTTTGAAAAAATTATTTAAAGTTTTTGCAGTTTCTCTTATATTCATTTTTTAAATGCAAGAGAAGTATCCAAATTGAGGTACTTTTATCTGTAGATTCAACCATTTGGACTTCAATAACCTAGAAAGAAAAAAACAAGTAAATGTACCATTAATGTATTAAAAAAAAAGCTACCAGTATGTTTGAATGCTTTTTTTACTTGTCTATTTCATATTTACATAAAACAAAGAAAACCAATCTTGAAAAAGGTAATATTTATATTATTCCTGTGGTACACTGATTGCATGAAAGCAGAAATAGAAATCTACAGAAGATGTGTGCCCTGCATAAGATTTTTAAATTCACCAATTTCTTTGAAAATTGATAACTTTAACAATACTATTAGTAATATCTTATAAGTAGTCTAAGAATATATATTTGTGATATAACATGTATTCAGGCAGAGAAAAAAAATCAGTTTTTAGTGACTTTATTAAGACAAACCACAGACTAAGAAGAGAAGCTACCTTTATTCTAACAGAGCTCCTCATTCCTAACCTAAAAGTGTCACTTCCACCAAAGGCCACTGAATTACCTTTTCTAGTCTTATATGGAAGCTGCTAAGGCTCAAAACACAAAAACTAATTCCAGATTTCTGGTTTACAGAATGACAGAATGCTGAAGCTTTCCATTAGAATGGATTAAGATCAACAAATCTTCCACAGATTAACAAGCAATCTTTGTATTATTCAATCACTGCTGAGTTGAAAGGAATTTAAACTGTCACCTAGAAAAAAAAAAGCTGCTTTTCCCATTTCTTGCTCACTTCAGTGTTTCAATTCATACATGGGTGTAATATCTCTATCTTGGCCAGGTGTTTCAAAGAGTGATGACTTCAGTATATGAATTAATTGGGCTCTTGACAGTTACAATGATGACAATGACTTAAATGGTATGGAAATAATTTTAAATCTCTGAAAGCCATTTTTATCAAGTTGTAGTTCATTTTTGTTGATTTACTTGAGTGGTGGTTCAAGATATTCCTCAGAGATGTGCTAGAAGCTGAGAGAGTTCTACAATAAAAATGATATAGTGTGTAGCAACAACTATTCTTCAGCTCCAGTCAAGATGGAAACTGCCCTGTCCTGTATTTTATATTGTGTTTTCTCTTTGTGGCCTGCCTTTGATTTTGTTTGTGCTTTATATCATAGGATCAGTTTGTTCCTAGAATTCTATAGGGAAACCTCTGAAACCTCTTGTTTATTTTCTCAGATCATATACTACACTATAGTGTGTGTCCTAGGGAAAATTATTTGTACTTTAAGGTTATTTTGTTAAGAACGGACATTTGTAGTGCAAGCCTTGAATAAGATTCCATTAGAGAGCTCACAATTCTGAGTGTGGGATTGGAGAAAGATTTTCAGATAAACCTGTTTATTTCTGATAGAAAAAAAAAAAGTAACTTTGCTACCTAAAAGTGTGATTTCAGAACTGCTGTTTCAGGGTTTGTAGCATTCAGCATCAGAACAGTTGTCACACGTTTGTAAAGCCATATGTATTATCCAATAATAGAAACTTCTTTTGTGCTGGAAAAATACCAATATTTCTGTATCATTGCAAATATGAAAAGCTAAGGCATTTGTAAGTACTTTAGTTTAATTCCTTTTGCCATAACAAAATAATTCTGAGATAACTGATTCTTCAGGGACAGTTTACGTTCAGGTGAAAAAGATTGTCTCTGATTCAACAGCATTAAAACCAAATTTCTAATCTATATAAATTTCTTTAAGGGAAAATGTCACCCACCATTTTCTTGTAAGTCTAATTTTTAAATTTTTGTTTTCCAATGTAAATGTCTATGAAATATATGGATTTGCAAGAACAGAAGAGTAATTGATAAGATGCATTTGATGTCTACAGGCTTGAATTTTCTTCATATTCTATCTTCAAGTAATTGAGAGAAGTTAGCACTACAGTTCCATAGAACCAGCATTACTTTTGAATAGTAAACAAATTGTGAATATATCTTAGATGAAGTACAGAGAATTAATTGTTTTAATTAAATAATAAATTTAAAAGTTTTCTTTTTAAATTCTATTTTTTAAGGAATGTTGGTGTGTACTTGTACTACTAAACTCACTGCTCTTGAGAGAGATGATTAATCTTTCTGATGTTGGTAATGTCAAGTCTTACATCATAATAGGAATTAAATCAGAATTCTGTCCTTTCTAGTAGGATGGCTGAGAATCTTCCTTTCTATCCAAACTGCAAAAATAACACTCAACAATAATGTGAAACAATGGTATGGTATCTGCTCATCCTACAGCACATTTGAAATTCTTACGTAGAAGGAACTTGTCATTCATAGTGTGAAGATTAAAGGTTTCATATGTTCAGTTTTCCTCATAATTACAATTTAGGTTACTTTGACCCACTTTATCTTTATAGAAAATTGTTCTCACGAAAAGTTCAAATGCCAAAATTTGCAGAAAATCTAGTTAGAGTAGATACACTAGTATTTCTGCTGTTGTGGTTTATTGATCACTTTGAACCACAGCAATGTAAACACATGGACTCACAAAACTTCAAAAAAAACCCACCATCACCACCACCATCACCAAAATTAACAGTTTTTGCATTAAAAAAATCCTCATCTACTGAAACATTTAAAAACCACCCTAATGTAAAAAATTTATATTCCTTACTTGTCAGTATTAGATTGATTTTTTCAATAGATTCCTGAAATTCTCATTTTGCAAAATGTAAATGATAATTTTTTAAAAAATCATTTATATTTTTCATTAGCATTACATTCCTTAATGTTTTTTCATCTACTCTCCTAACTGAATTTCATTACAGACAACATTATTTTCTGCCTGAAATTCATTACAACAGCTTGCACTGTTGCTTTTCTCCATATATTCCAGTCCTTTGGAAAAACTACTTTTTTAAACTTCATTCAGTTATTTTTCCATGGTGAAGGATGTTAAACACCAAAACAGTTCTGAGATATGCTAGAAATATAGCTGACATCGAAAACTCTTGGATCAATAATGAAGTAAAATATGTTAGAAATAGGGCTCTTAGCACTATCTCAGTGTCATCTTTTAGAATATGTTCATGTATATTAATGTATTTTTAAAGATTTTTTGAATAAGTTATTAAAAACACTAATTACAAATTATCATAGTTTGTCTTTACTTCTTAGATTTAAAATATCCTCTTATACATTCCTACGTCTGCCATTCCTGTTATATCATCATTTTTTGCAATTCAGGTGTCTTTCTCTTCTTATCTTTATCTTCTCCATAACTATATTCCTCCTGCATCTCCCCCAGAAATATCATGCATACTGGAAAATCCAATAATCTAGCTGAGGAATTAATACTTTTCAGATTGCCTGTAGAGTCTGTTTGTATTTCATAATGTCAAATAATTTTGACATAATGCCTCTTCAAAATATTTCCCAAAGGAACCCTGTAGGCTCATCTATTCATGTTGCTCAGATCATATTGTATCTGCATTTACTCCCAGAAACCTTATTTTTATTTGCAGTAGCACCTGGTGAAAAAAATCAGAATTTATTCCCTTAATTCTTCACTGATGGGTTTCTCCCTGAGGTAGAGAAATGAAAATTTAGCGCCAAGTTATTCAGTAAGTAAATTAACCATGTGTCAAGTTTATGGTAATGAAATTTTAAAAAGTTGCCTCTTAGGATATTTTTGAGCATGATGAGATTTGATATTTCTTGAGAACCTGCTTGAGTGACATGAATCAAGTCAACATTAGAAACAAACAAACCAGCAAACCCAAACCCAAAAAGACCACAAAGCAAACCAACCAAAACAACAATGGAACAACTACCAAAACCCAGTTTGATGGCAGTGAAGTTTTGCTGCTTGTTTTGTAGTGGAATTCTGGATAGTTTTATGTGCTCTTTGCAATGTTTATAGACTGGCAAAAGATATGGAAGTTAATATTTCCTCTTATTTAGAAAACAGACATTTTAGAAAATAAATGCCATTAAAGAATCACCGAATAATCTGAGTTGGAAGGGACCCTTAAGTATCATTAAGTCCAATTCCTGGCTCTGCCCAACACCATCCCCAGGAGTCACAACATGTGCCTGAGAAATTTAATTTAATGCTATTACCATTTCCTAATTTATTATCATGACTAAAAGAATATTCAGAGATTATTAAAAAAAAATAGAAGTATACTTCATCAACATTCTTGACAAAAATAAGTTAAAAGAAACCTTGAAATAATTTCATTGAGTGTTACTTTTTATTGTGGCTATAGGTGAGAAACCAGTGATTTTAAGGGTTTTTTTAACAAGGACTTGAAAAGTATTGACCTGAAATTGTGAGATAAAACTCTGGAATGAGATGATGAAGACCTAAAAGCAATCATTAGCAGTGCTACTGGCAACATGGCATTGTAGATATTTTACACATTCATATACCTTTTTCTACATCTAATACAATATTTTATAGAGTAAAACAGTATTTCAATTTATTATGAAATATATTATTTATATACATATAGAAGCATACAATGGTTTATGTTGTAAGGGACTGTAAAAATCGTCCAGTTCCAACACCCCTGCCATGGACAGGTTCACCTTCCGCTAGACCAGGCTGCCCATGCAAACTGGCTTTGAACACTTTCAGGGATGGGGCATCCACAGCTTCTTGCATAAACTGTTTCAGTTCCTAATCACCCTCACAGTAAAAAATGATTTCCTAATTAACTCCTAATATTAATCCATCCTCTTTCAGTTTAAAGACATTCTGTCTTGTCCTGTCACTTCATGCCCCTTTAAGTAGTCTGTCTCCATCTTTCTTGTAGGCCCCCTTTATCTGGAAAGCTGCTCTAAAGCCTCCCTGAAGTCTTCTCTTCTTCAGGCTGAACAGCCCAGCTCTGTCAGCCTGTCTTCCTAGGACAAGTGCTCCAGGCCTCAGATATCTTCATGGTCCTCCTCTGGACACAGGAGATTCTAGCCTTACGTAGACTTATATTATGGGAACTATAAAAAATGGTGAAGATAAGATCTTGAAAAGCCTTATCAGAAACTTAATGTAAAGCTTCCATAATTTTTTTTCATCCTGATTATGTTCACAGTTAATTTGCATTATTAAAAATGTCACCTGACATTGTTAGTATGATATTATGCTGATTTGTGACCTTTTACTTCTGAAGGGTAAACCCAAACAGCCAAGCAAAATGTGTAATTGTGTTGGATGTTACTTAGTTTTTGCAGTGTTTCTTTAATTTAGCCAATATAAATTCACAAAATGCAAAAGAGAATAATGATTCTTGCTTCAGTGTTGATGTGAGAAAATTTGACTCCATAGTGAGGAAAAAGATTTTCATTGTTCTCAATAACTTTTCTTCTCTCAATGAGATGATAATTTTCAGCTTCTCCTTGTTGATTTGATATCAAGGAGAGCACCAGATGAAACCACTAAAGCAGATATAATTGAAGAATTAAGTGAGTTGAATTTCATTATATTCTTCCTTGATTTTATTTGTCTTAGGCAATTCAGGTAGTAACAGGCTGTAAGCAAAGTTCTGTGAGTTTATATAGGCATTAACTTTTGGATAAGCTGAAGTGATGAAAACAGGTCGTCCTTAATTATCGGTGGTTATGCGGGTATTTTTTTCACACTGTTTAGGGAATACCATTTAGGGGAAATGTGTCTGTTCTCCTGAGGTGCAGATACTTCAGATGCAGTGAAGCTTTAGAGGCTTACAAGGTACTTATTGTGTCATAAATTATGTGCAGTAGTTCAGTCATTTGCATTTTGTGAGAGTGCAGTGGCACAGTGTCAAAACCTAGAACCTGTATTGTGGAAGTTGAGATGATATACATATCAGGGAAAAATTGGTGAATATTTAATATATTTTATGCATTTTTAATTATCATATATATTTTAAATCTTAAAATTAGAAAGATAATGTCATTTCTTGGTGGTTTATACTATGTCTATGTTAATACATAAGCAAATAGAATCAAATTCTCTCTCATTTTTTCTTCCCTGTTTGTAAATGACATTTGGGATTTGAAGGTAATAAAGTCCAAGTAAAATTAGATTAATAACCCATTCTTATTTCCAAGAGTCTGGCAAATGAAATGGGATCTTCATGTTATGCCCAAGCTGTTTAATTTGTAACAGTCACCATCATGTAATTTTTTTTTTTAAAAAAAAGGTCAAAACACCCCCCAACCACCTGCATGTAATTATTCACATAATAAGATATCCATGATATTTCGGCTCTCTTCCAGCGTATTTTCTGCAATATGAAGTGAAATTGCTCTGTTAACCTCTGATCTACTTTGGATGGTGTCTGGAGAAATATCACCAGAGGTAGTGTCTCATATCAGTGACTTCATCAAGATATGGTATACTTTGCATCTCTGAAGAATCAAACCATTAATAATCTGATATAAACAGATTGAGTGCTTAATTATGCACTCTGCTTGTCTCATTTCTTTTCTAACCTGTTGTAAAAATGAGAAAAGGGGAGAAAATAGAATTTTCCTAGGAACAGCTTCATGTGACAGATGTAAGGATGCACAGCAAAATATTAAGATAGGTACTGGGAAAGTCCTGAGAAACCTCACATGACCTAGTAGTTGACCTTCATTTAAGCAAGAATTTGGAATATATTACCTTTCCAACCCAAATTACCCTATGATTAAATGAAATACTATTCTATTGAAGTATTTCTGACGTTTAGGTTAGCAATTCACCTTCCCCTCTTTTTATTTTTTATGTTTCTATACTTCTGTTTTGCAAAAAAG
This sequence comes from Leucosticte australis, assembly GCA_025504685.1. Classification (NCBI taxonomy): domain Eukaryota; kingdom Metazoa; phylum Chordata; class Aves; order Passeriformes; family Fringillidae; genus Leucosticte; species Leucosticte australis. The sequence goes on from JANIJU010000003.1 coordinate 35,966,579, forward strand.
GAAAACTATTCACATGATATGGAAGCAAAGGAAAAATTATTAACGCTTTATTTAGTTTTTGTAGAAGCAGGATGACTGTAACATTTACAAATTGTTGAGTCGTCATAAAATTCCTCATCTACATACCCAGTGCTGAATTATCACAGGTTCATATTCAAATATTGTGCAAATTAATAAAGATAGCATTCATCCTTAAAATATGCACATATTTGAAAAGATTCCGTCAGTGAAAATTACAAAGCTATACAGGTTTTCTTAAATGTTCACTGTTTCTTGTCTTTCTCACACAGAGATAGAAATGTCAGCTCAAAATGCTATTTGAAATTGTGTGCATAATTTTGAAAGTGTGTTCCTGAAAATCATGCAGGTTTTGTTTGGTTTGTTTTTTAATTAGACCAAACAATAGTGTAACTTTGTATGTCAGAGAAAATTCACATTTTCTTTAAAGCAAACATACTATATTGATACTTCACTGAAGGCATCTCCTTACCAGAGGAAGGTAAAAATGTGTTGCAGTAACAAGTGCATAACTCAAAACATACTAAGCAGTTAATATATTGATCTATTCCATAGTCTTGTATATGACCTTGCCATTTTAAATTTTCTCTGATATGGTCCAAAATTTCTTCTTGCCTTCTTTTATTAAAAAAAAAAATATTTAAAGAGGAAAAAAAAGGGTAAGTCAAAGAAAAAAAATACTCCTAAATGGAGTTATGACTTAGCTTTTGGCCTGGAGCATTTATGAGGCTTTCTAATATTTACATATAAAGTACTGTAATTAAGCAGAAATACAAATATTCCAGCTTCATTGCTAAGAAAATGAACGTGGCAAAAAAGTCCCCCAAATTACACCCGCAAAAAACCCTGCCATCCTTTCATGTTAAATGAGGGACTTTGGGTTTCTGCTTCTAGGATGACACCTGAAAACTCTAAAACATTTATAATTATCAGCTTAGTCTTCTGGAACAAACATGAAAATAGAGTGTTAGAATTATTAAGAAATTTGTAGCAAATGAGACAGAAAACCTTGTTATTCCACTGTGAATGTGTATGTTTTGTTCATATTTTCAGTGCAGATCTGATCATTTATTGCAAAATAATATAGCTGAATTGGAAAAGATTCAAAATATTATGTTTTAAAATATTAAAAAGCAGACATCTGGCATGGAAGAAGTGACTGAATAGACTGGGATTCTTTGGCCTGGAAAAAGAATATTGGGTGTGAATGTGACAGAAATCTGTAAGCACAGTGTCATGAAGAAAAAGGAGGTCAGTTCTTAATTTCTCCTACCAGTAGACCAGAGGAAAAATAACATACCCTGCTCATGACTCAACGAAACTCATCCCTTTGGGGATGTTTTTTCTGAGTGGGCTGCTTAAACTGATCCTTTGAAGACCAAATAAGGGACAGATCTTACACTGTAGCATGTCTGACTATTCCTTATAGATATTGTATTAAAAAAAGCCTCCATTCATTACAGGAGTATCTTTAGGGATAAATGTAATGGTGAATATTGTCACTAAAATAAGCATATTTCATATAATAATTTATGTATTTCCTAAAAAATCTTGTAAATACAAATAACTAAGGATAATAATAACAAAGGATGCTCGCTATGATGAAATAAACATTCTGTGTTTTATAATATTCCCAACTGCAGAAAATTTCACTTGTTCTTTCTAAGAATTAATTGTACCAATGGTTTGTATCATATGGCAAACACATCCTTGATATTAAGTTTGGGATGTTTGAATAATGGATAATCACACCGTGGTATTTTCTGTGGCTCTTATCTGTTTTGACAATATTTATCATAATGCTATTATAATTTGTTTGAAGACAGATTTTGTTGTTCATATGGAGTCTGCATTACAGTTTGGTTAATTAGGGTTGTGTGGAGTTGAAATTACATTTTCATTCCACTATGTTATCTCAGAAAACAAATGTTATTCAAGCCAAAAAATCCTATATAGAAAATATCTAACATAGAATAGAAATTCATCTGGAGTAGTAAAGAACCTTTACCAGTTTTTATTTAGTAAGGCTAGAAGATCATACTCTTTAAAAGAAAAGGTGTATTTTTGTTAGATCCAGATACTCAGTGCAGTTACTAGCTTCCATATAACAAAGAGCTAACATTAAAACCAAAAACTTGAAAAAAAAAATCCTCTGTCAGAATTATTTTAGTGCAGGATCTAATCTTTTGAAAAACTGCAACCACTCCAATTCAATTTGTGATGATGAGCCTTAGGAACAAGAAGTACTTTGCCTCTGGCAGTGTAGACAGGAGAAGTTTAAAGTTTGAGAGATGTTATCATGAATGCCAGTAGGAAAAATCTGAACTCTTTAGTGGTAGCTTCTGCAAGACTGCAAAATTTGCTTGGTCTCAGGTGCACAAAAATATAAAAAGATATATGTGAATATAGTGTACATAATACAAGTAAATTGCATGGCAGAAATAATATTTGTTGTTGTTGTTGTTGAAGCTAGGAGAAATTTATTAATGAAAAACACTGCTGTACTTTGATTTAATGATAAATTTATCTCTTAATGATAAAAACTTGAATGCACTAATGTGATTAAATTTTTTCTTAAAAATGGTTCAATCAAGTCCTCAAATTCATATAAAAAGAGATTTAATGTACAGAAAAAGAAAAATATCATAGCTCTCCTTACTGAAGGCTAAGCGATATTGTTCCTGGCAATTTTAAATGTATTTAAAATTGCCAGGAACAATATGAAATATGAATATTTTTAAGTTCAACTTTCCCTTAGTTTTCATTCTTTTGCATCCTAAAGTAGCCTATTTAAAATAAATTGTTAAGAAATAAATAAAAATACAAACTGCAAATGCACTTGCAGTATATTAATTGCTTAAAAATTAATTATTTTAAGTTTTTTTATAGCACATGCTTTCTTTCCTTTCAGAAATAATAAAAATACATATAGTTAGTAAACTGACTTTTAAAATAAGAAATAAACAGAATTATTAAAAAAAACAGAGAAAAAAAGAACAAAAAAAAACAACAGAAAAACAAAACTCCAAAAGCACAAACTAACTTTCTGAAAATAGGAAGATGGGAAATAATTAAGACTGCCAAATTCTAGTTTGATGAAGTGAAACAGTAAGAAAGAGCTAAGTTCTTAATTGGATTAAGTATCCATAGCTAATTTTCTGACAAACAGATTTTACTTAAGGAGGGCTTGAGTGGTTGATTCATCATGCATGCATTCCTCAGTCTAAATAAAGCACACTGCAATTATTCTAACTTGCATTATTGGTTTGTTACGGCAGATTTTCCACATACTTTGTTCTTTCATCTGACATGTTTTTCTTTCTACTTTTTTTAAATTTCTCTAATAAAAAAATTAAACTTTATTATTTTAATTGAAAATACTCTCCTCACTGGAATTATTTTAAAATGCTGTCTTAGTCTTTTCTTCACATGAGATCAGATCTTTGCTTTGTTAAAAATGCAGTCAGTTTAGGTGATATCAGTAGAATTATGAAGCAGTATTATAGCTGAGCAAAAGTGTTTTCTCAGACATGTATTAGAATAAGAAATATTCTGAATTTAACAAGTAGGTTTTTTTCTGGTGTTTTTTCTGCTTTTTCACACTCCATGGTGAATATACCATCGAAAAAGTCTTACACTTACCATGTTTTCTGTTATAGTTGAAGCCTATCATCAGTTTTCAGACTTGGTTTTGATCATCCTGGGGAGGTTAGTTTTAGCATGGAAGGAATGTCTCTAATACAGTCCTGGTTTAGGATTTTCTGAAGCAATGAGTCAATTCTAACAGATTTTTGGTGGCATGGATTGAAATTCCATTCATGACAGCCTGTATCTTTTCCCAAACTTCCCTGTATTTTCAATAATAAAAGTAATAGTAGGACTTGATGGTCCTACTTGGAGTACAGTTTACTTGTATAGGACAAGTTTTTTGTCTGGGTATGAGTGTAGCTTGACCGCCCCCTACTCAAGCTTTCTTACCAAGGTGAAGATGAGCAGCAGGATGACAAAGCTCACGTGACAGGGAGCAAAATCTCTGGCAGCATGAGAATCGATGTATTGCAAGGGTTGCAAAGAATAGCCCTGATCTGGCCAGAAAAGGGCTGCTGGTTGTACAACTGCAGTGGCCTCCCAGTGTGAGACACTGACTGCCATCCACTCTGAAGATGTATTCATATGATTTAGGGTACCCAGCAAGCATCTCTGTGTGAGCAGCTCAAAGCCTTGAGATCTGTTACACTGATTGCACAGCTCTGATGAGTTTTTCTGTTAATTTAGTTTTGCTGAGTTGGAACTGGATATCTCTTTCTTGGGCCACAATTAGAGAAAACTACAGGAATCGCTGAGTTCAAGGTAATCTTTAGATTTATAATGCTGGTTGTAGGTTTGGCTTAGTGATTAGAAAGTTATGACTGGGACAAAATAGAAATTGATGGTTCTCTTTTTATTGCAGTCAGTGGCATCTGTCAAAGACCTCAAAACAAGTTGGGGGAGGTAATTTACTCCTTTGTAAGCATGATAAAAACTATGCTGTACAACCATGGAATAGTCCTAGAACAGAATTTAATGAGACATACAGTTTCTGAAAGTTTGTCCTCAATCTGGTAAAGTGCAGAAAGCAGCAAGGATATAAGCTGCCAAGAGACTTTTTAGGAGGTCTTGGTCAAAAAAAACAGCCTGGAAGAAAAGGAAGATTTAAAAGTTAGGTAGCAGCCTTGTCCTCTGTGTCTATAAATTCAGGTGGCAATAGCTCTTTGCTTGATATAGAAAGGTCTGTTCCTAGAAGAAACCTTGCTAAAAAAGCCTTTCTTTAGTTTTGTGTTTCTAAAGTAAACATATAGTAGACAGCACAGCAGCAGCTTCTTACTTCTGTTGTGCAAGGAGAAAGGCTACAAAAGTCATGGAAGATTATTAAAACATTAAGATTGATTTTTTTTTTAATAATTATTGATTAAAGGTGTTCTGAATCTTCTGCATAATAGGTCTAAGTGAGGATTTCAACCCCAAACACAGAGTCAAGAATTCAGCATTTTGAATTGAGTGGTAAGAGGGAACTAGGCTGGAGCTAGTTACAACATCCTTTACAAGGCAATGGATGTTTTCAATGATTTACAACTATATACTTTCATTTGTTAGAATAATTTTGCTATTTTTTGTGATACTCTTGAGTCTCTGCTATGTTGCACAAATGTACATGCACAGATAGGTGTAGATTAGGGCAGACCTCTGCTGCAGAATTTTCCATCTTAATCTTTAGCAGCTAAAAGCTGTTGGAGCCACCTCAGACTTTAGAAGCAGATGTCAAATAGAAAGATTTGATTTATCCATCTAACAGGATGGATGAGTAATTATTTTTGTCTAGCAGGGTTACAGGAGGGAAAGCCAGGTATACAAATGGGGATCATGGTTAATTACTTCTCTGTTGGTTTTCTCTTTTTCTCTGTTAGAATTCAGGTAAATTTGTAAATTCAGTCTGAAATACATGGTCTTTTTTTGTTATTTATCACTGTCAAAATATCCAGTCATGCCAACAACGTAAAAATCCAGCACATAAACTCACAGATGGTTAATGTTGCAAAACCAACTTTCATAGTCTTCATCTATAAAGAGCAAAAAAACCTGCAGAATAATGTCTGTAAGTTTGTGTTTCGCATTCATTTATCAGCTTCAATCATTCCAGATCCTAATTATGAGCCTAGAATTTATTATCTGTGGCAGAACCATTTTCTCCTCAATTTATTTTCAATGTATTCTACCTCTTTGGCAAGATGAGCATGACTCTTGGTCTACAGTCCTGTGTATGTTAATAGCTGATCACTACACAGACTACCAACATCTGGAATTGCCATCTTTGTATGAGAGATGGTAATTTAAATCTTGTTCTTTACCATCTGAAAAATAAAGACCAGGCACACTGGCAGTCAGCATGACCATGTGCCTTTTTAAGTATGACAGAGGTGAAGTTTTTTGCATTCCTAGTGACTGCTGTCCTCATAAGAGTCCCCTTAGGACAGACTTCACACAGAGGTAATATGACAGATAAAATTTCACACAGAATTAACAAGAAACTAACTGAGCATATGTACTGAAAGCAGAGTCTGAGAAGTCTGACGGGATGGTTTTGGTTGTTTCTTTTTAAATTTTTTTCTAGTTTTGAGTTTTAGTTAATAGTATTCTAGAATAAAAAAATTTAGTAATAGTCACATATCTTAAGAAAACCCATGTTTTAATCTATCATAAGTAGCTTAAAGTTGCAAAAGTATTAAAATAATGGTGACTTTTTTTTTAAGAATGACATGAAGAGATTATGTAATACATCACAAATTAATGTTTGTGGTAATATTGCATTGTGTGTTTCTTGTTGTTGGGTTTTCAAAATGTGTATTTATTTCAAATGTTTGTGAAGAATTGTTTTTATTTTAAATACATTTACAAAGCAGTGCGATACTCTTTATAAATACTTAAAAAGCTTCTCAATTTGTGGTTTGAAAAAATGAGATAAAGTGTGACATTTATTATTATTTTAAATACAATGTGAATGACATTTTCATTTTGAACGTATTAGAAATCTTTTACTCACTCTGTGTTATATGAAGATAATTTGAAATATTGTTAGGCAGTTGAAGAATGGCTTCCATTTTCTGACAGATCTAAAAATATTTACAAACGATACCATATTGAATTGTCATGTCCTCTTCCTGTGTCATTTTGACATTACTTCTGATGATTACTTCTGATTTGCTGAACAGAAGCAGTCTTCTTTTATAATTAGCCTGATCATTGATTTATTCAATGATGACAAAGGTTTTGGGAGCTAACAATTCCTTGTTTAAAAGAGAAGGTGGCTGTTAAAAGGGACAGATTATATGACAGAGTGATTTAATTCATAGCTTTTAACACAGGCTAAAAAAACCCAAAACTTGTGTAGCTGTTATGAAGTATGAACTTGCCAGCTTTTAAAACAAATTAGATCTCAAGAATTAGAAACTTGAGAACGGTGTTGAGAATGAGTGCGTTGACTTCTGTGGGCACTTCCTACTTCTTTGAGTGGATCACTCAGTATGAGATGGAAGGACCACATGAACTGATGAAGTGTTTCAACACCTTCCTTTCCCCCTACTAGTTGTAAAAGGCACTGGTGAATTACTCTGTAATTGTTCAGTTAATTATATTTTGTTGCTATCTAGAAATTTGTTTTTAGCCTTTGCTCTCTGGGTTCTCCAAGGAAATCACTCTTGTTGAATTGTGATTAGGCAACTTCATGCTTGATCTTTATCTTAATTTATTTGTTTCCAGATTTTGGCCTTCCTTAGGAAATAGAATGGAGTTTCTGCTGTCGCACACATACTGAAGTACACTTATCAAAGGGAAGGAATAAGCTGTTCTCCAATGCGGTGACAAAATGTTTTTTAAACTGGCTTCAGTGGAATGCCCCTCTGTTGAGATACCAGCAACGCTCTTGTTATTTCTTTTGCTTTTTATATACAAAATACCTGAAGTCCTTGTTGTCCTTAACAATGAATTGTGAACTGTGCACACTTAAATGTTGGTTGCAAATGAAGGAGAAAACAGTCTTCAGTAGAATTACTTTTGTCTGATGCAATCTGTATTTGTAAAGTGGAGTAAGAATAATTTTACTAATATGCATCTCTGCAAATTTACCTTTCCTTAATTCAGCTGGGGGAATAGCATTGAGACATTTTAGGGTTTGTTGCAAATTTCTCTTTTTCCCCCAAGAACTCCTACAGGGGACTAAATAACAAAATAAAAAATTAAAGACAAACCCACTAGTAGAGTTCAAATTTAGATATACCTTTGAATTCCTTCCGGTTCTTAGTTAGATCTCAGCTTGAGTGGTTTTCAAAAGCATTTCAGAATCTGCTCAGATGCATTATTTTCTCAAGGCATAAGAGGATAATTCTCCATTTACTTCTGCCTTGCACTTTGCTTTTTTCCAGATGTACCAAGTAGGTAGTGATGACTTGCAAACTAAAAATATCCACTTGAAATACCTTGATTTATAAGCATCCTGCATCACCAGTGTGCACCAAAGGCAGTTAAAGATGTTACAATTTAAGCAGCATCCTTTAGGTGAAATATTACAAAAAACTTAAAGGAGTAAACATTAATCTATTACACTCCTTCCTACAGATTACTGCAAGTTTCTATACATTAAAAGTCATCTAAAACTTAGGTTGAAATTACATCCTGTGTCACAAACATTTAGTCAAAGAACTAGCATTCCTGTATTCAAGATTCTTGTAAAAGAAAATAGCATTTTATGGAGCTCCAAGTTCCACAAGCAATGTCTACATTAAAAAAAAAAAATTACTAATATTTAGTTACTTTCTTTTCCTACTGTACAGAAAGCCATGATGGGCTATCAATCCACAATTTTGGTTTAAAAAATGGACTTAGGACCATCTTTATTCCACTCTTGACTGTTATTTTTTCTATTAGAAAAGCTATTCCCACGTGGTCTTTTTTGAGTATCAAAGCTAATTGAATAAAAAAATAATTTCCAGACTACTCTTGAGCAAAGAATAATTTAGTTTGAGAGAAATGACCACCCATGTACATGTAGTCATTTGATCATAATTTCCAGGGCCATGCACAAATGACTTTTGCTGTCTCTCATCCTTCAAGCATTTCATGAGTGTTAGACATGAATTCAGTATTCTGGAAATTATGATATTAGAAGCTGGCGACACTTCTACTTCATGAGAGTTGTGTGGCTTCATTTTTGTCTCACAATCTTGTTGCTGGTATGAGAGCTGCCTCCTAGGAATACTGAGTAAAAACCAAAATTTGTTGATTCTTTCATTTAAGATTAATTCTTTAGTTAGTTATTGAAAGAAAGTGGTTGATTTTCTTGCAGTGATGTCTTGTTTGATGTCTTGGAGTGTGGGCTTCATAATCTATGTGAGCTTCAACCCATTTTCTTTGGTCTGTATTTTAGCTTTGACCCATAGTGATAGATGTACACATAGAGGTACAGCTAATCGTTTGCTCTGTTTACATAAACTAAAGAGATTAGAATCACAAATAACCAGCATCATTCCCATATATTCAGTCATCTCCTCTGAAGAAGTAGAGTTATGGTTCATGATGTCATGTGCACTAAGTGAAATTCATTCCCATTTATGCCATGTAAAGTCTGATGTCTGACTATTAGTTGAGAAACCTTAAAAGACCTTTAAAATTTGCTGTGTTCATCTTGTTGTATCCTTAAGATATATACTTTTGGGTTCTTACTTCTGGGTTAATGCATTTCTCTCATGCTCTAGCAGCCTTAGCGTGGAGCTAGATCTCAGTGATATGCACGGTAACAGTAGGGACTGAAGTAAGCACTAGGGACCCTGCCTGTCTCCAAGGTAAATCAATATTAGTGTAACTTGGATTTGTGTTTTTAAACTTGGATGCAGGAGCTGGGACAGCTGAAGTCAAAACATTGTCAGTTCCTGATACATTTTTAGTTGTTTTTCCTCTGTCTTTTTACCTTAGAGATGAAGTAAAATATGCTGTGGAGGAGACGGGATAAGAGTAAAGGGGCCCGACCATTTTTTGTTTCACATAAAAAGTGATGTATCAGAATACACAGAAAGTACCAATACTGTTAACACTGTATTGGTACTTTTCTTTTACTTTCTTTTCTTTTACTTTCTTTTCTTTTACTTTCCACCAGATAGCCCTATCTGGTGGAAGAAAGCTGGTGACCATCACTGATGTGTCTTCAGGCTGCAAATCATGTGTCACATTTTCCCTGTGAGCCATGGAGTTATTTAAATTTGTACCTGGAAAGAGACTTTGTCACCTAAAATTCTCTTGTCCAATATCTATTTGAAGATTAACTTAATGTTGTTTCTGCAAAGTCTTTTTTTGTTCCTTTCTTCTGTGTAGGCACCCATGCCAATTTCTGCTTGCCCTTTCCTGTAGCCGATGGACCCCACCATATCAGTCAGTGCTTTCCCTCCCACAAAGGTACCCATTTGCTGAGGGTTGAAGGTGTGTCCGTTCTGTTGGTTGCCCATCATGTCTTCTCTCATTGCATGCCGAATTTGCTGGTCACTGGTATTTGCTAGTCATTCCTTTCTATTTAAATGCACAGCAGTACCGGAGAGAATGAACTGCAGTTAGTTTGTTGTTTAGGTTATCCAAGTACCTGAAGTCTGCGTCAGAAACGAATTCTCCATGCGACAAATGACTAGGAACTTGGTTTTATTGCATTCAGTGCGGCTTTTAAGACACATCCCCTGGGCTCAAAGAGAGCACTCTTGTAAATATTCCTAAGTGATCTAGTAGTATGTTTACAGTGCAGACTTTGCTTTATGCATTACATTTCTGAGGCATCAGATGCCTACTAGAGCAGTAGGCTCCACCATGAATGCTGATGTTTCTGAGAACTGAAGCTCTACTTTTGTATTCTAAATGTTAACAGGAAATGGTTCCCACATATTTTTACTAGTTCCCGATCACTTCTGAATGCAACCTTAATATACATTTGCTGAACACTTTTGCACAGAATTAGAATTAGTATGCAGAATGTTCTTACAGCCTTATTGTTCCCATCAAATCCAAAACATTTAATCTCAGTGAATTTCTTCAGCTTTTCATTTCATAGTATCTATTTTTCGGAGTAGATCTAAATATATGGAAGTTAGTTGCTTTTGAAAGATTTTCTAATTATCAGAATGGCAAGTCCTATGTGAAAAGGGAAATTTTGCCCCTAAGGTTTTTGGTGAAATGGGTGAGATATTTGACTAATGTTGCAGCAACCAAGAACCAGATTGTCATGTTAGTTTGATGTTATACACTAGTCTAAATCCATAATGATGAGTTGAAAAAGAATTCATTTACAGAAAAGTCTCTAAAGTAGAAATCATGAGACATCATATATGAAAAGCCACAGAAATAATTTAGTAGGAAAGCCTATTATTGAACTATTTTATTGTTTATGATCCTCAGAGCATAAGAGTGTTGGCTGTGCCATTTCTATGTGGCATAGTTAATAAAATTTCTTTCCTTTCTTTCTAATAGCTTAATTTAATTTCAAACCAAGTTGTGAAAATTTATGAAAAGAAAATTTACACTATAATATTAATAAAATGTTTCTTTGGTTTTTCTTTTTGTATATTACTTTGAGCAAACAGAGTTCTGTTTTGCACTGTTTTGACATTTCAGTGGATTTCATACACAGCTGTTACACTAAAGGTATTTTAGTTTTAAATTACCTGGATTACCTTTCTGGTAGTCTCTGGGTTATGTCATGTATTACATGAGTACAATAGTGAATTGTGATTCCTATCTAAACTTCATACAATGAGAACTATACCACCTGCACAATTTTTTTTTCCAAAATTTACCAGGCAAATATGTGGAATAAACAGGTTAAATATGTTTTGCCCTTTAAAAATATTTCATAACACTTATGGAGTTAATAATTTCTAAGTGTATAAACTCAATTTTGTACTCCAGATTAAAGAACACTAGTAAAAGCATTTTTTTATCCAGAAGAGTAGTGATTAAGCTTCAGATTGATTTGAAAGTAGAAAGTTGCACTTTAGCCCACATTCAAAAGCAATGTATTCATATTGTACAGATTTTTTCAAATGGGTTTATTAAAAAACAAGGGGGGGAAAAGTAGAAACACAACTACCAAAACTTCTTTGGTTGTTACCTTCCGAGATCACCACAGCTATCTTTGGAATATCAGAATATAAATTCACTGACTACAGATCCATATTATAAAAAACATATCTACATTCATTTCAGATAAAGAGTTAGCTAATCTTCAAGGGTTGTTAAAGATTGTGTTGAATTCCAGTAATACTATTATGAAACACATTCATATTTTCAATTTTCAGGAATATCTCTGAGGTCCATGTAATTAGGCATTAATAAATAAAACATAGCAGATTCATACTCTGTATTGGGATTTTATAAGAAAGAATTGTTATGGTAATTTTTAAAGGAAGAATCTTTTGCCTAGTTGTGTCAATACAAGAGCTCCCTCTGATGGTGACAAGTTACTTCACGTAACATTTTTTACTACATCTGAATGATGAAAGGAAATAAGGTAGATGGAAGAATTCAAAACACCTGTTGTGGCTGGTGGCTTAAAAAAAAAAAAAAGTTTTGGTTTTTTTTTTTTTAATTTTATTTTTATTTTTTTCATTATTCCCCATACCATGTCATCTGGAAAATTAAGTACCTTTTCACTTCAGCTCTATTGAACATGAAAGGAATAAAGAAAGAGACAGAAAATACAGTTTATTAAGCACATTTCTAAGTGAGCATGGCTGGCTGTTAATATACCTCTTCTGACTAACAGTAGCTGTTCAAGGGCCCTGGATTCATACACTTTTACTCACCCCTGCCATGTTCTATCAAGCTGCTACTATTGTAACAAGAAAAAAAAACCCAAGACCTTTTCCCATTAGCTTAATTTTAGATATGGAAATCTCCCTCTTCTGTATTAATATTAAAGCAAATTGTTAAATTGTTTCCATTTCCTTCTCAAAAAGAAAAATCCACACAAAAAAAAAAATAAAAAAGACCCCACCCCCCCCACCACCACAAATGAACCCCAAAAAAACAGATAGGCAGAAGTAATATCTAGAGTCCATTTAGAAATATCAGACGTCACCTTTGATAAAATAACTGACCAGTGTGGTCTCATCCTCTCTTCATCTCTTAATTCTGGAACTTATATAGGTAGGCTTATGCTGATATTCCACTCACATAGTGAAAGACAAAAAAAAAGGAGGAAGAACAATGACAGTGAATAAAACACTCACCAAATGTAAAGAAATAAGAGAAAGAGATAGACTGAAAGAGTATTGATACAATTTACCCCACTATCCTGTGTCTGAGTGACAGTGATGGAAAGCTGTAAGTACAGGAGTGGGGATTTAGGTGGTACAAGCGTGAACATTGACCGGAACAACAATTTATGATGGTTTTCTGCCAAGTTTTTTTCTTTCTGTCTGGTCTATATTAATCAGGTTGTCATTAATATGTGCTGCCCTTTCTTTACAAAAGACATTATGAACACTTGGATTTATGAGTATGTGTAAATGCTGTGTGTTTTGATCAATTTAAGGTAACACTACTATATTTCAACTGTATCTTCAAACAATTCAAGATCTACGAAAGGTACAGAGAATAACTTAGGGCACAGTAAGTTAATATTCTCGCTATAATACCACTGTCAGTATTTTCTATGAAAGATATAAGCCAGCTTTTGCATATATCATTTATATCAATGAAGTCTTAAAAATCTGTTAATTTAACCTCTGTGATCATTTTGTCCTAGCCGTAATTGCAATGTGGACACCTAAGAATGAAGACATTTGTCTGGTAGAGTGTTCTCTCGTCAGAGTAAAGGACTTTCACATTGTTTCACTTTAACTGAAAAGTTCATCGTTGTTGGCTTTGGGGAGCAACTTCAATAGACTAACAATAACTCAGCACAGTGGTAATAGGATGAGAAGGATGAGTCTGAGTGTTTGGATTCTTGTTCAGAAAACCGTTCAATCGATGTGTACTTGTACTGTGTACTAAGTTATCTGGAATAGGTGGTCCTTTTTGTTACTGAGATTTAAATAATTTAAACTGTAACATGAACTTGGATGTAATTTAGAAGCATTGGGAGAAAATAGGAGAGATGAGTTAATCCTGCAGCATTTTTTTAATGAAGTAGTTTATATAAACAGTTCCAAGTTACTTCACGCTGATTTTTTCAGCTGCTTTTTCTGGTGTTGGTACTAGAATTTATAAACCACATGATGAAGTTAGATGCATCCTGAGGTACACTAGTATCACAACTTCTCTTCCAACAAAGTTATTCAGGTTTGATCCTGTTCCAGTACTTGTTATTAATCATTATATGGGGCTTTGCAGCTAAGTATACCTATATTTATTTATATATGTATATTTTTAGTGATATTGTAATAAATATAATAAGTAATTGTAATAAATATATTTACTGCAATGAGTACACAACATATGTAAAAGCTTTGTGCATATTATTTAGTAGTATTTTTTGACGGTGTATGTTTAGCACATTATAGAGTAAAGTTATTTTTGTAAATAAGGGTCATGTCCTCTAGATTATCTGAATTGTGGGTCCTACACAGTTTCATTTCTGGGGGAATTTTTGGTTGGTGAGAAAGTTTTGGACAGGATGCCTATATTATCCCTGGTCAACACCCACATGTGCTTTCTACATAGAGGATGGACTGACAAACCAAGGAGTTTTTTTACCTTGTCTTGATGCAAGTTTACCTTCACAATCATTCTGATCTTGCCGATGCCCTTCTATGGACAGGACTTAAGATTTACCAATCCAGAGCACATCTGTGATTTCTGACACCATAATGAACTGAATAATTCTGTCTTCAAAGCAGGGTTAAAGTAGCTTGAGATAAAGAAATTACTGGGTTAAAAATTGAGTAGGATGGTTAAACAAGTTTGAGAGCAATTCGGGTGCTCAGTTCAGGTGCTTCAGTACAGCCCAGAATACTTCTACTTCATGGAATAAAATATGTTCTGGAGAGTTATCTACCTAGATATCTCTGCTGCTACGTGGCCCTGTTTACAGTATAGTATTGCAGTGCTTCAAAAACTGCATTCTTTAAGGAAGGTGGTATGTTTTCAAGCTATTAGGAAGCAGTATAATATGTAGTTGATGTAAATACAGCAACTAAGAGTCAACAAACAGTTATATTGGCTTAAGTGTATGACCCTATTAATATTTATGCAAACAGTGTTTATTAGTTGCAATTATTAGGTCTGTTATTCCTATTAATAGAGGGCCACATGACATATTTTTAACCATTAGATATCTGTGTAAGTTGTGAGGACTCTGCATAATCTAAAGTAATGGCACGTTCCCTATACATGATTTGGCATAAGAGTGCGGTGGTCTGAACAGTCTAAAGAAGAGGAGTAGGATGAAAGAAGCTCATTAAATGGTTATAAATTCAATGTTTTAAAGATTGCTGGACTGGACCATGAAACAGTAATTGTGTTCTACTTTAAAGACAGGACTGTCTGAAAGGTTGAATATAATTCTCCTCTAAAAAGCTTACTTTTTACTTACAGGCTACTTTCATAGGCTTCAGGTACACCTTTAGTACTGTAACCTGGAGAAAAAGCAGTCTGATTTTGTTCTCTCTTTTTTTTGAGTGGACTTAGACTGAAAGAAAATCAAAATATTTATTTTAACCTTTAGACTGTTTAAAACAAGCAATAAAGACCCATGCTCAGCACAATTGATAAACTGTGATTTTCCTACATAAAAGCCTTGTAAAATTACAGAAAAAAGTACTGGTTTCTAAACTAACCATTCTGAATGGTGTTAAAGAAGTAGTCTGAAATATTTTTAGGTTATTGTTGAAGCCAAACCCCAAATTTTGAATTAAAAAAACTCGGTCTAAATATACCCTACAGTAAAAAAATTCAAGCCACATACAGTCTGTTTTCAAAGCTTAAATTAATTTTTATGAGGTGGCTGCTCTCCAAAAGCAATTTTGCAAAACTTTAAATCTTACTGAACACTTCATTTGCTCACAGTACTTAAAACTTCTGCGGCCTGGTTCTGGTTCAGTCAATCAACTAATTGGCACTTCCATGGGCAGTTATATTTGTTACAGATTACAGATAGGATTTGAAGGGACAAGAGGTCTGGAAGGGTCTCACCCTCCAAATAGTAGGTTTCCTCTGATTTTTGTTATATTTCCACCTTTACAAGCTGTGTTAGTGGAATTACAAAGCATGAAGCTGAAAGTGGACATTCAAAGTCACTAACTCTCATTGTTTATTGCTAGCCTAATAAGTTAGCTTAAATAAGCCAATTCACTAACTGTTCTGGTTTTCATTTTGATTGGTTGGTTGGTTGGTTTGGTTTTGGGTCTTTTTATTCAATTTCTTTTTTTTTCCCATTGACAGTTCAGCGATTAGAATTTATTGAGATTTTACTAGTACAGGAGAGAGAAGGTGCAAAGGTCTGTGTGTAGAAAGATAAATAATGAATGCAGTGAAGCTCATCTCTGTTTCTAAAACTTATGGAAAGAGAAGCTGCGTACCTAAAGATGTTGGTTGCTATGTACTTCTCCAGCTGCAACATCTGTGGCTTATAGCTATGGCAACAGCACTGTTCATACAGCCAGAAAGGTGTAATCTTTTAAATACTGCTTATCTAAATATTTCAGAGAGCCATCAGATATTTGGATTCTAAATGTCTGAACAAATTCTTAATGCTTCACATACCATAAACAGGTAGTGACAAAAAAACACCCCACAACCCAGAGAAATCAGAAAATAATCTCCAGTTTTAGAATGGTATAGTTTATTATTAGAGGGGTTTTTTTAATTTCTTCTTTCCATTTTTATGTATTTCTGTTTTCTTTGTGAAAGAAAAAGGGAAAATAGTTTTATCAGTTAAATACTGCAAAAAAAAGTTTACTTTTTTTCTTTCACCTTGTTAAAAAACTGAAATAAAGATTCTTCTTTTTTAACAGAACGCTGAAACACATCCCTTTTACAATAATTTGGATTCTTTAGTTGGAAACAAGTCTTTTACTACCATGATCTGTCAATATAAGACCATTTTAAATGTAGCATGCTATGTATTTGAAACACAGGCTTGCAATGAAATCCATTTAGCTTTTTAGTAGAAGGAATTTGTACACATCATTATGTTTTCTTAAGCTAAAATGTCAGATAGAGCCATGCATTGAAATATGAGGATTTCCACACATTTTGAGTGTTTTTTGAGAGGAAAGTTTGGGTTTGCAGGGTTTGTTCACTGAAATTTTAGAAGCTGTAAATACTTCTCAGTGTGATGCATCAGCCCTCAATACACAGATGAGTTAACACCTAATCCAAAATAATTGTCAACATTAAATCATCAGATGTTCCTATGGAATTCACTGACAATTGCATTTTATCCCTGTGCTTGACTGTTTTCCAGATGAAGTGGAAGTAAAATATATAAGATTAAAAGATCAGTGATACTTGCATATATTTGTGTATTCAATGTGGATGTGGCTGATTTCTTTCTCATTTTCTTCTAGGCCTTTTCTGGAAACACAAATGCAGACAGTGTCGTGTACTATAAGCTTCAGCATTCTATTAAAGCAAGATTTCTCCGTTTTGTGCCTTTGGACTGGAATCCAAATGGCAGGATTGGAATGCGCATTGAAGTGTACGGATGCACATATAGTAAGTTTATTTCTGAGTCAACTAAATGAAATGAATCTTCATCAATGTCTTTTGCTGCCTAAATAGCATTTGAAAGTAGATTTCTAAGGGCTAAATTTAATCTCAAATAAAACTGAATTAATAAGTTTATGTGTATACTACACTATTTCTACATCAAGTGTCAAGATGTGATGCTTATTTTCCAGTCCTTTCTGTATTGGAATGAATGGTGTGGACAAAATCCAATAACTGATTTTATGCAAACTCTTCTCTTTTTTTTGTCATAGTTATAAAAATTGCATCTTAACATGATATACTTGCTATCTATCTGAAGGGCAAATTCCGCTAAATGTTTACGGTTTTAAATCTATCTGGTCTTGATCCTGAGCCAGTAAGAACTAGATAGATCCACAAATAAAAAATTGAAGGACACTCCCAAGATTTTTATGTATTTATATTTTATATATTTTTATATATTTAGAACATTTTTTGTGCCCTCAATAACTGACATAAGCTTTTGGAAGTAGATTGCATAAGTGTAGTGGTTTTATTGATCTGCTGGACAGTTTAAATATTCCTGACATCTTCCTGTTGCAGTTTTTCACAAATGGATTTGTTTTTAAAAATTCCTCTTTGTAAGTTTTTTACTGCTTTTTATTCTTCACATCTCTTCTCCATGATGGAAACAGAATTTATTTTAAGCAACCTCTTTAACTGCTTTTTGTGCATACTTTTATCTGTTGTTCTTTTTGTGTTTTGTTTTGGGTTTTTTTCCAACTCCTTTTTTTAAGTTATATTTTATATGATTGATTTGTTTTGGATGGTCTCCATATACCTGTTTTCAATTGCCATGCATTTTTATCTGACTTAAAGTGTATATCAGGAAAACAATATCTCTGGGCTTTCTGCCTTAAACTTGAATTTTTAAAATTGGTTAAAGGTAGTGAACTAAGGATATTGAAAATTTAAACCTGAATGCAGGAGATTACGTCACCTCAGAAATCAGGTAAACTTCCTCATCCCAGAAAACAGACATCTCATGCCAGGGGAAGAGACTGAAAGGCTCACACAAAATTCCTCAGTGACAGCTGCCTTGAGACTGGGAACATGACTTATGATTCCCAGAACAATCTGAGAAAATGGCCTTGAAGACTGAGTAACTGAGAAATATGACCATGATTGAACTTACGCTCAACTCTTTTAAGTTCCAGAGCAATCAAAGTTTAAAAATGGAGGCCGGACAAATGAATTTATCATTCAAAGCTAAAACCTCATCTAAGTCTTCTATTTGAGACCTGATTTCTGTGGTACATGATGGCAGAAAAGCCCTCTTCAAGCTTCACTTTAAAATTCATTGATATCCATCAACTTTGCTTCTTCACAGTCCTTCACTTTGTGCATGTGATAACCTTTAAATCCTTACTCAGTTTTGCTCTCAAACATTTTCAAACTGAAGAGTACTCTTTTGACCATGGCTAAAAGCCAGATTTTAATTATTTATATTGACTATCATAATTTTCTCTTGCAAGATGCATATTATGGCTCTCTTCTATGTCATGCTTGTTGCCCACCAGTGGAAAACTCTATGAGTCTAAAGGACAAATAAAGAAAAGTGTTCATTCAGCTGTAAAAGAAAATGTTTAGAATTAGCAGTCATGAAATTAAAATATTTTTGTGTAGCCACTAACTATTTTTGAGAAATATTATAATTTTTTGCATGTTAAATACATGGAACAGAATTATTCACTATAATGCAGTATGTAAAGAACATGATGTCATCAAAAATATGTAAATTTTTTTAAAGTTGGTTAAGATTTTCTTTGACTTAATGATAATGGGTATTCTAGAAATGCTTTTTTCCCCTATCTATAAATGCTATCATTCCAAATAAACTGCAGGGTTCTTATCATCTCTGTATTTTGAACATCTCCTGATTACCAAGTGCCTTTACTAGGTAAATTCAGTTGTTGCCATCGAAGACAAACCAGGTGATTATAGATTTACAGTTTTAAAAATTATTTTAAAATGTAAAAGCTTAATTATTTCTCTCCAGTCTTTTTCTCCATTTATCAGGCGCAATGAGGACATGCAGTTACTGTTAAAGTAATTATGCCTGGCTCTTTTTGAATGACTGTACTTTTAAAAGTGGGACCAGAAAAAAAAAGAAAAGCAGAAATGCCAATAATATCTACTTTAGCTTTGATTCACATGTTTTACATGTCCCATTTTCTCATCCTTTCCTTCAGGGAGCTCTCACTGGGTATTAGATTTTAAGAGTAAACAACTCTCTTTTCATTTACCATCACGTGTGCGAACTGTGTTCTGTATTCAAGTGCAAATGCACTAATTTCATTCTTCAGTCTTACCTGTTAGAAATTACACGACTAAAACTAAACTTGTGAGAATACAGTATCTAGAGCTCTCTACTCCATAAAGTGATGTGAAAAATGTATGTCTCTATGTTCTAAAAAAGTCCTTACTGTCTTAATGAAGTCATACTTACAGGGCAAATTTTGACACTACTTCAAATCTGCTGTTTTCCAGTCAAATGCCTGCTCTGAATAACTTTACCTAGTATTCTCAAAAATAGTGTTTACCCTTTAATTACAGTCTCAGTGAGGCTTGCTAATACTTATATTTTCCTGTAGGATGCAGCAGATTATTATGGGGTTTTTTTTTCTTTCTTTTTTTTTAATACGATCAACTTATTTTGTCCTATAAACTTTTTAGATCAAGGACTCTCACATTTTAGATTTTAGTAAAGAGAGCATCCAGACAAGCCCTTCCATTTTTGTGTCAGCATTTATTGAGTAGAAAGGCCAAATAAGGGTAGTCAGTTATGGACTTATATGAAATATTTAAAGAGTTCCCCTTCTTTTTTTTTTCTTTTTTTTTTTTTTTTTGCTTTGAGTTCTTCTCCCTGCTCACTCTGCTGTCTCTGCAATGTTTCTTAGGTTTTTTACTTTTTACTAATGTTCTACAGTCGTTCAAAGAAAAGAAAAGGAGGGAGGGAGGAAGTCAGGAAGTCGCAAAGTCAGGAAGGAAGGGAAGGGAAGGGAAGGGAAGGAAGGAAGGAAGGAAGGAAGGAAGGAAGGAAGGAAGGAAGGAAGGAAGGAAGGAAGGAAGGAAGAGAAAGAGTAGAGTTAGTTTGTTTTTTTTTTCTACATCCAGGTGTTTAACCTGCCTTCGTGTGAACCGATAAAACATCTGCTTGTGCCATGACTGCACTGAAAATACTCTGTGCGGAACCTCAGCCCAAAATCTGTCTGAAGCCTCTGACTGATAGTTATTTCTATTTAGTGTGTACAAAAGAGAACAATGAATCTCTGCTGACATTTCCTGTGTCTTGTTTCTGAAATGCCAGATTGTGACAATTAAGCCATGTAAAACACAGTTAAGGTTAAGCCATGTTGTGACACTAAAAAAACGGGTGTTAGCAATGTGTTTAGCTTACAATTTCCCCTCTTCATTACAGTACTCTCTTATTTCATCCTCTGAAAACCAGGAGTCTAAAAATAGAAATCAAAGAAACAAAAAGTCGGGGATTTTTTTTGGCCTGGCAGGCAGAAAGATAGGTTTAAATCTGAAAATGACAAATGTATAAAGTTGTAGAATATAGGTAACTGGAAAATATAGTGCACATTAAAAATTGTCAGTTTTGTATGTTATAATACCTAACACAAAGCATTGCAGCTACTGCTCAAACCCTTTTGTTTTCTATTACTTCTAATTGTGTTGAGGCTTTTTCAGCATTTCCTACCTGGCTGAAATGCTTCAAGTCAACATTACAGTTACATCAGTCAAAGAAAGGACTTCATATCCTCTTCATAACTGGAATAATGTCCAGTTGGTTTGCATTGGTTTAAGTTTTTTTTCTTTATAGAACATTAGCATTGATTTCAATTGATATAAATATAAAAAATATTTTTTTCAAAGACATTTCAACTAAAACTTTTGCTCAGGATCACTAGGGTTCTTGGTCCTGTGGTATGTGAGGCTTCCAGAATTTCCAGTTTCTCAGGAGCATTTTGTGATTTCCAAAGATATTTTCATAGTGCACCAAGGATTTATATCACACTAATTTAAGGAAGACACATTGCCAATTGTGGAAACAAAAGATGAGTGTTCATAAAACAAGTCCACCTGTTTCTTTTTTCTTATTTACAACAGTACAGAAAATCCATGTAGAGGATTTTGAAGTCCAGCAAGTTGCAATTATTTGGTAAATAAGAGAGGAAAATCTTATGGTACTCTGGATGTGTGACCACATTCTATTTATCCTTATAACCCTGCAGAACACCCAAGCTGTCTGTCTCACAACTATTTAAATATATTTCTAGGGGTAATGCACGGATAGTTAAGACAAGACCTGTGTGAGAAATGTTACAAGAATTTTGATTGCCATCTGCAACCCTTTCACAATCTTCATTAATTCATGGAGAGGGCAGGGGCAAAATTTTATTTTGTTTATTTACCAAATTTAGACAAAGCAAATATTGCTTCTTAGGAACTATTGCTGCAGAATAGTGTAAGGGATTTTGGAGAGCCATGTCAATGTTTATGCTCTTGTCCCAGTAAGAAGAGTATGTTGCCAATCCTACAGTTATCATTGCCTACTAAGTTAGCTGGCTTGATAGATGTATATAAATGTAGAAGTGGTCTAATTGAAGTCTTTATTGAAGCTTTATTCTACATTGCATTCATTATTTTAATTCAATATTAATTAACACTTTTGCTGTTCATGTTCATTCAATGACAAAATGAAGTAAAATCTAGGGTTCATATTTAGGTAGAACATCATATTTATTCATTGTGCATTTGATAAATTAATTCTTCATTATCAAGATATAAAGAAAATCAAGAAACTATATTTAAAAACATAACTGCATTCACTTGACAAGGGCTTTGTGAAAATGAAATATAAATTTCTAACCTAAAGTACAAGAGTTAATTTGAATTCATTCCATTTCCATGCTGAAAATACGGAGAAATATTTTTAGTGAAATTATATAAAGTTAGTAAATAGATAATGGGTTTCCCTTGACTTGCAAGAAGTCAACCAGTCAGTTGAAAAACAACTTCATATTTTATTGAGTATCCTTTACATCTTCATTCACTTCAAAAATGTATTTTTCAAGGATAATTACTTTTTTCTTCATTACATATGAACTATGAATACTCTATGAGCTTTTTTATATCAGTTATCAGTTCCTTGGTGTGTGTCTTGTTCAATCTGTACTGATTTTGATGGATATTCTTTTATACTATTGGGATAAAATCAGTTAGCCCTATTTCCTTCCCTTCCTGAAGGTCAACAGCAGCCTTGGCTTTTTTTTTTTGGTCTTTATTTTGTTCATCGGAATGAATTGCACATAAATTAATAGCAATTTTCAGCCTAAGAATACAAGTAAAAACAGAAATGGTCAAAGTACTTTTTAGCTCTAAGGAAAGGAAGATAGCATATGAGAACATTATTAGATTTGAATAGAGACCAGATCTCGTTTCGCATGGTTTTATTATCTAGTTATACCATCATTATTAAAACACAACAGTCTTAATATATGGGGGAAAAAATAAAGTACAATTTACTGTTCACAAGTGATCTAGAGATGTTAGTGATGGAGCTTCATACCATATTGAAGTAACATGCAACTGTTTCTTTTAGACATAGCATTATACATTATCTTTCATTTCTTTATTTCTAGGGTCTGAGGTGGTTGGCTTTGATGGGAAAAGTTGTCTAATTTACACATTAAATAAAAAACTCATTAATGCACTGAAAGATGTGATTTCTCTGAAGTTTAAGACAATGCAAAGTGATGGAATTCTCCTCCACAGAGAAGGACAAAATGGAGACCACATCACCATGGAATTAACTAAAGGGAAGCTGTCCCTACTCATTAATTTAGGTAACAGCTATAGTCTCATAAAGTCTAATATAGTTACTAGGCATTACTTGACTAAAACTTCTCTTAAACTGTTAAGTGGATTTTAATGTATAAAGTATGATAAACTAGCAATATATTTTTGAATAATTATATTTTTGAATGAAATTAATAGTTTTTATTTTTCTTCTTTCAAGGTGATACTAAAACTCATCCTTCTAATGCCCATATTAATATTACGCTGGGCAGCCTTTTGGATGATCAACACTGGCATTCTGTTCTCATTGAGCATTTTAACAATCAAGTAAACTTTACAGTGGATAAACACACTCATCATTTTCATGCAAAAGGAGAATTCAGTTATTTGGACCTTGATTATGAGGTGTGAAAATTACCTTTCCTTTATTACATTTATTACCTTTGTTATGCATATGCACTGAAACAGGCAAAGAAAGCAGAACTTAAGGAAGTTTGTAGTCCTTAAGACTGTGGGGATTTTCTGTCTGTTAAGAGAATTAATCCAAAAAAAAGAGATGTTCTTGGAGTACAAATCTCCTGCTAGACTCCACTCAGTATTTTCAAAAGACCATCTTTTTCATCTCAGAATTCATTATTTTAATACCTTTGTTTTAATAGAGCTGCAAATGTGATAAACAATATTGTAAGCATAATGAATGAGACCCAACTCAATGCTATGATTTAATGAACATTAATGTTATGAATATAAAATTTAATGAAAATTGCAATGTCAGCATAAAAACCGTTGTAGAAATTTTTATATCAAGACTTAAATGCCTGTTAGATCTGAAAATTATACTGTGAAGAAATATTTCTTACACAAATAGTAGATTCATGAAAAGTAGTAGATGTAATGTGCTGTGAAATCTTCCTGTCTGTGGTTAAAAATACCACTATTTCACAGTTGTAATGTGATGACTGGCTGCTTTATGTTTGTCCTATACTGTTTGTTGGATAAGGCAATGAGTGATAGAGCAGAATGTCAGGAACCCGCAGACTTTATTGTACTCATTCCAATTTTTAAGCATTTTAGAGTGAGATGTCATGCTGTTCTGTGCTGCATTATTCCATTTCAAAAAATATCTGCTCAGAATTTCTGAATGTAAATCATAATATCAAAGTTTGGAGGATCATACTAATTTAAAAAAAAAAAAAAACAACCCAAAAGCTAAAGGGAAAATTACTGGTTGACAATTTGTTTTAAAACAAATTTAAAAATTAAAAGGGTAATAGTTTAGACTGACCTTTTATACAATGTTGTCTAGAATAGCTTTGAAATATGTGAGCTCAAATGTTCACTTATACTGGAATCCCATTTCTGGTGGTGTAAAAGAGTTGAAGCATAGAGTAGAGCAGAACTAAGGTCACCCTTGTGGCAATGCTTTTCTAAAATAATTTATTGTTTTCTAGCAGCTTTTGCCTTAGGGCAGGGACGTACTTAGACAGAATGATATTCTTGAATTTTGTAGCTCTCAATGGGTTTCTATTTTTGGTAAATCTTCCAATCTCTTTCTGAAACTAAGTAATTTTACAGCACCATACAAAGGAACTGCACAGCCTAAGCATTTTGAAAGGGAAAATGTGCCTCCTTTAGTTTGTTTCAAATCTGTCCTAGAATAATGTAATTTGATGTACTTTTGTTTTCTATTATAGTAGTTATGGTGTGCACAGAGTGGAGAAGTTAGGCTCAAGTTTCTAAGGAAATTGTTGTTAATTGTCTTTTCCCTTTTTACACTGTTTTACATAGTCTCCTTGTACTTGGCCTTGTCCTTCTTCTTCTTGGTTGCACAGCTGTAATGGACCCTGAAAACTGATTCAAGACACAGATACATCAGAAGAAAAAAAAAAAAGCCAAAATGTCAGAATTATTTGCTACATACATTTGACTTGATATTTTTTTGTTAGCCTTTTAATATGTAGATGTGATACAGTGAAATACACAAGAAGTAGCAGATTCATTATAGGCCAGTTTTTGACTTCTGCTCTTACAGTATAGTCAACTTCTTTTCTTAGAAAAATACTTAATAGTATTATTGATTTCTCTTCTCTTTCTAAGCTCAGCTTTGGAGGGATCCCAGTGCCTGGAAAATCAGGGACATTATCACGCAGGAACTTTCATGGGTGTTTTGAAAATATTTATTATAATGGAGTGAACATTATTGACCTGGCCAGGAGGCATAAATCTCAGATCTACATTGTGGTAAGAGATTTATAGTTAAGAAAGACTAAATAACTATAACAGAGAAAAAGATCACAACCATTTTTGAATCCAACCTGTTAGCACATGTTTCTAGTAAAATCTATGTTAGGTAATGAAAGAAAAATAAAGTAATTACCAAGTTGGGCTACCTTTCATTTTATGCTGAGTGGACTCATCCTAGTAGAAAAGGCGGGATGCATTTTATTCTTGAGGTCTTTAGCAGATATTTAGATTTGTCTGATATCACAGTGTTGTGTGCTTTCTAACTGGGTGACAAAAGTCAATGAGTAACAAGATGCATCAGAAACCATCAAATCTTTGGCTTTGTAGCAGAGTAATAGGAATATGTGTCTGACTAATAAGAACACTAACAGTACGTTTTTTAAGTTCTTTATTGATGAGGACACTGATCCACTTTGTCCAGAGTGTTATAATTTTGATAGATCAGTTCTGGTTTTCAATTTATATTGATCTTTTTCTGAAGACCTTTAGATTAGGTTGGTGGGTTTATTGTATTTATTGTGACATGGCCAGGAATCATATTATCCAATATCCTACCTTTTAGAGAAACTGTTCCAATAACAAAGCAAATGTGTTCTGTGTTACAAAAGGCTTTCTAGAAATGTTACTGAGTGCTTTGCTGTTGGTTTGGGGTTTTTTTTCCCTAGTACAACAAGGGTCATCTCTGTTTGTAACATGTGCTTATTTAATAGCAGGAAATGCAGAGGTGTCATAGAAATCAGCTCAGAATAATTAAAAATGTATTAAATGCTTTCATGATCCAAATATTTTAACTTGGATTTCGGTTCAGAATATGAAGAATCAAATTTGGTCTCCAAATGGAGAAATGAATAAGAGGCATCTCTTCTCATGTGAAATTCACTTGAAATTTTCCAAAATTATCTAAGCTTGTACCTCTGCATAGTATTCTGTCCATGATGTTTCTGAATATTGGGGAATGGGCAATTATAGTAGGCTCTGTGTGGAAGGGGATCTATGAAACTATCTGTAACAGGAAATTTCATTACTTTTATGTCAAATATTTTAAATTGTTGTACTACTTTCAAAACTATTTTGGAGACATTTCATAGTGTAAACAATATAGAAAGAATCTCTGTTACCACAGAATCCCTGTTATAAATAGGGATTAAAGTGCCTATAAATAGGCACTTTACTGGGGGAATCTGCAAATGGCCAGCTTTTAGCATTTAACAAGGCTTTTATAATCTGATGAGTACCTTTTCACTATGTGTCAGTTTAGCTGATGATTCATTTCTCTACAGCTGAGTTCATAAGACAAAGCTTTTGCTTATTTATCTATTTTCCTTGAAGAAAATGAAAACCCATAAACTTTAATACTTTGCCACACCAGGGACTAGAGAATATTTTTCTTAAATTTATTTTAAAACTACTTAATGTGTGGTCGAAGTTTTATGCTCAAAAGTTTAAAACCTCTTAGTGTTGAACAGAAATTAGGTGCACTTTAAATTCCAAAACCATTAATCTTTAGTAATCCTTTTTACAGAAAAAAATAGTTATGGTTCAAATGGTGTCAGCAAGTCATTAGATCAGAGTGCAGAGTGTACAACAATCAAGCACCATAAAGTGTTAACTAACTCCGTCACCAGATGCAAAAAATGCATTATTCCCATTCCAGATTTCTTATCTGCATCCCTTAGTACAAGTATAGATGCAGGTTACTCTCAGAGTTTTTCAATGAATTCAGCCACAAGTTTACCTAAGAAATAGTTATTTCAGAAGAAGGTAAGCACAAGACAAGTGCTAGGTGCATTAATCCAACTCATCATCTAGTCCATATGGGTCTGCTTGAAAACCTAGTCCCTTTCAACTTAAGAAGTATGTGTTGAGCATTTGTTAGTAGCAAGAGTTTATATGTGGAATTTTTCTGTTTGTGAAAACAAATACTGCAGTTGGTGCACATCTCCAATTCCAAAAAATTTGGAATTTTTTTTTCTTAAATTTAACACCATCCTAAACAATCAGTGCCAGCTCAACATTCTTCTCTGCATCCAAGCATTTAGACCCATGTACTTGTTTACATGCAGTGAGTGACGTGGCATTTTTTTGTCATTGAAGAATTTGTCAAGTCCCTAATGCTTACCGAGGCTGAGGCAAGCTAGGAACAAAGCAGATCTTTCTAACTCATGAAGTAGCATTAAATCAGCCTCATAATTTAGGATCTTACGCATTCCCTCAAAGGTCCTTGCCACTCTCTGCAGGCAGATGAGTCTACTCTGGTCAGACAACTATGTTAACTTTTCTCAAACTGATGATGTTCACGTTTGATTTTTAGACTAATACATCCAAGTACTGTGTACCATATTTTGAAACTCTGCAGTTTCCATGGAGAAATTCTCATGACTCTTCCTAATGCCATATTTGTTTTATTTATTTCTAGGGCAATATGTCCTTCTCATGTTTAGAGCCACAGGTGGTTCCTGTGACATTTCTGAGCTCCAGCAGTTTCCTGGCACTGCGAGGCACATCAGGGCAAGATGAAATATTTGTCAGTTTTCAGTTTCGCACTTGGAACAAGGAAGGACTTCTGTTATCCAGTAAATTGCACCAGTCTTCAGGAGGCTTCCTCTTATATCTGAGTGATGGGAGAGTCAAAATCAATCTTCATAAAACAGGAAGAGTACTGAGTGACATCGCTGCAGGTAACAGAAATGAAGAAAAAATTACAAGACTCCTATGCATAAAAGAAAAAAAATTAGAAGTTATTTATTTAATATTTGCTTTCTTGGCTTATTTTTATGATTAGTTTGTTTGCAACTGTGTTTTACTTGTGGGAATTTTGCACTTAATTATTTCTAAATGCTTCCTTTTCTCACAAATATATATTCTTTTTTTCCCCACGAGTGAGAAGGAATTACTTGCAGTAATATAAACTGAAAAATTGAGTCCTTAGCTTAACAGGCATACAGTATGTACATGTATGAGTACATACATGTATATACATGAGTATGTACAGCTCATGTGTATAACCCGACATATCTAAGCAGCTTTTTCAGTTGTGAAGTGTAAGAAATTTAGTCTTTACTCTGTCAAGTCATTAAGATGCTTTTCACCATTTGTCTTTGCTTTTAAAAGGTATCAAGTAACAATTTTTTTTATAAAGTTATACATCACTATAATTATAATGTCTGCTATTATTTAGAGTTCTCAATTGCAGAGATATCCATTAATCTGGGACAGTAGACACCCAATATCAGATTGTGTTTCAAAAAACCATGGCAAGTTTGAGACTATGATTTAAAAAAAAGGGAACTTCAGGAAAATGAATACCTGAGAGCTAAAGGGTCACTTTTGTAGTTGAATCGAGCTAGATCATCTAGCTGAATCGAGACTAGATCATCTACTTTTGGTAGTACACTGCTGGGCATCCCTCAGGGTAAAACAGATTTTCAGAAAGCTAGTACCTAGTCTAGTCTTCTGATGAGTAATTTCACCCTTGGCAAACAAATATGTCAAGACAAAAGGATGAAGCTACTTTAGTGGATACACAGTCATGTTAGAGAGTATTCAGTTGGGATTCTAAGCAGATTCCAGCTTTAACTTTCTCTCTGCCTGGCAGGAATGGGAGTAAGCCTTTCACAAATACTCTCCTCAGTTTTTTTGAGCACTTCAAAAAAACTGGCAGTTGATGTGGGAACAGCAAGACTGTTGGCCCAGTCAGGAATCTCCATCTTTCAGGAAATATTACAGCAGGACAGAAAACATCTCCACCTTCAGAGGCTTTTTATAAAATGCTGATATCCAGTAGCATCCCCATGTAATAATATCATCACCTTCACCTAGCTGCTCTTCGTCAGTATTGTACTATTCTCTGAAATTCCATGTATCACAGCTACCTTAGAGCTTCTCATTATTTATACAAACAAATTTAATTTTGCCCTTTACTTGTAGATGGATTATATGATGTGATATGGTATGATGAGTCCTAAGACAGGGAAAAAAACCAATAGATATTAGGTGGATAAAAGGGATTACCAGGACTATATGATATGAGGAAATTGAGGCTGGAGTTGGGGTGGTTTCTGTATGGACAAAGATGACCAGAGTCCACTAGCTGGAGGAATATATTGTAGAAGCAGTGGTGAATTTTGATGCAGAAAATACGTTTAAGATATCTAGAACATCAGCTGATCTTTGATTCATTTTGACCCATACCCAAGCCTGTATTTTCCATTTTATATTCACAAGCAGAATATTATCAGCGTAAAAGAAGCCAAGTTAATTCCAGTTATGTAACAAAAACCAAGTGAGAAACCCCCAAACTAGTTATAATCAGTATAAAGACAAAATAAGAATTAACTGATCTAAATTGTTTGCAAAACTTATTAGGCATTATAATGCAAAGGGAGCAAAGCAGAACGAAGCAGGACAGAGAAACAGCCACAGGATTTGAACATGGGGTCTCCTTAATCTTTGTTCCATGCCCCTGTTTGTTTGATTGATTCCTTACTTTAAATCCTCTTAATAAATGAAAACTCCTTTCCTTCCTTGAGGGGGAAGGGAAGGTTCCAGGAAGGGAAGGTTCCGGGAAGGGAAGGGAAGGTTCCGGGAAGGTTCCGGGAAGGTT
>JANIJU010000003.1:35997506-36041742 GCA_025504685.1 Leucosticte australis
CACACACACACACACACACACACACACACACATAATATTTGATAATTAAATCTGAGCATATTTCTTTGTGCACAAGTCTTAAATTAATTATCCTCTGTTTTTTAAGAATTGCTTTAACCATATAAAACCGAGGAGAATGGCATATCATTTCAAAATGAATTAAGTTATAGTAAGTTCTGTCTTTCTTTTGCAGAATAGCTGCTTAATGTCTTTCATTTGTAGCCTCTTTTGCAAGTGGTACATCAAATATTCACAAAGAAATAACATAGATTTAAAAAAAAGAGAAATCAACACAAAGTTAATTTGTTTTGAATTATAACACCAAATTGAATTACAATATGTGTAAATGTTGGATCTTATTACTCAGTTTGTTCTGTGACCCTCTATTTCTATGCAGCTTTTAATTTCCATGCAGCTTTTAGTTGAGTGATGTTAATAATAATGGGATTTCATTATTGTACTTTAGACTAATCTATTAATTACTTCCTCTAAACTATTTTTTTGTTTCTCACTGATCTCCTAATAATTTATATACACTGCATTTTATACACGTGTTCCTGAGGTTGGGTATCATTGTTCTGCAAGACATCCCATAGACCTTATTTTAATACTTAGATTTAAAATGATGGTACTAATGAGAATAAATGGACATCTTGTTTAACAGCTACCTTATTATGTACTAAAAAAATTAATTGCTTTGTTTTTCCTGTTTGTTTGTGGTTAAGCATTTTTCTAACTCATAGTAGAGCAGCAGACAATATAAGTTTCAGACGGAATGTAGATGTTGATAGTCCACTGGCCTCTTCCACTTAGATGTTTTACCACTCAGTGGCTCCACAAAAGCAAAAATCATTTTAGTCAGAGTTCTCAATTTAAGAGCTAAAATGAACAGTTTTCTTCAGAGTGCCTTGTGCTCCCACAATGGCATTCCTTAGTTCTCAGACTTAATAAAAGGGATTTCTAGGAAGTCTTAACTTCAGCTGCATGAACGTTGGTGAATATCTCTAACCCTGCCAACCACTAAGGAGGGGAGATAAAATACCCATTCCAAAATCATATAGTAGGTCAGCAAGGTGAATTACAATCAACAAACCAAAAAGTATAAAATTCATGTTATTAATTTTCCAGTAATCAAAACTTCTGATGGTCTGAAATACCATTCTTTACATATTAGGACAGTCTCTTACCTATCTTCACAGTCAAATATCGCGAGTTTTGGAATATGGTTTACCCACCAGAACAAGAACCTTCTGAAGCAGGATGCACAACTAAGAATTAAAAGCAGTTATCCTTGTAACAATTAAAATAAAGTGAGAGAGTTCATTGCTAGATTTAATACTTTCAGTTATGACACAGGTAGTGTCATTACACAGGTAGATCAAGTGTATCCTCAGCAAGTTTGCTGATGGCCCCAACCTGAGTGGTGCAGTTGATTCGCTCTAGGGAAAGAATGCAACCCTTGGTAGATTTGAAGATGGAAGATGTTGATAGACTTGAAGAATGGACCCATGTGAAGCTCATGAAGCTCAACAAGGCCAAATGCGAGTTCCTGCACCTGGGTTTGAGTGCCCCCCCCAGCATCAGTACAGGCTGGGGGAGGAAGGGATTAAGAGCAGGCCTGCCAAGAAGAGCTTGGGAGTGCTGGTAGATGAGACCTCCACCTCACTCATTAAAGCTCTAGGGTCCCCATTGCAAGAAAAACATGGCTAGAGGGAGACTGGAGTAGAGCCATGAAAATGATCAGAGGCCTGGAGCAGTTCTCCACGAAGACAGGCTGAGAGAGTCGGTATTGTTAAGCCTGGAAAAAAAAACTTTAGGGAGACCTTAGGGAGGCCTTTCCATATTTAAGGCCTATAACAGAGACTTTTATTCTTTTTTCTTCCAAGGATCTGTAGTGGCAGAACAAGAGGTAACAATTTTAAAGTGAAACAGGTTATATTTACATGTTCCACTCCTGGAAATGCTCAAGGTTATGCTATGTGGGGGTTTTGGCAACATGATCCAGTAAAAAAAGGTCCCTGCAAAGAGGGGCATTGATTGAACTGGTTTTTAAAGGTCACTTGCAGCCCAGAATGCTGTATGATTCCATGATTCTTTAATTTCTAAAGGAAAAGATAATGTATTAAAAAGTTGTGACTGAGGAAAATTTCAATCACTTGAAGTACCCATGAGAGGCTGGGGCTAAAGCAAAATGTGTAGGATGTCTTGTTACATGTTCACTAATAACTATGCTGATTGAAGTAAGGAAAAAAATAGAGAAAAGTTATATTTGACTAATATTATCTTAAATATATTGGAGATATTATCTAGGTGATAGTTTATCTGAGTTTGCAATGTCCTTCTAGGGTTTATCTCTTAATTTTATTACAATCTTGTATTTAGACTATGGTAATCAACAATCTATGGATCGTAATTATGCTATAATTTAGCTATTTGAACCTTCTCATCTTTTTCTTTTTATTTCTTTTCTTTCTGTTTGAATGAATCTCTTAACTTATGGACTGTTACTGCAGCATATACAGAATGTTCTAGAGAGGACTACATAAACACATGAAGTTTCAAGAGGGAAATCACAGATCACAAATCATAGGCACTCTGCAGTCAAGAAAATGCTTTGCCTAATTTAAAGGTCAAATTCATATTTGTTCTTCACTGAAAGAAGTATCTCTGTTCTGAAGAATACTCAAGAACATGATGACTTTAAGCACTTGTTAAAGATAATAACATGGTTACATGCTACCCTGTGTAGAATTTATTTATGTATACATAAGTGCTTTCCAGAATCAGGGCTATAAGTTTATTGCTTTGTGGCACCTTACACCTACACAGCCAGGGATAATGTAAATTTGTGGTCATGGCTAAACTCCCAGAATATTTTCCCACACATGTCCAATAAAAGAATAGTCTGTAAGCAAAATTGTCTTGTGACATTGACATGATGATTAAAAAGCTTTTAGCATCTGCAGTATTTTGCTGTTTTGCCATGTTGTAATATAATGACCGCTTTGTAACAGTGTAATAAAAATATGTGTTATGTGTAAAATACTGTATCCACCATCACAATGATGTTTTAATGATAACTTCCTGGGATTGGGAGGATACTCTTCACAGTCATTACAATAAATGAATATATTAAAGATAATTAGGCTACAACAATAGTACTACAACACTAAGACTTATTCACTGAAATAGCTTTATTTTTTATTTATCAAATGTGAAGCAAGGTTCTGTCTACACAAAAGATGCTTGTGCTTATAAAGCTCTTTTTCATTTTACTATTACTTGGAGATTTTATGTGGGCTATGATTGCTCTCTTGGTTCCTTCTCCTTTCAATTCTAAAACATTAGATAGTATAATTATAGGTGGAAGTTCATACTAAATTTTGGGGTTCTATTTCTCTTTCAGGTGCTGGATTAAATAACGGCCAGTGGCATTCTGTATCTCTCTCTGTCAAAAGGAATCGTATCAGTGTAAGAGTGGATAATGATGTGACCTCTTCTGCTCATGCCTTCATACCTCTGCAGATTTATTCAGATGTTTTCTACTTTGGAGGTGAAATATCGTTGTTTGTTTATAAAGGCAATATCCAACAGTTACACATCAATTTTTCCTGACATATCTAATCAAATGAAAATAATTATTTGGCTTGCTTCAAGTCTTCTTTGCCTAGCTTGGTTCAGGCACTGTTATGATGTTTTCAGTTTCCTTTGAATTTTCCCATGTTGGGTAGAATAAATCACCACCCTAAATTCTTGGTCACTTTTTAGATTGTCATAATTTCTATTGTGTTCTGATAATTGAATATAGTCTGGCTGGCAATCAAACAGACACACAGTTTCTCTTGCTGCAGGCATTGTTTTGCCAAATGAATATTTTGAAGAGTCTTCCACTGGAATGACTTCAAGTTTTCACCTTAAATATATGCTTGTCTGTGTAAATACCCTCTTTGTATGATACTTTTTTTTTTTTCTGATGAATATAATTTGTGCCTAAAAACCTATGTGTACATACGTCTTCATTTCTCCAGGAATATCAACACTCATCTCTCATCAAGAGATTGTGTCATTAATGACATGTATTGTTACTGATAGAGTGGAACAGATTGTTCTGTTATTCATATAATCCTTTTGGGAATGGGCTGCATAGTAGTAATGATAAACATTACCTAATGTTTCCTCTCTTTTAAACAGTAATGGTTGAATTATTAAATTATTAATTATTTATTAAAAATTCACAAATTTCTGAGAAAACTGAGAAGTTTATCTACAAAACGCTAAATGTGTCATTGTCCACAGATCACTTCCCTTGAAACAACAGGTTTTAAATAAGTTTCATGTTCACAGACATACACTTTATACAGTAACTGCTATGTGAGCATTCACATGAATTTTCACATCTGGCATCTACCCTGTTATACTAAAAATACCCCTTGACTTGGCTAATAATCAGCAAAATCAGAGAAAGATGCAAAATATTAGTCTTGAATAACCCTTCTATGTTGGTTCAGGTTCCCAGATCTCTGAAGAGGTGATTTCACCATTGCAGGGTTGATGGCACAGATGATCAGTTCAGAATGGATGTGGGGATTTCCAAAAAGCAGCATATTCAATTAAGTTGTAGAAGGGCACTTCTATTTGTGTTTTGCAGTGTGGAGAGGAAAAAATAATTCCATACTGGAAATACCAACTGCATATCCACCCCTCAGGTTCTCTGATCTCAGCCCTTTCACTGAAATCTGCAGCTCATGCATCTCATACAAAGTCAGGGAATTATAGAAGTGAGTTTCTGAGTTTAGAAAATTCTTTATTAAATTTTTATGTTATATGCCACTGTCAAAATGCAGACAATGCATTTTTACTTTCTTTCCAAGTTTATATGAATATTTACCATGTTTGTGCTGTTTGTTAAAATATAAGTATCAGCCTTTCAGGGGAGATGTCTTGGGGACATGGTGATTTGTTCACTTGTTTTAATGAATACAAATTATGCAGGGAATGTGTATGTTTAACTAGGAAAATGTGCAATAAACATGAAAATATTTTAGTGTTATGTCAGCACAATTTCTAGTCATGCCATCATCAAGGATCTCTAATGTCTCCCAGTTCTTGTAATAAAACTCATTGCAACTATAAGGGAAAATGAGATCATTTAATATTGCAATAAGCACATAATATAAATTTAATGATTAAAGGATTTTCTTTTATCTTTAATATCCAGTCTACAATTGTAAGGAAATACAATTTAATTAATGTTAATGGTATTTGTCTCTTGTCTCACAGAAGACAATTTTTGAAAAACAGACACCAAAATATCTGAGACACAATTTTGTAAAATAGCTATGCCAAAAAATTGTAAACTTTTCCTGCTTTCTTGGGCCTCTATTTATTTATTTATTTATCTATTATTTATTTATTTAAGCTCTACTGGAATTATTTCATTCTCAAATGAGCATCATATTTTTCACCAGAAATGACAGAATTTATGTTACCATTCAACTGTAGAATTCTGTAAAGCATGTGGTTAAACCTGTAATTCATTTGTCTAACTTTGTGTGGTGCTGAAAACTTACTGTGCTCTTATTTTTACTTTTGCAAGTCTGCATATTTGTTGTTCTCAAAGCAACAGACCAAGGAGATAATAAATATTTGCCCTTAGAAACATGAAAACAATTTTGAGCAGTTTGGTTCCTGAGCAGATTTATACACACTGCAGTCAATTAACTTGTAAACTTTCAGTCTTAATGCAATTTCTATCTGTATTTCTAAAAAATATATCTATACTTTTTATGTTGTTGCACACTTATTTGAATATATTTGGTCGTTTCCACTGTCATTTTGCTTTCCTGTATCATAAGCCTCTCCACTGTCTTTACAGGACTTCAAAAGTACTCATTAGCTCTGTGGAACAGAAAAGTGTCTTAAAACTCATTGCTTCCTAACATCCTAAAACAAGAAGGTCTTCAAATGCTGTGAACCAGAATGCAGTATTTTTTGACTAAGATCAAAGGATGACCCTTGTGCAGTATTGCAGAAACAACATTACCCCTTGGAAAGAAAGACAAATAAAGCATTGTAGTGTAGTGTTTAACTACCACTGGGTAAAACTGCTCAATGTACATGTTTTAAATCAAATCAGAATGAAAGCAATTTATTTATTTACTACAAATGATTACTTATTTGGCAATCAGTGACCAAGGCATTTCAGGACCAGGAAGACAATAGATAAACCACAATATTAAATTCTTACAGAATGTGTACATCCAGATGGTATGTAGTCTAAGCCTCAGATCTGTTCTACACAAATCTGATTAGATCAAGATGTACTGGGATGTGACCACTCAGGCCTTGTACAGCTGCAAAGATGGAAATCTTGTAACTTCTTTGGGCAGATTGTTCTGATATGGACCACTGTCACAGTAAAAACACTTGCTGCTTGTGTCTTATGCCTTATGAACCAAATTTGGAGGTTTACAGTTTTGTTCTTTGTCTTGTCTCATCACCATGTCCTGCTGGAAGTAGTCCTGCTCTATATTCTCTGTGCTGTCTTACCAGCTAGCTTTATCTTCTCTTCTTAAGACTGAGTAGGCCCAGATCTCACAGCCTCTCCTCATAACTACATTCAGCTTCCAGCCATCTTAGATGCCTGCTCTGGCCTCACTCCAGGGCATTGATGTCCTTCCTCCCCTGTACTGGGGAGCCCAGACCTACAGTGCTCTCGATATGGCCTCACAAGTGCCGTGTAGCAGGAAGAACCACTTCCCAAGACTTGCTGACTGTGCTCTTGGTAATACATCCCAGAATGGCATTGACCTTCTGTGCTGCAAGAGCACTTCCCCTGACCATTCACTTGATGGTCACTAGGATCTCAGGCCTCTCTCTAGACAGTTATCCTCCAGTTTTGATTGTTCCATGGACTTGCTCCATCTCAGATTAAAAATCTTGATCTTGTTCTTAATGAATTTCATGGCAATCCTGTCCAGATCCCTTTGAGTTGCAGCCCTGCTCTCCAGCACTTTGTCCCTGCCTCTGGTTTGGTATCAGTTGCATGCTTGCTGAAAGTGCATGCTGCCTCATCATCCAGGTCATCAATCAAGACATTATAGATGTCACTTCCGATCTCTAAAGAATCTTCTGCTCAGTGATCATCAGCCGGACTTCGCAGCATCAACTGCCTGCTTATCCCACCCATATATATTGTGAATCTGGCGATAGGGACGCTATAGAAAAAAGTCATGGTATGCAATGCTCAGTGCTCTCCCTTTACCTATGCTGTTCATCACTTCAGCAAAGAAAACAAAGACCTCAGTCAGGCATGATTTAACCTTGAAGCTAAAGTTAGCCAGTTAACTTCTTTGCATGTTTAGAAATGGCTTGAAGTTTTGCTCTGTGAATTTGCCAGGCAGTGCAATAAGATTAACAGCCCTCTAGTTTCTTCAAGATGGGTGCAACTTTTCCAATTATCAAGAAGTTCAGCATATTGCCTTTCAGGACTAAAATGTTAATGAATTCACAATGACAATGGCAATCGTTAAAATGGCCTTGAGCAGCTCCTGCAGCATGCCCAGGTATACCGTGTTCTTTACCGTGTTCTTTACCGTGGGTACTACATTTTTTTTTTTCATACTCTGCTAGGACATGGGAATCCTAAGGATCAGTTTTAATAGTGAAGAAAAAGACCTTGAAGGAAACAATTCTTCTCTAGACCCTTGTCACTAAGTCCCCTGGCCCATGGGATCTATGGATAATATCCATAATCTCTTTAGCCTTTCTTTTCTTACTGTTGTACCTACAGAAAATCTTTTGTTGCACTTCAAATGCCTGGACAAGATTTATCTCCTCTTTGTTTCCTAAGCGCATTCCTACACTTGCAGATTATGTCTTTGTATTCCCCTCTATGTTGCATGTCCCTGCTACCACATTTTGTGTGCTTTCTTTTTTGTGTTTCCACTCACTCAGGAGCTCTGTGCTTATGTTTGCAGGCCTTATGCCACACTTGGTAAACTATTTTGATACTGCTATGGACTTATTTTGCTCTGAAGAGCTTTTCTGTTGAAAGCTATCCAGCCCTTTTGCTCTCCAAGGCACTTTTTAATGGTATCCTCAGAAAGGATCTTGAACAGAAAAATTTTGTATCTTCTGAAGTCAAGGGTTATAATTCTGTAGTTTATTTCTTTCTTTTCTGTGACTCATAAACTCCACAGCTTCACCTTTATGTTTGCTGTAACCAAGCCTGTCCTTGAACTTTACGTTTTCAACCATTTCTTCCTTGTCCATGAGTAGCAGGTTCAATGGAGCATCTCTCCTAGGTGAGCCATTGATGGTCTGCAACAAGAAGTTTCAGTACTTTACAAAATATTCTTAACAGCTAATAGAGTAAAATCACTGTACTTAGTAACTGGTTGTTTTTGATTGTTTGGGTGTTTGTTTGGTGTGGGGTTTTTTTTGTTGTTTTTTGGGTGGGGTTTTTTTGGTTTTTTTGGGGTTTTTTTTTGGTTTTTTTTTTGTGGTTTTTTTTTTGTTGTTGTTGTTGTTGTTGTGGGTTTTTTGGTTTTTTTTGTTATTTAACTTCAATTGTGACTTAAAACTTGTTAAAATCATGTGACCTTGTATTGTAACCTAACATTCTGGGGCTAAGGTCTCACAGTCTACCTGTTCATATCTTGATTCCACTCATTGCTTTGGAGCTTTTGTTTAGGTTATCCTTTGACTAAATTTTTAGTGATGTTTTGCATATGTCTTAAAAACAGTAAGACTGCAGAGAAGTATTTCTTTTCAGTCATACAACCATGGCTTATCAGAAGAGCTTCTGGCTAAATCACAGAGGCTTAGGTGTGTAGAGGTTATAAAAGTTCAATTTACTTCTGGAGTATATAACGTTTTTCAATAAAATATTTATTTTCAGCTCCAGTTTTTATTCCTTTTTCAGGCTGTCCTAGCAGTGGAAACATTTCTGAGTGCAATACCTCATTTGGTGGTTTTCAAGGATGCATGCGACATATTTCCATTGGTAACAAAGCAGTGGATATGATCGCTATTCAGCAAAACGGTTTTGGCAATTTCAGTGATCTTCAGATAGATTTATGTGGCATTACAGACAGGTGAGAAAATAATGTGTACTCATTAATTTATTTATGTCTGTGTTTTGTTTCTAATAGTGATTTGATGACAAAGAACAGAACACTTTAAAAGTGACATGCTGTTTCTTTTGTAAGAATTCAGAAATCCAGAATAAATGCAGAATATGTAGTATACAGCAAATAGACTCCCTTTTACTGCAAATAAAATTAACTTTGACTAAAATTATTTTATGTTTCTGACAAATTTTAATATCTTGCTTTCTTTTCAAGTAAGGTGCAGACACAAGTCCCCTACTGCAACCTGTAGTCCTATCCACGCTTTAAATACTATGTTTTTTACAAAAGTTACTGCTGTTTCCTATATTCTACCTCTCCAGAAACACAGTAGATAATATCCATCACAGTGAGCGAGCAATTGTCTTTTAGACCATGGTCAGAACTAATCTCATAACTTGCAATTAGCATCTGTCTGAAAGAATGGCTAGTTGAAGTGTCCCTCCCCAAAAGGAAAGTCTCTCCCCAAAGAGGAAAGACTGTATACATTCCCAGAAATAGAAATGCTTGAGGGAAAGACATTGCTAAGGCTTCAGTGTAGTGAGAGCAGAGGGGGTTGCAGAACAACACAAGCTGCTGAGATGAGAGGGAGCGAGCACACAGTCAATGGAAGGAGAGGTTTTATTCTGTGGATTCCATAGAATGCAGTCACAGACAGTTAATGCTGTCTTAATCCCAAAGTGTTTTTGCTTGGACCCAGGTGAAAGGCTGTACTGAAAGGACACAGCAGACAGAGGAGAATGATGTACTTTTGAATAATTCTCCCTCACTTTCTATATTTCTACTCCTCATAAAGTGTCTTTTGATTTCAAAAAGTCTGTCTTTTGAATTGTAAGACTTTTCAAAAGTTACGTCTTTTTGGGAAAACATTGTAGGCAGAGATCTGCTTTAAGACAATAGCCAGTTTCAGGATCAGTCACACAACCTTACTTCTGTGACCTGCAATCCATTCCCAGAGATAACACAGTGTTCAACTATATATGTTCTTATTTTGGAAACAGACACTACTCCTTGTAGATGAAAGTGGAAAAAATACTAGCTATTTACTTAATCCTTCATAAAAGTTTAAAAAGAGAAAAGTCCAAGATGAGGATGAAAGTTCTGCCTACAATATGATCCTTCCAACTGTGTTTTTAGTGTGTATTCTCACTAATATTTCTACACCTATCCTACATTAAAAACATATGCAGTTCATATATATATATATATAAATATATATAAATATATATAAATAATTTTGCTAATTTATCCTTTACTGAGCTAATCCTGACTTTGCAATAGGCACTAAGGGTGATACACATGCGCCAAAACACAGTTTGGCCTCTGTCAAAACTTTACTGTATGGCTTTCTGGGGACTTGGGATGCCACATTCATTGATGTTTCTTTTTTGCCTCTCTTTCATACTACTGCCTTTGACTTATTTTTTCACTTTTCAGTCATAACTCTCCTTTCTCTCCTCTTTGAAGGACCTCATGCATTTCCTTCCAGCTTCTAAAGCACTGCATCACTGCTGTTTTTTGTACTCTGGAATTGAACTTACTTCTATTACACTGCTTTTTTTCTTTCTTGTATGAAGGCAAAATCAGGAAGAGAATCAGGTCAAAAGAATCTAATGTGAGAATCTGCATATTCTTTAGTCAAACACATTAAAGGATATCTAAGCAAGACTATGAATGAAAAAATTCACCCAATTGGCTCATAATATAATTGATACCAATTTCTGTCTAATTTACCATGAATTTTCCATTGTTCACAGTAACTGTGGACCTCCTAAATTGCTTATCTCAGAGTTTCAGTTTAGAAGCCATTTCCTCCTCCATGAACACAGACGTATCTTGCCAAATTTTTTAAAGGAAGATGGTATATTTTTTATGTAGCAATTCCAGCTATTTTCCATTTTGAATGGCCATAAGATGTAAGTTTGTACATGTGGGTTTTAAAAAGATGGTAAGTGTATAAATAAACAGTGATGTTTAAAGCCACTATGTAAATCTCAGTATATAAAAATCCAGCATTATTTGGAGTATACAAGTGTCGGAACACTGAACTCTTACTACTTTCTCACACTTTATTTACTCGAGCTTTCATACTTCATCAAAATAATGTGTGTTTTCTCAAGATAAGGGATACAAAAGGAAGATAAGATATTGATGGGAGATTATTGGTTGGTTGGTTTTGTTTTCTCTAATATTTCCTAGTGTTAATTTACATCTCCTTCTATCTTGACCATTGTACCTTTCTTGTATTGGCTCTCAATCTAAACAAAGATTTAGTTTTCTGTTCCCATCATGCTAAGCATATATCTTCCTAATTTATCAAAATAGAAGTTTAATCCACTCATTTTTATATTTCATTACCCTCATTGTATTTTTTTTTCCAAAAGAGACTGCTTTTAAAAATCCTGTCTGGTCTTATGCCGTCTTGCTGTTTCTTTCCCATTTCTTCACACAGTCCCATTTAATTCAATATCTGCAGCTCATAGTTTGGAAAAAACTTTATGTCATTTATAAATTTCTTTGAATGCCCGAAGCTAATGAATATTTTGTGTTCCTGATAGTAAATACCTCCCTACAGGTGAGCGAAAACAAATCCCTTCTTTGTCTTGGAGTCTTTATGCGAGCCTTTACATCTTCAGTTCCAAATCATGAAGCATGGCCCAAATTCCAGAGTTATTGACAGCTTTTGTAATAGAAGTGATTGATGTGCATGAAAACAAATAGTATTTACTCTTTGCATAGCAAACCGGATTTATATGCAATAGTAAATAAATTGAAAACAATTCCATTTAATCCATTCTTTACCTCACATATACACATTTAGCATATGAAGAGTGTTCCTTATGAGATTTACAGTCTTCATGGAGAGATGTTTAGTTAATAATTAATTTTTCTGAATCTAAATTATTAACTTTTTTATTCATTTTATACAAACAAATGCTGTACCATTTTCCTATTTTCAATTTTCTCAGTTTGATAAACTTTCTAATTCCTTATCCTGTTCTTAAATTGTTATGACTGTTTGCAGTCATCAGTCTTTCCATGATCCCTCATTTAGCCATTTCATTACATGACATCCTTATATTGTTCTATTGCTCATATATCTCATGCATGCAAACAATTATCTTAATATATTTCTCCTTAATATAATTTCTCTCAGTTCCTTTATCAATATATATTGATTTATTAACTCCTAATTGGCTATAAACCATTCACAAAATCACTTTAAAGGACACAGTGTCATTTAAATACCTTACAATGTTAGCACATTTAGTCTCTGAGGAGAGAGTACCAGATGCGTCTGTCCTAATTATATTGAGCCCTACACAGAAACATACCATTTCCTGCCAGGAGCTCTTGCCTTTTTGTCCTGCCAGCAGCATACAAAAAAAGGATTGAATGGGTTTATATCTTTAAAAAGAAAAAGCCAAAAATAAAAATTATGATCACTGCACAGTTCTGAAATTTTTTTTCACTTATTTGTTTTAATAAGCTGAAGAATGAAGAAATAATAGGCATTAAAAATACAGGAGGTATTTGCTTTTTTAAAAGGATATTTTAGCCAAAATTTAGAACCAGGATTAAAAAATAATATACAAAAAAATGTGTCTAGTTGAAAATTGACATACAAAGTTCTTATTTTTCCCTTTCTTTATCACAACTATATTCATATTCAGGATCAGTATTCTCCTCTCAATATCAGTTTATAGTTATTAATAGGCTGCTGCCTTGGTTTAAAATATTATATAATTTTCAGAAGCCATACACTTAAAAGCATATTATCAAGAAATACATGGTAAATGTTTAATTAGCCGTTGCTTTTCTGGTTTTAGCAGACATAAAAATTATTTTTTATAGATGAAGTATTAGAAATACTGTTTCAAATATGAGAAATTTTTTTTTTAGAAAATTAGCTTGTTCAAAGAAAGCTGTGTTCTAAATCTTGCTTTGAGGTAGGGTCGCAGCATATAATATAATTTACATTAACTTTGATGTAGCAAGAGGCTACTTTCTATTGTACATTCTGAAGCAGAGGAAAGAACTTAATGTTAAAAGATTTAAATTTAATGTTAAAAGATTTAAATTATACTCTTAACTTGTTTTCACTTTCATTAAAGTTGGTTCAAGCATCATCAATTTCTTCAAAGCTTTTCATCTTGTGAAAAATATTAGGAAGATTAATTAGTAGGGACAGGGAGTCAATACAAGTAAAGACCATGTAAAACACAATTTTTGGATAATGTCTTTATCAAAAAGGCATAAGACACAAAATGTGACTGAAATAAAAGCAGACCAGCTTTCAGTGAATGCACTGAAGGTCTTGAATGGCAGTTTTCTAGAGATTTGTATTTATAATAACATGATTAGAAAGTGAAATAGAGCATTTACCTAAGAAACATTAGTATGCGTATTTATGTAATTCTGTCAAACAAAGTATTTAAAATCAAAATAATTGTAAGCCTGGTGCCTAAACTTTTTTTTAGGCTCCACAACATAATTCATTGAGACATATATAATCTATTGACTAGTCTTAGGAATACATTTTTTGAGTGATAGAATAGATACAAGATTAGCTGTTTCACTGCCAAAAAATGTCACAGATTTCCTTGAAAACAGCTGACATCTATCAGTTTACTTACTTTACCTATACTTCACCTGCTACTTCTTTTTTTAATTCCCTTCTGTGAAAACCACTTATCCTTGTTTATAAACATGAAAGAAAGATAAAGTTCTTTGAGTGCCATAGCAGCAAATGTGTAAAGACCCTGAATTATTCATAGGGCAGATGTGTGAAATGCTGGACTTTCTGCAATCCTAATTTAATATTCTCCTAACGTTTCTTGGATGAATTAAAATGTATTTTAAGATACTGTGAATGTTAGTGGGCATGTTCTTTTTGTTCATTTTTTTTCCTGTGGCTAATGTCAACAGTAAAGTAATTTTACACTTTCTGAACTGCATCATACACATAAACTCAGTGCAGTTAGAATGCTAACTAATTTTCTAAGGTGAAAAGCTACTTAATAATTGGTTAAAAGCCAGTTAATATCTGGTTGAAGTGTGCCATCTATTTCAATATATTTTCAG
Organism: Leucosticte australis; assembly: GCA_025504685.1. NCBI lineage: Eukaryota > Metazoa > Chordata > Aves > Passeriformes > Fringillidae > Leucosticte > Leucosticte australis. Next base: position 36,011,723 of record JANIJU010000003.1, read on the forward strand.
CTGCATTTGTAAAAAAAATATAATTTCTTTTTTTTTCATGTCACAATAATTTTATACTTTAGTATGGTGCTGCAGTCTTAAACACTAAGAAGTTACAGGTAAATTATTTTTTCAGTCAACCATTGTATACTTAGAAGAAAGGAATCAAAACTCTTCAGGATCTTAGTCATATTACCAGAATGGAAACTGGCTTTACAAGTAGTTAGTTATGTTGGAACTAACATACTGAATTCTTTTTAGGGTAGAAAGTTAACAGCATTTTGCAATAAGAAATAGATGTCAGGTGCTGTGGTCAGATTTATTTGTTAGGTGATTTTTTTATTATTATTTTTACAAGAACAGAAAGAAATCTGCTGTAATATTGCTTTGTTTTGAGACATGTTGAAGAAATCCCAGTCACTGTAAAACTTACCCTTGAATTATCAACACATGAACCTTTAATTGGTTTGTTAGTCTGTATTGAATTATGACCAGTTGAATGCTAATAACAATTCTGTATCTTTTTTCTATTTCTGTTCTCTTAAGCTTGTTACATAATTAAGATATTTTTATAAGCAAAAGGAATACCAAGGAAGAAATTATCTTAATTTTCTTTTACTTACATTGGCATCCTTACAAATGAAATTTATGACTTCCTTCACATTATACTTTTCCAGGATTTTGCTTTTCTTGCCAAGTACAAAAGTAAGTGAGGAGAAAAAAAGAGTGAAAATGCACATTGTTTTTTGTTTTAGGTGTTTGCCTAATTACTGTGAACATGGTGGTGAGTGCTCACAGTCCTGGAACAGTTTCCACTGTAACTGTGCCAATACTGGTTACAAGGGAGCGACTTGTCACTATCGTAAGTCTAAGGTGTTTTCTGATTTCTGACTGTGCTTTTACTTCTGATTGAATTTCTTCACCACAAAACAAAACAAGACAAAGCAAACCAAAGTAAAAAACATTTGAACTTATCATTCACAAAATATTTTCAGTCATAAAAATACTCATAATTTTGTTTGAAGAAAGGCCTTGGGAACTCAAAATATATAACAAAAAATTTGTTTGAAAGTTTAATTGTTTTTCTTCTACATTTTTTATATTTTATATTAGATAGCAATATCCTGTCTCATCCATATAACTCCACTTTCTGGATCAATGTATCATTTAGAAATATGGTAAATTCATCTGCATTCATCACAACAACTAATATTTATTATTTCTGAGCCAGTGGGATGAAATGCATGTCCAAAGGTAATCCTGTGCTAAACCTCAAACACATGTTTATATAGTTTGCTGGATCAGGAAGTAGATTAGAAGAAAATAAAATAAACACATTTTGAATTGAATGCAACGTAGATAATTTCACAGGAGATGCTTTACTTTGGTACTGCTTTCAGCATGTTCTGGGAAGAAGATAAAAGAAGTACGCTGGCTTTCATTACATGCCTATAATAAGTAAAAATCCATAGAAGTTAACTGTTTTGGTTTTTTTTAAATATAAAGATTGCCCTAATCATCAGATAAATAATTCTATACTTATATATTGTCTGTATAAAATCCATATAATCCTCTTTGACACCTTTTAGAAAAAGAATGTATGTCTACCCAAATGGAATTTGCTGAGAAATCGCTGATTTTAGAAGGCTACCTATTTAAATCTTGCTTGTACAAAGTCAACAACAACCATAAATAACAGTATTAAGAATAACTATGTAAAATACAAAATATGCCAATAGTAGCTTTTGAATACCATGCTGTACCCCATTAAAGCCTGATGAGCCCAGAGTGGAGATGAAGGTGATTTGATTCATTGTCATTTGAAAAGTCACAAATTGAATCATCTGGTGATTTTTATGAGGACAGGCAGAGAGTTTCCTGATGATTAGGACTTAATAAGAAATGTAATAATATGAGTTACCAATTTTTTTTATTATCAAAAATAATAATGAATAACTGAACTTTTGTCATTTCTAAATTTAGCTAAAAGTATTTAAGGAACCATAAAATTGCATTTGAAAATTGAAAAAATGTTTATTATGGATATTTCATAGAGTAAGTCAAATAAATGGTTTGTCCCTTTTTATAGTTGTTGGCATATAACTTAGCAACCATCAGGCAAAAAATAGAAAGATAACACTCTTTAAAAAAAGAGCTTATTTTAAAAAAAGAAGTATAGCACTCATAATTACTTTTCATTATTAATCTAACAGCTCATTCTTTTTGGTGGAATTTTTAAAAGTTTTGATAACTGATAGAGTGCAGTTTAATTTTGAAATGAAAGATAAAAATATTACGACTGCTCAAAAGAAATATAACTGTTAAAGGAGAATTTAGATTAATGTGTCCAGCTTTGACATTATCAGCATATTTTGTGAGATCCAGTTATAGAGGTGGACTCATACATCTTTTTTTTTTCTCAGATATTTGATATATAAGAGGTATCACAGATTTTCTTTTTAGACCTCGACTGATATAAAGTATACATGACAGGGAACCAAGGAGCTGTCATTTTGTCTTTGCTAATTTAGTCCTTTTACTGAAATCTCTGACAAGTCACTTGCTTTTCCACTTAAAATGGGAAGAAACTAAGAGGTGTGAAAGCCAGAAAATGCTTACCTTCTGCTTTACGTTGCAACAGCATTGACAAAAATCTGATTTAGTTGAGGTAGTTAATGGGGGTTTCCTCAAAATCAGATTACCAGGGTCTAAGGAATACCCTTGGCATTCTAGCATTTTTCAGCAATGTTTCAACTATTCACTCACCGACATTTCATGGTTTTCTCCCAGAATTTTAAGCTGGAAATACAGAATAAAATGCTTAAAAATGCACTATGTAATCTCCCTGATAAATAAAACCAAATATGCTTAACAATTTCTAATAAAGGCATAGTTTTGATTGCATGAATTTTTCTTCATTCTTTAGTAGAGATAGCACACACCCAACTTCTTTTCCCAATGTCAAGGGTCATGCACATTTTTTTAAATTTCCTGAATAAAATGTAAAATCATGGCATTACATTTGTGATGGAATATGTTCTTTTACAGCCATCTATGAGCAATCTTGTGAAGCCTATAAGCACAGAGGGAACACTTCAGGCTTCTACAATATTGACTCAGATGGAAGTGGCCCCTTGGGACCATTTCTCGTATACTGCAATATGACAGGTGAGGTGATAAACTTCTTTAACTTACAGCTGTGACTGCATGCATGCTCATTATGTTCAAACACCAAGTTACCAAGTGAGAAGTCTCTGCAGTTTGTGAATTTAATGTAAATATGAACAACAAAATGAAGGTGACTCCTTAGCTCAGGATATTGGGCAAATAATTAGGCATAAAAATTAGAATTGTAACAGGACTCAGGCTGTGAAGCTAACACAGCATTTCTGTTATGCTTTGCATAAATGGGGCATGTGTTCCATATGGAGACAATGTCATACTAGTTCATTTTTGGGGAGCAGCTTTGTTTTAACTGAAGTTGCAGCTTCTTGAGGATACTTAAGAAAATGAGAAATAAGTTATGTTTATGAGAAATTTTCTGACTTTCCCCAATAGCCTTCTGAAAAATTTTCATTTAGCTCTGGCCTTTGTTGGGAGTAATATTGATATTAAACTTCATATTTCAAACTGCAAGGTGATCTTTTGGAGAATACAAATGCAACCAGTGGGACCCTTGCAGCCTCACCTTTGGATACCCTGTTGCCCTTCTGCAAACAGTTCTTTAAATCTGATCATGTATATAACTAGAAGTTTTGGCTGTCAGAATCTGGTTTTGGTCTGCTTTTTAACAAAGCAGTTGATGTTATCTCTGTATGGCATATGGTATATTGGTGTATGTCCTTTCAACTAAACTTAAATTTATATGGCTTTTTGGAATTTATTATTGCTGGATTTATGGCTGTCTCCTTTACTGTTTACTTAGCTCCTTTTATTTGAAATGCTTTCCAGCCAAAATGACTGGAATATTTTATTGTTTTGTTTGACAAAAAATTTATTTTTGCACAGTTATTACTGTTTCAAAGAATACATGAATAAGCTAGATTTGAACTGGCTAGGGCTAGATATGTCCTAAGTGTTGAGAAATTGACTTAGAAACCTTATAGTAAGATTTTGATGTTTGAGCAATTGATTTGAGCAATTTACCTAGTCTCACTCTGTCGGCTCCTGACTCTGACTTCTACAGTGAGCTGTGCTTGCTCACAAAAAGCACATTTCAGATTGGCACAGGCTCTTAAAAAGAAATATTCTAGTGTCCTGTGAGACTAAAAGAGACCAAAGAATCATGGCAGAAAGATGACAATTTTTCTAAGTGGGTATAACTCTCCAAGGTACAGTGTAGTGTCTGATTTATCCTTGTGTGTCCGTGAACAGCTGTTCCTGTTTTCCTCAGTCACTCCTTATTCACCACATTAAGCAAACATCATTGATCAGTTCTTCATCTCAAGATGTGTTCTGACAGGATGAATCCACTATATTTGTTTTGCTCCCAGTTTCCTCATGACTGGTATTCCCTTTTCCCACCAGAGGCAGGGAAGGCAGATGCCCACATTTCTTACTGCACTGCCTTGTCTTTGACATTCATGGGGCTCTTTTTTCAGGCAGCTGGGAGGGAGGTGCCATTTCCTGATTTTATTCTTGGAGGTCAGTTTCAGAATCAAAAGCCTACAGTCCACACTGTTAATTAAAATGCTATAAACTTTGCTATTATCTGTTTTTCTTTTTTGTGTAATTTTGTGAGTGTGACAATGAGTATTTCTAGCTGTTTTTTGACAGTCTAATTACAACCTTAATAAAATCTTATAATTAGATAAAAAATATTTCATTTAGATTTTCTGACTATTACTTATCTCTAAATGGCCATCATTCTTTCCTCTTTATGGATATTTTATATGATCTGCCCTGTGTGGCCTGTAGGCAGCTGATGATATAAAATACAGGTTTAGTAGTTAGAATACTCCTGTTAGAATGTCTGAAATATAATATCAATAGTAAAATTTAGGAAAAAATAATATTTCTCATGGTTTTTTTTCAAGTTATGCTGGCCATAAATATGCAAGAATACAGTGACCATGAATCTGAACTTGACTGTCCCAGATGTGCTTTAACTGGAAGACTTCTCACCCCTGCCTTGGAAGGGGTTTTGGTTAGAATAGTGAAAGTTACACGTTTTGTAAGTGGGAGTTGAAACAGAATAAGCTCATTTTTAACCTATTCACAGGTGAAGGGTCTTGGCAAAAATACAAAACAGAAGAATGATATGAGCCTTCACCATGACTACTATTTAATTTTAGGTGGCAGTAATAATTCCCCTTCATGTAATCTTAGTTTTACAGTAAACAGAGTATACACAAGAAACTTCTGCTTCTATGTATAATAGAAAAGGCCTGTAGGCCATTTTCTCATACTGAATAAATTAATTCAAGCTATAAGGATGTATGTAATTTAGGTAGATTCTAGGATAGAATTAGTGTTATTTTATGCATTATTTAAGCCTGAGGAAAGTGTTTTTTTCCTTCTAATCTTTCATTGCAATTTAACAAGTAAACAATATTTTATTTCTGATACAAATATTTGGGTGTCATCACACAGTCTTTTCTTATTGAACAATCCTAACTAGCTGAATATCTGTTACAGTCATGGCACAATGATCTACCTATGAATAGAAAAAATGAATGATTGTTTTCATTCTTGCTTAATGATTTATGTCTGTTTCATGGGCTCCAAAGGGCTTTCTGTGATCAAAGAAGTTATCTTGAAGTTTGGCTGATTTCATCCTACATGCTCTTTCCCTTACTAACTTACACAACTCTCTGATTCTTTATTACTTTTCACATGTGTTTTGAAAGATGCAACCTGGACAATTATACAGCATAACAGCACCAACCTAACCAGAGTTAAAAGTGCTAATCGAGAGAACCCACACACTGTGTTTTTCAAGTATTCTGCCAGCCTAGACCAGCTTCAGGCTACAATAAACCTTGCAGATCACTGTGAGCAGGAGCTTGCTTACTACTGCAAAAAGTCAAGGCTTTTAGATAAGTCAGGTAAGTAAAGCAGACAAACCTTATTATTTATGCCTTTTATTTTGCTGGCTGCTAAAGTTATTTATTTCTAACGAGGCTATGGCGTTTTGCTACTATGGAGTTTGAACAACTTCAAATATTGAGATCTCAGATTTCTGTAAGTTGCCAAGAGATATTTGAACCAGGAAAATGCAAATATCGATTTATAATGACTTTCTTTCAGAGAATTAAATTCACAAGTTAATTTCTCTCATAACACTTTAAAATTAACAGAGATTGTTATTAAGATCCCTTCTTGTTTAGTCTTCCAAGAATTTTTTAATTTTAAAGAAGGAATTAAATTATTACTGAGGAAATATTTTCTTTAAAGAGCACAAATTAGTGCGTAGATACCAGCAGAAGTTAATGTGTGCACTTAATGTGCATATTGTGAGTACTTGACAAAACATATCAATAACATTGGATTTCCACTATCCAGTATAAACGTTCTTAGAAAGCTCAGTAGTAAAAATGTGCATTATTGACAAAATTATAATTGCCTTAGGAAATAAAGAAAATAAATCTACTTAAAAAAATATTGAAGTTATGTAGTCTAAATTTTAACTCTTACTGACACAGAGCTGGTGTTAAAAGACTTTACTCTGAACATCTAAGTGCTCCAAATAATGTGGAGGTAAAATCTTCATTGTTTACTTTCTTTTGAAAAACTTAGTGAAATTTTTTGGCTTCTGCACCAGAAACTCTTAAGATGCTAAAAACTGATTCCTTGGCATTCTTTCCTACTAAGCAGAGAGAATGCCTCTGCATGAAGCCCTCTCTGGTTCTAGGTCTAAGCTCTTTCCTTATACATTCTTTCTCCCTAATTATGGCATGGGTATCTCTGGGCTTCTTAGGCTGGTGTTTGCTCTTGGAAGAATATCTGTTTGAAAACACCTCCACAGCAGAAAAAGTGAACCTGCTGTTTAAGGTGTCCTGCTGAACCTTCTTTTTACTGTGAGCTCCAAATTAAAGCTATGTTTAGATGTTCAAAAGCCTGGTTTGCCTCAAGCAGAAAGTTTAAAGCCCTTTTTTTTTTTGGTCTGGGAGATTGCATGTAAATCTGCTAAAATAATTCACTATCTATATTGTTATGCTGTTTATATTGAATATTTATAATATGCACATAAATGTGCTAAAATAAATGTTTTAGAAGTGCACAATCAGTTGTAAAAAGTAATTTAAAATTTAGTTTTGAATGCTAAGAATAAATAGATGTGAAAGAGACTTATATGAGACTTCTACAAATTTTCTAAATTTTTTTTTTTAAACAGAGTTTAATCACTCTCATTTCTGCTGTTTACAGCCTTCACTAGGTATGCTTTAGAAATAGAAAATTTAATGATGGTTACATAATATATGTTTTGGAACATACAGTCCACCTAGTAATTCTTAACTGACTGTATTTTAGGAATGCACTATATTCAGTCAGCCTGGATAGCATTTGCAACTGATCTCATTAAAGAAGTCATTGGTTAATACATTTATGTGATCATTATGAAGAAATCTCTAACCATTTTAATTAATGGCTTTATTTTGCCTAGGCAGTACTTTCTGCCAAGGCAGTGAAAAAAATCCAGGCTAATCAGTATGAACTTGCAGCATTTCAGTAAATACTCTCTCCTCACCCTGCTGTATGAACAAATAACTGAGACCAGCTTTTAAACATACCCCTATGTCCCTAGTGAAACATTGGGAATGCTAATTCATGACTACAGTATAAACCTAAGGCATGCTGTTAAAGCAGCAGAAATATTCTGCTTTTTACAGTCTTAGTTGCTAGAACCTTTTTAAAGTGTTGTCTGATAAATTATTTATACACGGTCTCTGGGTTTTCTTCCTCCTGTGATGGTTTGCAAACGCAAACACTGATATTGGACATTGATGCCATTATGCAGGCTTGACTTTTCGAAAAACTGCTCACACTGTTTTTTGGCCTGCTGGGCTGACAGTTGTGTGGTAATGAATGCAGTCAATATGTTCACGATCTGAAAGATTGTCAGTGTAACAGAGGTCTTATCTAACAGTGAGGTTTAATAAGCAGTGGTGCTTGTAAGCAAAGTTGAGAGTAGAATAAATTCCAGCTTCTTCATGGGGGCCGGGTGCTGAAAATGAAGCTCCAGCAGAAGCAAAAAAAAAAAAAAAAAAGCAACTGTAAGAAATTCTATAGTTTAACAGTACTTGATTGCTTCTCATGCCTTGACTTTCATGCATCCATCACCCTTCTTCCATCTCATTTGAGATGGTTTATCTTTATGCTTCATATCATTTAGCTATCATGTGTTCTGTAGATATTTCTTCTGTTGCTATGCTTGCTTGGCAATATCTTTAAGCTTATTCTGCAGTACTGTAACATTAAAGAAACTATTTTGCTACAAACAATGCTGACTGAATGCACCACAGAGAGATGTGACAGTCCTGGGCAACCTCATTTCTGCTCATCAGATATGTCACTTTAATTATGGGATCATCATTAACATGATTTCTGTTGTCTCTGAGTATATAAATTCTGAATCTGCTGTCCACGACCAAGCAGCTGTCTTTGGGCATTTCTGATTAACACCACTACTCAGCTACTCTAAGCTCATCACAGATAGGGGTAGTAGTACTCTGTAGTATTCTTGGTAGTGGGATGGTGCCATTTCTGTGACTTCCCGCATTCTATTTCTGGTGGTTCCAACATCTGAAATTGATCTTTACTTGGGAATATAAACTATCCTGATTTTTAGGATGATTATGTCTCCACTTTCATGGACCATTTTAAAATGAATTATATAAATTGACTGCTTAAGATAAATTATTCTAATATCATGGCTGGCTGAACTAGGTACTGTGAGTTCCCTTTTCTACTAATGCAAGCAAAAATCTGTGACAATCACTTAATACATGATAACGAAGTATTAAAATGAAAAATTACTTATCAAGTAAAAGTGGAAATTTATTTTTTCCTGGTCATTTAAAGGTTTTGGATTTGAGCAGGGTTTTTTGTCTTCTTAAACTTTTGGAAAATTATTTGGATGGGAAAGCTGAGAGAAGTAGGAGACAAGTCTGGGCATTGATTTTCTCTAACCTTTTTAGATGGGATGCCACTGAGCTGGTGGATTGGAAGAACCAATGAAACTCATACTTACTGGGGAGGTTCCTTGCCTGCTGTACAAAAATGTGCTTGTGGACTGGAGGGAAGCTGCATTGATTCCCAGCATTACTGCAACTGTGATGCGGACAGGGATGAATGGTGACTTTTTACTGTTCATTATTCACAATACTTTTTCTGTTAAAAGTAAATAAAGAATATATGCAGGCCTTAGCACATTTATAATACCAAGGCAGTTGGAAATCTAAGTTGCCACAGTGTCATCTGATTCTTTGCTATAGAACATAATTTTTCACAAAGTTATTGCTATACACATTAAGTATTATTGCTAGTTCTTTCACTCTAAATTTTGGGGAAGATTTAATTTTATAGACACTTTTTAGTCTTTAGTATATTGCATGTTATAAATTAAGACAATAGTTTTTTAGCACAACTTCAGCTAGTTTTAGACTACTGAAGTAATTAAAGTTAAAATAAAATGTTCTGTGAAAAAAGTTAATTTTTAGCATAATTTATAATTACACTTTAAGGTTTAAACTTTTTACATCCTTTTTTTTTTCCTTCTACAACATAGATAAAGAAAATTAATACTCTTGCTATCAATGAAGCAAAGCACTCATATGGAGTCCTATTCAAAGAGAATAAATGGATTTCTAGGATGTACATATTCCACTTGTGCCTAAAATTCTCTGGTGTCCTTTACGATAACTTTCAAATAAATAATATAATGAATGAGTTCTTGTTACAATGTCAGATCTGAACCTGGCTTTTCATTTAGTAGGATCAGATACAAGTTTCTCAACAATAGCTCCAATGCAGCACAGGATTTGATAAAGCAGAGTGACTTTTCAAATGAAAGCTCTTCTGTTAAAGAAACTTTTATGGTCTTAAAATTATGAAGTCCATTTAACTTAAATAAGTCAAGTTTAGTGAGTACATTAATATAGTCATTTAAAAAATGCATCAACATCTATTTTTTTGAAAGTGAGAAAATGTAAAGATTAGGAACTTAGGAACAACTCGATGTATGCAAAATAAAGCAATACATAATTTTTTTCTTCTGAAGGTCCACCCTTCCTTTAACGGAGTGACTAGTGAGTTGGGTTGGAAAATGCTTGTTCCCTCAACATGAGCAGGGAATTCAGCAAATACAGAAATGAAAGTACAAGAAAGAGTTAATCGAAGAAGAACAATTCTTCACAAGCTTCAAAAATTTCTGGAGAAAAGAATTTCCTATTGCAGTAAAATTCACAGTGTGGTATCTGCAACATTTATTCCATAAAAGAGATTAAAGAAACACATATAACACTAAGAATTTTCCTATTATTTTGCTGTATGAAAATAAAAACAATATTAATTTCTAACACAAAAATAAGGTGTTAGAAGGTGAATGCATTTTGAGAAAAAAATTAGCACCATTTCTCAGGCATGCAAAATATTATTGCTCAGTTTTGTAATGCATTCAATCCATGCTCACATATATAGGTTAATTTTTAATGGTAATGTATTTGTAAATGCAGTAGATGAGAGGATTATGTGCAGGTCTTCACATGCACATCCAGTAAATTGCTTAGAATGTTTATGAGTGTATTAAATTGAAAGAATAATGACTCAGGGTTTGTATTTCTGTTTGTATCCACTTTTGACACTTATAAGTAGAGATTCTTCCCAGTGACTCCAGTGTTGCAGCAGTTATGTGTACACTAATTTTGGTACTTGTGATTAATGTTCTGTTTGGTTTCCTAGAGACTACTCTTTGGGATCAGCTGACTAGATACTGTTCACTGGGTGGAAAAAGTAGGCAGAAGCTATGCTTGTTTGAGATGCATTTTGAGCACAGAGAACTAGTTACAAACCATGGTTTTGAAGCGTTGTTTTTTGACAGCCTACTTCTATAGTGACATTTATCTTATTTTGTGCATTGGACATAATTTAACTCTAAACTCCTTATTTGACTAATCAAAAGCTTTAAGTCTGTAGAACTCTAGAACAGAAATATTAAAAAAATATTGGTCCTAAAAATGAAAAAGTTTACAATCTTCTCCACAGAAGATAATTTATATTCAGTTGCCTTTTGTTTACAGCATCATTTTACTGAAACAAGCACTTCCGGTGTTTTGAGGGATTTTCTTTGAGTTCTAAATTAGAAACCTGCAATATCTCACCTCATGAAAAATTAACATTTAAAAAAACTCCATGTTTTGCACTCCTCAGTTAAGCAAAATAGTTTGCTAAAAAAAAAGTCCATTTGTTTGCACTCTGCTCCAAAACAGATAAACAGAAATTGTATTCAGAAGAAGGATGATGGTGATGATAGGAAAGGGAGAGGGGAGAGGAGGAAAAAGTCACTAATTTTATTCAGCATGAAGAGTTTCTACTCTTTATTCTGAACTATTTGCTTTGCCCTTAAAGGGAAGAGTCAGCTATGAATGGACTGAATGGACAGATTGAATTTTCCAGAATAGTCCTGAGTAACTGAGTATTTCCATGGATTTAGGAAAAGGAATTTTAAGGTCAAAACTGGTGCTTATGAAATCTAAAAATTCAGTTCTGGCACTAAGTCAACAAAGATTTTAAACAAGGAACTATGTCTAATAGTACAAGTACTAGATGTGTGCTCAGAGTGCAAAGTTGCATATTTTCTTTTCTGCACATTTCATATTTATAGCATATACTGTTTTTCCTGTAGTCAGCATGAGTATACTTTTCTATTTGAATTTTTTTAACTTTTGTCAAGGTGGGAAAAAAAAAATACTTACTTGAAAATTTTATTAAGTCATTAAATATTCCGTATCGATGACGAAGTCAATTGCAGATACAGTATGTCCTCAGCAACATAAAATTCATTTTCAAATTTGGCTTGAGAAAAGTCATTGACTTAGGCAGCCATTTAGGTCCCCATTTATTCAAGAGGACTTTGCTCACACTTGTTTTATGGTCACAACCATAAAACTACCCACTTCCAAAGAAATTCTTCTAGTCCTGTCAAATGAGCCCAACTCCAAATCATATGTTTCTATTTACAGTTTTTTGTATCACACATATACAAACACATATACACACATACATATTCAGGCAACCTTTTTCATTTTTTTAAGTTTCTTTCCATTTCCTCTGGAATGTGTCAATGATAATGAAATATTTATTGGAAACATTTAGGAGAGCTGTGGCTTTCATTTTACCTTTTCAGGACAAATGATACTGGCTTCCTCTCCTACAAGGACCACCTACCAGTGACTGAAATTGTGATCACAGATACTGACAGACCAAACTCGGAAGCTGCTTACAAACTGGGGCCTTTGCTTTGCCGTGGTGATAGTAAGTAACTAATAAATAGTTTTGCTAAACAGTGATGCATTTTTTCTGCAATAACTTTTAAATGTTATTTGTTACAGACCTAAGATAGACTTCTCTAAAAATCTCATCCAGTTCTTTTTAGAATTAGAAAAAAATTCTTTTTAGAATTAGAAAAAAATCATCCAGTGCAAATCATCAAAATTGTTAAAAATTATTTTTTGTGATACACATCAACAGTGAAAACAAAACGTGTTATAAAAGTTTTCAAACAGTTATTTTGGTTTACCCTACTGGAATTAAATTATGAATAAATCATTATATGAGGGGGAGTTTGTAGCTGGTTACTATGTCCTGGGGACATACCATTCACTAGCTATGTATGCATCCATCACAAATCATTACACATATTATCTCCTCTGACTTTTTATGCATCTAGGAAAACTATACTGTGGGAGAGTAATTCAGTGTATGCAATATCTACATGCAAATTTTCAACTACATGTAAGAATTAAAATTTTACAGATTTAATACTAATTCTAGATTTACATTCTAAATACATATATGTAAAATAACTAGAATAATATGTTTGTGCAAAATGACACCTTATTGAAAATTTGTGATGATTCTTCTGTTTTTAATAATTTCCCTATTCAATGGAAAAGAGAACATGTTTGGCTTACGTTCAGTAGTAACGTATTACACAAAATTTTATGTCTGTTGCTGTTTGTAATCATAAATTAGGAATTAGGAGAAGACATGCTATAAAAAACCCCAAAGAACTCAACTGAAGAGTTGGATGGGCCATATTTGATATACATTTGAGTAAGTTATCACCATATTCAAATAGGTTAATTTCCTTAAATTATGTTACCTTATGAGTTTTCATGAACTTACCTGTTATCTATAATAATTATTACATTGCATATATAATAGATACAGTATTTAGATATATTTTTATTCTATATGTGATTTTCCTCCGTCATCATATGATGTCATGTTTGGTTTTCAAATTTCTTCAGTTTATATGAGTAAGAGAAATCAGTAAAGTACTGCTTTATACTTTTAAGCTCTCTCAGTAAAGCACACAGATAAAAACCATATAAACTAGTATGTATTTATTTTTGTGTCATCTCTCTCTTGTCACAGTAATGCCTGGAAGATTTGTTAACAGATGTGTGTTTCAGCACTGCATTCTAATATTGTTATGAAAATTCATAAGACTTAAAAATTCCATCGGGTTCTTTCACTTCACTAGTCTGACATCTGATTGTGAACTGATCATTTGTCCTACATATAATAATACTATGATATAGTATTGTCGTATAATTCAGAGTGATAGCACCTACAGAGGTCTCATGCTTATAGGAGGATTAGCCATGAGTTGAGATCACTGGTCTCTCAGTGCTTTGTCAAACTGGTGTTTGAAGCACCCAACTCAGGGTAGGGCTGAGCCTACCCTTCTTCTCTGGGCAGCTTCTACCACTGCTTGGCTGTCCTCAGTGAGAATTCCTTTTTACTTTTATTAAGCCTGAAACTCTGTGCTTTCACCATAACCACTGTCTTTGATACTCACCCCTTACACCAAGGCAAAGACCCTGTACCTGTCTCTTTGACGATCTCCCCTTAGGTTTTGGAGTCTGCTGTCAGGTTCCCCAGGAAACATTTTCCTTCCCCAGGCTGAAGCATCCCAGTTTCTCCTGCCTGAAGGGCAGGACAAGTGCTCCAGACCTGAACATTCCAGTGGCCTCCACCGTACTTGCTCCAGTTTATTAATGTTTTCCTTTGCTAGGGGAAAGGAAATTGGAAGCCCAATGGAGGTGTTCTTTTACAAATGTCAGATAGAGGGGGTAATTACCTCCCTCAGTTGGCTGGCTATGCTCACTCAGCCTGTGATGCAGCACACCTTCATTGTGGCTACAGACAGCAGCCAGTGACAAAGACAGCAATGAAACAGAGACACTTGAGGCTTGTGTAGTTCTAATTACTGGGGGGAAGAATTTGTATTCCGCTACTCACCAACTTCCCAACTATTATTAATTACATAACCTGACCTCAGACATGACAGATCTTAAAACATGGAAGTCAACTAGCTTCCTCAGAGTAATCTCAAAAACATACAGACAGTTTTGACACCCACTGACCTCCCTGACTTCATTTGATGTTTGCTTAGTCTGGGTGATTGAATTGCTGCAATATTTCACACTGATGATGAATGATCACAGTATTTCTAGACAAGCTGTGATAGAGAATTCTAAAATATCATGACAACAAGCACAAGAACTCAGTCTGAATGTCAGAGAAATATTCTTGTAATGTCATACAACATTATAGCATTTGACTTCAAAAAGAAGCTATTTTGAACTGAAACAAGCTCAGTGAAAAGATTTCAGAATATAACAGTTCGTGGTCATAGTAGAGCAAAACCCTTGGAATAAGAACATTGATTCTGATTGTTAAATAATGCAATTTTTGTCAGTCATTTACATCATAAAGACAGTATGGGAAGATGTGTATTTAAGGAGGTAAGAACTAAAATTTGAGGAAACAAAACAATTTCTGAAGGAAAATAATTGTGTCATAGATTGTGACATAAACTCAGTGTTAAGAAAACCACAAACTCTATGAGTGTATATAATAAAATATAAGTTATTATATAATTTTGGCGTGTTATATATATATTTAATATTTTATGATGTATAATATATGATGTATTACCCATATTACAAAATTATCATATAAATATTTTATAGCACATATAATGAAGTCCGGAGAAGGGCAGTAAGGCTGATGAAGGGCCTAGAGGGTAAGTCCCATGAGAAAAGGATGAGGAAGCTGGGGATGTTTAGCCCAGAGAAAAGGAGGCTCAGGAGAGACCTTATCACTCTCTGCAACCACCTGAAAGGAACCTGTAGCCAGGTGGGAGTTGGCCTCGTCTCCCAGGCAGCCAGTGACAGGTGAAGAGGACATGGTATCAAGCGGCACCACGGGACATTCAGGTTGTACATCAGGGGAATTTCTTCATAGAAAGGGTTGTTAAGCATTGGAGTGAGTTGCTCAGGGAGGCTGTGGAGTCATCATCCCTGGAGGTGTTTAAGGGAAGACTGGATGGGGCACTCAGTGCTATGGTCTCGCTGACCAGTCAAAGGTGCTATCAGTCAAAAGTTGGACTCGATGATCTCAGAGGTCTTGTGTAATGGAATTGATTCTGTGATCTAGCCTACATAGGAAATTGTATATAATGTATATTTATATGTGTATCCATTTATATATTTTTATATATGTGTATCCATTTATATATTTTTATATATATGTGTATATATATATATATATATATATGTAGTATATAGATTATATCGAAATATATTAATATAATTCCTCATATATAATATGTGTTATAATAAATACTGAGTACAGGACTTAGCAGATTTTCTTCCAATGGTCATTGTGTATCAGCAGAGAATTTTATAGTGTACATTTTCCTTGATATTCAGTTTTACAGTTAATGTAAATAGCTATAACTTGCAGTAATTTCTGAGTTCTACATATTAATTTTCACACCAGAAAAAACTGATGACGTTTAAACTCTCTTGCCAGGCCACTGCTTCTAGCAGCAATTTGAAGCTGCAGAAGGAAAGAAGACTACTATTAAGACTTTTTCCTAACCTGAGGTTGCTGACACCCATGAGGGTCTAATTAAACATACTTTTAATGACGTTTACCTTTGGATAGGTGAAGAATGCAGAAAAGGTCTAGTGGCAAATACCCATTTTTCAGAAGGGCTGTCAAACAAAGGAGAATAGATATTCTTGGACTCACAGTGTCATTTGAATACTCTTCAAAGAGATCGTTGCTATTTTTGCTTCTGTCACTCTCCAGAACTAAATGATACAATTGTATTTCACAGGGGATATATTTTATTAAATAAGTTTCTGTTCTATCTGACAGACATCAGTTTTTTAGAATAACTGACTAGCATACCATGTAAAAACATGGAGGAGAAGGTTTACTGTTATTTATAACACCTTCAGTACTTCATTAAATTACTTGAATCTAAAACATCATAAATTCTTATTCCATCAATAATCTATCCCTTGTGGGACAGTTACTTGGGAGGAAAAGAAAATGATAATGCCCACAGCAAAATAAAGTAGAACCATGAATAATTGGTTGAATTAAATTGCCATAAACCATGCACTCCAATGACTAAGTTTCCAAGTTAGATATACTTATTTGGGTGCTTCTGAAAAGTCATGTATCGAATGTAGTCCAGCAGAAGTTGACTCTTTATTGTTGCATTTTTTTTTCACTCTTTTATTTAACATTCCATTTCTGTACTTGTCTTCTTTATTTTAGGTTTTAAGGATTGGTTTCTTCAATGAAGTATGTTACTTATAAGAAAACCAAACCGTATTAGTCAGAGCAAAGCAGGAGAGAGTAGCCTTCTGTAAGAAAAAAACCCCAAAAATCCAAAAGTAATATAAATATAAATATAGTTAATGTTATAAAGTTATTAAAAGCTGCATTCAGATATTATTGATTTTTTCAGCACTTTTGAATGAGTTACCTACCTATATTTATGAGATGCCAAGGTACAATGAAAGTATTAAAAATATTCTAGAAGAATATGGCCATTTAAAAACATTAGTCAATAGTATTCAGTGATACTCAGCACCACACATATGAGTAGCACTCACACTTTTCTGTCACGTTCAAGATGAAGTACTGATTTATTACTGATTCATTTCTATAATCCCCTTTCTGCTCTACAATATGTTTAATAAATTTTATGGTATGACTGCTGTATCAGATTGAAAAATATATCTAACTATAGTGAAAGTTAAGATTAACATTAACATATATCAACTGAGCCGGGTAACAGGAAAGAGCTTGAAGCATATGAGAATGAACAAAGTCTTTGGTACATTAACAGATAGAAATTCTATGGTCTTCATGAAAAAAGAAAGCGTTATCTTCATTATTTTTGTCATTATTGAAGTAAAAGCTAGATGTTGAATAAATTCCAATAGTCAGTTAGTGGGAGTAGATTAAAAAAACCCCACCCTTCTCTGTTGGATGTTTTTTTCTCTTGTTCTTTTCATTATAAGAGCTGAGAAGACATATTCTGATTTATTAGTATGAATATCCAGTAAGAATTAGGACTTAAAAATAAATCCAAAATACTGAAATATAGCTAATGTGCCAAAATTATGTGTATTAAATGGGTGATTATAATCTGTCAGCATAAGACTAATTCTTGGGCCAAAAATAAAATTGTTGATATGGATCTTAATAAAAAATAATATAAATGCATATGTATAGATAATATAATGCATTGTAAAGATTATATATCATTCAGCAGGAATTTACATAAATAAAGATAAGGGTAATACTGGTGAAGACACAGATAGACTTTAATAAGGCATTTGGTGGAATCTTGTTTATTTGGCTGAATAAAAAAAGGTAAATTCAACTGCAAAATGACAGTGCAAGCATGTAAATGCAAGCAGATAATCCATTCAATGATGCGAGTTCTCTGACATTTAAATGAAGAAAGAAATAGTGTGAGCTTTGGATGTAACATAGACTAACTTGTGATGCCTTCATTAAAGCAGCTCAGTAAATTTCTAATTTAGAAAAAAAAAAAAAAACAAAAACAAAAATCTGTTTCATCTCTCTTCAGCAACCTGAGAAATCAGGACGTCTTTTACTTTGAAAAGCAGAAGTATTTGCAAACCATGTGTTCAACTCTTCCCCCTTATTTGGCTTTATATAAATTATTATTAATTCATATTTGTTCTAACCTCAGTCTAATCAACATTGTTTTGGTCCTCTTTGCAGCTTCCTGCATAATCAAGAGATTTAATTTAAGTCTGTGTTTGCAGTTTTACATATATGAAGAAAATGTAAGGTTAAAGGATAGCATCAAAGAAGCTGAAGGTTCATTTTTTAGTGAAAGCATTTAAATTCGCTTTGCTGAATTTGGGCATCATCTGAGGCGATGTGTTAAACTTAAAAAGCGTTTTGTAGAGGAAGAAATTGAATACATACATATGCACAAAATGACAGTAAAAGCATTTTTGAATTTTCCATAAATTGACATTTTTTAATGTAATGAATTGAATATTATTCCTAGACTAAATTCTCTTTTTCAGACAAGAACTGATTCAGGGAATTATATAAATATATCTGTGTTATATTAGACATTGAACTACATGATCACAGTTTTCCCTTCTGGTCTTTTATCTGTGGACCTTACAGTTAAAAAAAACCCCAAAGTATGAAATATACTGTTCGGCAACATAAGATCTTTATTTTCTCTGCCTCAACACTCAGTGTCCCTGCTGACAGAATGAAGATGCAACCATTGGAGATATGACAAGGAATTGATACAAATGATGAACAGATTTCAGTTTTGAGTAGGAACTTGAAGAGCACTACAAATTGCAATTGCACAGTTGTTTTGAGAAGGCTAATTTATCTGTCTTGTTATTATTGTCCCTTTTTTTTTGTTTTAAAGTTTCAAGTTGGTAAGGCTAGTTCATATATGCCGAAAACATATGTATATTTTTCAATAAAAATAACTTCAATTATAATTTATAAGAATGTGATCTTCCTTCTTTTAGGAAGACTGCAGTCTTACAGCTTAGATAAAATGCTAAATAATATTGATTTCCTAATCAAATGGTGTTTGGCAGGTCCAGAAAACGAAATGAGACTGTGAGCCAGATGCTTTAAAGTTAAGAAATTATTTTCCCACCCTGATTTACAACAATATAAGATACTTTGTAATATATTTTTCCTAAACCTGTATTTAAGCTGCTTTATTGATAGAGTGTCTTTCCATTCATAAATTGCACAGTTCTCATAGCTGAAAAGAACAGTTAGACAGGAAAAGTACTAAATTAAGAAAGAAAATATAAAACTTCCTATCCCTGCCCTCCCCCAAGGACACCATTTACAAATATCATTCAAATGCTTCATTGAAGCTAATTGTATCATTACTTTACTGGACTGTTACTGCCCCTATTGCCTCTCTTCTAATTGCTGGCAATGTTGTACCAATTTTGTATAAATTACAGTATTAAACTTCCTATTGTGTTTGAATTACTGGAAACAGACAGCCCATTATTTTTAAATAGCTGTGATACACAGCTGTTAGTCACAACAGTTGTGAAGTTTGCTCTGTAGTAGCCTTGACCTGACGCAGTGGAGGAACATGGGCTTAAAATTGATGCCAATATGTAAGGCTGCTGCTTTTGTCTGGTGGCACTTTTCACAGGTTGGTAACTTCAAGAAGCCCATAAGGCAGCACAGGAGAGCGAGGTGCAAAGCTATGTGTTCCCCTCCCAGCCCCAGCCATCTGTTCACAGCTGCCTTACCATGTAAACCTTGTCCCAATGGCTGCTTTAACTTGTGATAGCTGGCAGTACTCCTGAATGTCAAAAGTCACAATGAGCAATTGCCAGAATATGTGTGAAAATCCTGCCATGCTGCTTTTCTACGGTTTTCTAGCTTTGGGTTCCAAACCCTTCCAAAAATGGTAAAAACTCTACTGGAATGAGGGAATGGACTTCACTGGCTGTGGACTAGGCCTCCATATGCACTGTATTATAGGGATTGATTTTGCAGGGAAGAAAGAAATTTTCAAATCTTGTTTTTTTCTTCCCCCTTCCCATCCTAAAAGCAGAACATGGCTGGAGCAAAAACTTACATTTCTGCATAACTGTTAGACTGAGATCACTGAGATTATCAGGAGAATATTCAATAGGCTTGATCAATTAGATAAGAAAGTATTGAATGTCTCATTTGGTTTAGAAAGCAATAAAGCTTAATAAAGAAATACTGATATATCTGTAAGGATTCAGTAATATTAACAAGGTACTTCTAGTTGAACACCATAAATGAAGATTATGTCCTTATTAGAAGAGGGTGATATTAGAGATCAGCATTTTAAAAATCATTAGCAAAACCTTGCAAATTATGTTTGGATGCTTACTTAAAAATAAATAAAACCAGGAAAATATATATGCTAATTTATTAAATTTCGAAATTTATTTCTTTGATTTCTTCTACAATAATTTGGACAAGGATATTTGTCCTGCATTCTTTGAGATATCTGATAAATTTCACTGGACTACAACAATAACAAGTCTATTTTCCTTGTTATGTAAAATATATGTTTAATAAGTCTCTTAGTTATTGCTTGTACTAACTAATCCTGGAGTTGTAAAGGTTAGAAAAGACCTTTAAAATAAAAGGCCTTAACTGTCAGCCTTGCACCACCCCCATGTTCACGACTGAACCATGACCCCAAGTGCCATATCCACAAGTTTTTCAAACACTTTCATGCCTCGTGACTCCACTCTGGGAAGTCTGTTACAATGTTTTACAACCCTTTCAGTGAAAAAAATATTTGTCATATTCAATCTAAACTTGAGGCCATTTCCTCTCCTCCTGTCACTTGCAGCCTGGGAGAAGACAATGGGCCCTGCCTCACTACACCCTCCTTTCAGGTGGTGGCAGAGAGCAAGGTCCCCATGAGCCTCCTTTTCTCCAGGCTAAATAGCTCCCTCAGCCATACTGCTTTAATGCAGGTATAATACTTCCTTCATTGCTGCTATGTTTGCTTCCTTCATGAAAGGATACATCAGGCCATAACCAGACTTCCCAGCTGAGATGAAATTAATTTTGTTTCCTAATAATTGTTTTTTTGTTGCCTGAGCTAAGCACCTTATTCTTGATGAAACATTATTCTACATTCTCAAAAGTGCCTTCCTTTTTGTGTTATGAGCTAACAAGGAAGCTTCTGTGGACTCTCTGAGTACTGCAACCCATTCTTAGACCTGGGAATTTTCTTCTTTTTATTGTTTATAAAATTTTCTTTTGTTTATCGGTTATAAAACTTTTGTTTATCAGTTGTAAAACTTACACTAGAAATGTTAGATAACACTGTATCTATCATCCTTTCATTCTGTTAACCAGGAACATTTTGGAATTCAGCTTCCTTCAACACAGAGACATCCTACCTGCATTTCCCCACCTTCCATGGAGAATTCAGTGCAGATGTCTCATTTTTCTTTAAAACTACTGCATCTTCAGGAGTGTTTTTAGAGAATCTGGGAATTCAAGACTTCATAAGGATAGAGTTACAGTGTAAGTAACATGACTGATGGTGTTTTTGTTGTTGTTATTATTAGAAAAATTGGGTTTTATTTAATGTAAAGGGGGAGTATTTAAAACTGGTCTCTATTATTTCTACTACTACCAGATCTTTATCATTATTTGAAAAAAATCACAGCACTGAGACTAAACAAGTATCCATTTGAGGAAATTTTCTGTCCCAGGGATTTCTTAATCTAAGAGCACAGCAATCAGCCCCTGACTGCTAAGACTGTTTCTACTTCTTGTGTTCAGTGCATCTCTACCACCAAATTCTCTTTCTCCAGATTTTAAGACCAGGCATTATATGTGGCTACTGGAAGACTCACTCAATCACCATGTGTGACTCAGACCTCTTGTGCCACAAAATCTTAAGTCACAAATTCTCATAATTTTTCTCTTGTTTATTTTCTTCTTTTTTTTTTTTTCATTTTATTTGTGCAGGCACAATTTCTTGAACTTACAAGCAGAAGTAAATTTTTGTTGCATAGCAGAAAATTAAATATCCCACTAAGTCTGACATAAGGTGACCAACATAAAATGAAACCTTAATCTTAGTTGACCCGGCGTATTATTCTTATATTGCTCATTATTGAAAAGAACAGCATTTGAAAGGATAAAGCATTTCTTCATTATACTTCTGAATTAATTTGAAATGTCATATTAATTGAAAAGTCTTCTTCATGCCTGGTGACTCGGAGAGTTCTCTAAAATTGTTCTTTTAGAACGATTTTTACCTTGAGATTAGACAGTTCCTCATTTTTTTCCAAATCGATTTTTTTTGTTTTCTAGAGAAGAGTACAAATAAATATATATGTTGTTTTGCAAAATAATTAAATATTTTTTATTATGAAGTAAAATATTCTGGTTTTTTGGGGGTTTTTTGTCCATGTTAACATCTTATGTAATGAAACAAACAGAAAAACCTTCTGTAGTTGCATAGCAGAAAATACCTTCTGTAGTTAGTTTAATTATAGAATATTGTTTGGTGTTTAATGAAATTGTTTTTCATCATCTCAAACTATAGCACTGTATTTAAAAACTACCCTGTTTTCAACACCGTTTTTGCCAGGTTTTTGGCAGTATGAACTGCCTTCTGTTAAACCTCTGTGAACAGTTTAAAGGACAGCAACATTGTAAACTCAGTGTCATGCAATACAGAAAATGTACTGGATCAGCACTTCAGTGGAGGCTCTCTGAAGCAATGATGATAGTCTTGTCTGAGAAATTATTTTCCATTTTCAAAATAAACAGTTAAATCATGGAAGCATTAAAGGAATGATTCTGAGAACTGAATTTATTCAGACATTTGTTAGAAGGCTGTAAGTTTTTCTTCAGAATAATAATATGAAGACAGACTCGCGTCACTTGTCCCATTCATTCATAAGCATAAAAACCATTGCATAATTAAGGGTTTTATATGAATAGGGAGGTGTGAGAGAAAGCAAAAGGCTGAATTGGTCTATAATTTCAGCATCTAAAATAGCAAAGTTATCTCATTGTTGTGTAGAATATAGAGATATTTCTTCATCTCCATAAACACCCTAATTTGTTGAGTGGACAGACCCACTATTTTTTGTATGTCATATCTAAATTAAATGGAGGATTGTTTGTAGTGGACCCAGAATTGTCTGTTTTTATTGTGGAAAATATCAATCAGAAATGAGCAATATATATTTCCATCAAGAGTACCTTTCTCAAAAAAATTAACTTGAGCATTTCATATGGTATAAGATGACATATATTTCATCATATAACTCCACATCCTTTATAATAAATGTGAATATAAATTTCCAGCCTACACTTATGTTCTACTAATATTTTCTAAAAAATTAATATATTTTATTTGTGTAATAATAAATAACAATAACGTAAATGTCAGATGTCACTGTTTAAGATGATGATGTGAGAAAATGTTTAAAACTTATTATGTCAATAACATTTGACATTCAGTACTTAAGAAGACTAATTATTTGCAATATTATATTGATTGTTTTCAAACTTTATATCTAATTCTTTTATTTATGGGGTAGTGATCTTCAGACATTGAAGTCTAGCTTCAAACGAAAAAGTCAGATCCAGAAATGTAATACAAAATGTGAGACAGAGCTATTCTACTGGTTTTATGAAGTTATAAACACTGTAGTGCATCTGTGTACACATTCTAGAACGCTCTTGCAAAAATGGTGTGTGCATTCTAACTGTATTTTAAAAGAGAGGGTAAGTAAAAGAAGATACTTGTCTCAAAGAAGAAATTTGATCCCTTGTTTTTGTTTTGCAAAAAGTTATAATTGCATGTTGAACTTCTTCCTGATTTACCGATTTACTGCAGAAATATTGGTTGAAAGCTACAAAGCTGATTTAATGCTGAAGAGTACACTCTGCTAAACACTTATAGGACCAAAGGTTACATACTCTAGCCAAAGGTCTGGGTATTTTATATTGAATACTCACTGAAGGTTCATTTCTAATTAGTTAAACAGAAGTTTGAAGTAGGGTTGGAAACACAATGGTGTATTGATTTGGTTGGGCTTCCCTAGTTGCTTTGGAAGTAGTTCAGAACAGTGCAATATGCAACTACTGGTGGCCTTTGTCTGCCCAAATTTGCACCTTATTGTCCAGGATGAGTGTAGTCCAACTGCTTCCTTACAGAAAATGCTAGGATTTTGCATTCTCTAGCATATTAGCTGGTAATCTTTCTGCTTCTGCACATGATGCTTACACTCAATGCTCTGGATGGTTCTCTGTAGCTGTACTTTCTGTTAGTCATTCTAGCCACAGCTAGCCACTGACCACTCTCCATGACTACCATCAACTTCCACTCCACTTTGCCAGTCTGTAGTTGTGCTCTGCCTATGTTTGAATGCACTAGGGTTACAAAAGTTCCTGCAACGCTTGGATAGTTTTTAAGTGACACCAATGTAGGTAGGACACAAAAAATATTTTTGTGCCAGAAGAGAACTCCAGGATGCATTCTCTTCTGCTACCTAAGAAATTACCAAAGTGCTCTGTGCGTATGTCCTTTTTTGCAAGATAACAAATTTTAGAATCCAGAATCATCCTTTCACATCCTGTGGCATATTCCTTAGGTGCTTCTTATAAAACCAAATTTTCTTTCAAATTTGCAGTGTTGTTGTTATAATATTATAGAATGTTAAGTGATTATATCTTTCACTTTTTCTGACATATTCTGGTTAGTCTTCAGACACTACAATGGATGACCATGAACCCATTCTTGTTATTTCAGCCTTCATATGTAGAACTTCAGGGATTGCTTCCCTTTTTTCAAGATTATATGAATTTTTTAGTGCTACAAACATAATTCATTATTTCAGTGGTTATTTCAAAATCTTTATTATGCATTTTCTTGTCTTTAAAATTTAAACAGTAACTTTATTTATCAGATCTGTCATTCTGATATGCTATTCAATAGGCCCATTCAGTGAGTTCAAAGCAGAACTTGTGTTTTCAGGCTTAACTCCAACAGTATCCAGAAGATTACAAAGACCTCTCTGCAGAAGGTAACATTCAGTAGAAATTCTTTTTAGACAGTCACATGGATTTTCTGTTGCTTTTGTTCTCCTACTGTGTGGTTGTTTTTTGCTTTTTTTTTTCTTTTATCCCTTTTTAAGGAGAGAGTGAGTTCTCAGCTTTTTCTAAAGAAAAGAAATTTATCCTAAAACTAATTTATTTTACTGAGGAACTGTGTTTAGATGTCAATTATTTCTTATTATTATGTAAAACTTGATTTTGAAGCAGAGGAGGTCCTTTATTACAAAAAGCATTCCATTTATAAATTCACTGCACAGTACGCTTTATTTTATTTAGTAAGTGAAACCGTTTATGTATTTCCCATTTCACTTTTCTGTCTTAGGTTCAACTAATTTAGAACAACACTTCATAATAACAAGATTTAGGGCTTAAGAGATTGCAAATGTGTGACATTAGTCAGTCTAAAGGTTGGCCAAAGTGGATTTAAATGTTTTAAAATGTCTAATATCTTTTTTAATAGTGAAGAGAAAGTAAAAAATACTGCATGGAATATTTTTCTCCACTTCAATTATTTAATCTTTAAAATGTTGTTTGAAGCTTGTTTAATTCCCTTGATTCCTAATTTTTTGCTTTTCTGTTAGAATTCAATGATGTAAATAGGAAGATTTTTTTTTGGATTCATGGAATTTCTCTATAATCCTTTAATGAAATCCTTAATAATACAAAATTATGGCTATCCATTGTCTATAGAATAATTTGTTTTTCATACATGATTGTCTTTGGATATCTGAAAGAAAGATTTTCAGAGAGAGTATTCAGATTTTCAGATCTTCGGTATTCTGACATATGCCTCATCTTTTTATTTTGACCTGCAAACATTAAGTGATTTTCTAGGCAAACTGTGAAATTGTGTAATGTGAAAGTAGCTCAGAGAAAAACTCAATTTAAATCACAGTTTTATGAACTAAATCCAAATCTTCTCTCTGATGTTCGTAGAGGCCATATGAATAAATAATAAAAGCGAATAGACAGTAGAAGATGCTAGTTGGATTACAGTTGTGATAATTTAAATGTATTTAACAATGGCAGTCAATTAACATGTAATCAAGAGATGCATTTCATCCAAACTGAAAAACTGCAAAGCTAGCACATTTCACTGTTTCTTGACTACTGTGTTCTCCAGGGGTCCGCAAACTGATTGGTTTCCATGCAGTGCATAAATCATTGCTCCTGCTGTCAGTGAGTGTGAAGAATGAGCTGTGGGCCCCTGCAGTAAACTCGTCCTCTTAAAACACTCAGTCATATCCTATGAAATAGTAGGCTGAACCTTAAAGTAGCTTGTTCTACTGTTAATTATTTTGTCACCCAATTAATTATGAAATAATTTAAATGTTTGCTACTACTATCCTCTTTCTAGCTCCATCTGAAGTGGCTTTTTCATTTGACGTGGGAAATGGACCTAGCGAAGTCATAGTGCAATCACGCAATTCCTTAAATGACAACCAATGGCATTATGTGAAGGCTGAACGAAATGTCAAAGAGGCTTCCTTACAAATAGATCAACTTCCTCAGAGATCTCACAGTGCTCCACCTGATGGACATATTCGCTTGCAACTCAACAGCCAGCTTTTTGTAGGTAGGCGCTCCACAAAATATTTCCTGATTATCATCATAAAAATAAGAAAATTCTGGGGTGAGGAGAGGAAGAAAAAGTATTGCCAACCAGATCTTTTGAAAACACTTTTTGTGATGACATGAGAGACTTTGTGAAGATATTCACTACTTTGATATTATAGATCAAAGTGCCTTGGCCAGTAGTTTCTCCAGGACAGGATTGCAAATGAAGTTTACTTCTTTTGAGGTTTGTTTGAAGGACCAAGGATCCAAACATGTAGATTTGCACCCTTTTTTGAGAGGATGTAATCTACTAAAGGAAGTTGTGCAATTTCTGTAATTTCAAGGAAATTTTTTGTGTCTCTTTATCCACAGCTTCTCAGGTTGAAACACAACATTAAGGAATTTGGATAAACTGCTGAAAAAGTAGCAATGGAGTAAAATAGAATTAATTAGTATTTATTTGGCTATTACAGAAAGCTATTTGGAGCTATGTGTTATATCCACAGTAGTGTTCTTAATGTAATATTGACTTATTATAAATTCATAAGTCTCTGGTGTAAATATATGTTGTATAGTATAAGAGCATTTAAAGCTGACCTTACTTTTAAAAAGGTCTTTTTTTATGCATGCTCTGAGAAACTCATACTAAATTAATGTAAGTTTAATTTGCTGTGTGTTGGGGAGGAATACATTTAAGGGCAATGATGTTCTTAAACTGTAGCTACAAAAATGTGAATGCTTATGAAAAAAAGGAAATAAATTAAGAGACAATTTTTCTATACTCTGATAAAAAATGGTACTTGTGCCTCAAAAGGTATTAAGAGAAGAAGATGGAGACTAGACCAAACATTAAAGAATTTTAGATTTTGATTAAAAGCATAGAGGATTCCCTATTAAAAAAATATATCCAATGTACTAGTTCCAGTGGAGTTAGAAGTTTTGAGATTGGTTTATATTCACAGTGATGCACTAGATCTACTAATGGAAAGATCAGATTTCTATTTACTCTACTAGAGTAAATTGTATTGCTGTTCTCTGACTTGACTTGCCACATAACTGCTATTTTATGAATACCTGAAATTAGATCAGTGAAATGGTCTAATTCTATAGGTGTTTTGGTACTATCAAATCTAAAGACTTTTTAAATTATTTAGACACTTAGTTGGTTTCTAGTTCTTCTAATCCTCCTCCTAAAAATATAATACTATCCTGTATTAACAGTTGCACTTCCTGGTGAATTTTTGGCTATAGAATAGTGATTTTTCTTTTTTTGTCAAATAATCTGGCAAATCCGAGTAAAATTATATACTCTTGTCCATCTCTTTTATGGAGCTGACAACATAAAAATAGTTTTGACTTCTCTACAGGTAAGTTGTCTGGCTTGTTTTCTTCAGGTAATGTTCAGGTGAACAATTGTACTTAAGTTGAGACTTTGTTTTGCATCTGGTGATGTGGCCTTTTTTTTTCATTCTGAAAATTCACAAAGATCTGGGTTTAATAAAGGATCTAGAGAAGAATTAAATATAGAGTGTCTTTAGCATGACATTAGCAGAGGCACTCTTTACTTAAATGTCATCTTGGAAATCTAGTACCTTCTTGAGTCACCCATTACTCAGTCAGTAACATGAAGACTGTGATTTCTTCAGGCTAAAACAGTCTTTACTTCTTGTGAAGAAGTAAAGAAGTTTTATACACTCTGGTTTTTCAAAACCAGAACTAAAGCCTAAAGCAACCCTCCAAACCATAGGATCACAGACTTACGGAGTTAGTAAGATTGAAAGGCAACTTAATCTAGTTCAAATTTCTTGCCATTTTAATCACAGGGATGACATGAAATTGCCACCACCAGGTTGTTTTGTTCCATTATAACTGAAAATAGCAACAGCTATGTCAAGATATTCCATGTAACACCAATAATTATACAAACTTTGAAACTAAAAAAACTTAAAATGGATGTTCACATGGAAGCATTTATCCAAATGAGAACTGGAAATGTATGAGAATTATAGTTTACATTCTCACACATTGTGGGATATTTTCTGCTTTTACTTTTTAAAAGAGGACAAAGGACAAGAAAGCTTAGTAGGTTGTGCAACGGAGGACGAGAGAGAGTATGTAGGTTACACACCTTGCAAAGCAATACCGATGAATAAAATGTTAACTATCTTGAAATGCGCTAAAAAGAAGGAACAGTGAAAAAAAAAAGAATCAACAACTCTTATTACTCTTAGGATTGCTCTGTATCGTTATCACCTCTGCTTGGTAGTCAGATATAATCTGGCTGGTATTCCACTATATTGAGGTGTGTTAACCTTGCTATTATAGAAGAATAGACACAGCTTCCTTCTAAGACAAAGTATATCAGAACAGACACCAGCGGAGAGGTATCATAGAATCATTAAGGCTGGAAAAAACCTCCAAGTTCACCAAGTCCAGCCTTTGAATGAACAAAACCTCATCAACTAAACCACAGCACTAAATTCCACATTTAGTTATTTCTTGAACTTTTCCAGGAGTAGAAACTTCACAACATCCCTGAGCAGCCTGTTCCAATGCTTAATCACCCTTTCCATGCAGAAATTCTCCCTGATGTGCAACGTGAACATGCCCTGGGCACAGTTTGAGATTATGCCCTCTCATTCTGTCACTATTTTCCTGGGAGAAGAGGCAAACCCCCAACTGACTACGCCCTCCTTTCAGGCAGTTTTAGAGAGTGATAAGGTCGCCCATGAATCTCTTTTTCTCCAGGCCAAACAACCCCAGTTCCCTCAGCTCCTTCTGTCATTAATTACTCTCTTAACCCTTTTACCCGCTCCATTCCCTGTCCCCAGACACACTCCAGCAGCTCAGTGTCTTTCTTGTAGTGAGGGGCCCAGAACTGGACACAGCACTCCAAGTGTGACCTCTCCAGTGCCAAGTAGAGGGGGGACAGTCACTGCCCTGTTCCTGCTGCCACAGGCCAGGATGCCATTGTCCTTGGCCACCTGGGCACAGCTGGCTCATGCTCAGCTGCTGACCAGCAAACCCAGATCCTTTTCCAGCAGGGAGCTTTCCAGTCACTCTTCTCCAAGCCTACAGTCTTGCATCAAGTTGTTTTGACCAAAATGTAGAATTGCAAAAATTCAGATTTGTTGATCACACAATTACCTCAGCCCCTCAATCCACCCACTCCAGATCCCCTAGCAGATCCTTCCTACCCTTCAGCAGGTCAACACTCCCATCCAGCATAATATAATCTCCAAACTTACTGCACTCATCCAAATCACCAATAAAGATGTCAGACAGAGTTCCTCCCCTCCCCTCCCCTCCCCTCCCCTCCC
>JANIJU010000003.1:36042142-36195785 GCA_025504685.1 Leucosticte australis
TTCTAAGTAGCTTTAAAAGTACATCTGATTTCTGTTTTGTCAAGTACTTACAGAGAGCCCTTTCCCTCCCTCCTTATTGATTTGTGAATTAATAGAGTCTTCAAGGGCTCTCTGTAATTACTTGACAAAACAGAAATCAGATGTACTTTTAAAGCTACTTAGAAATATTTTCATATGAATAAGCTTGTGTGTTGGAAAGTCATAATATACTGTTCATAGGCTGTAAACTATAAAGATTGTTTGCATATCAATTATTTAAAAGCTTTAAAAGCTCCTGTTAATTTATTTTCAGGTGGAACAGCATCCAGGCAGAAAGGATTTTTGGGATGCATTCGTTCATTACGGTTGAATGGAATGGCCCTTGATCTGGAAGAGAGAGCGAAGATAACACCAGGAGTTGAACCAGGCTGCCCTGGACATTGTAGCAGCTATGGTAACCTGTGCCACAATGGTGGAAAATGTAGAGAGAAATACAGTGGATTCTCCTGTGACTGCACTTTCTCAGCCTATGCTGGTCCATTCTGTAAAAAAGGCAAGCATGTCTTTTAGCTTTTTCAGTTATTGACAGCAGGACCATACAGTCCAGATCAAGATCTTCAAATCCCCTTAAAGATATGTTGAAATCATGCAAAATTGGCACTTTACATAATGTAGGTAAATAGTCAGCTGAGTTTAGTCAATATCTGTAAGTTTTGCTAAGCACTTTTCTTTCAGAGATAACTTCAATATATACCATTTAAGCAGGAACCGCATTTCCCGAGAGGATCAGCATCTTCATGCAACTATTTTGATTTTTTGATACTACAGTAAATCTAGGAACTATGTTTTTGTGGTAAAGCATTTGGATTTCTGTCTTTCAAATAGTAATCTCAAAACTAAGTCTGAGTTTGGGAAACAAACCAAGGAAGAAGAACTTAAATCTACTTTTTTGCTGTAAGAAAGTAAGATCTTTGCAAAAAGGACTGTGAGCCCATTTTCCAAGTCTTTTTAAAGTAGCTCTTTGGCGAAGTTATCATAGTGGTAGATGATCACATGTCTGAATTTCAAAAATTGAAGTTTTATCAGAAGTCTATCTAGAAGTTTTGGTGTTTGTGCATAATTCAGATTTGCAAAAAAATCTTGCTTCCTCCGGGTATTAAATGCATTCTGCAAAGTACTAAGCAGCTTACATGCCTCAACTTCATGTTACTCTAAATTAGCACAAAATCTGCCCTGTCATCACAGCCACCACAAAAGTGAGGGACCCAAAGTCTATAGAGTTTCCATATCTAGTACTGCAGGTCTAATGCCACTGCATGAGGAATGATGTTTTTCCTCCTCTGCATCAGAAGGACTAATGGTCGCACTGTATTATTCGGCAGAGACAGACTAGCTTCTGTTGCTAAAAGTGTGGGATGACCTATAGAACAACTTTCAGTCAGCTTTTGTCAAATACTGGACCAGATTACAGAAATTTCAAGAAATTTCTCCAAAGTATGAAAGTTGCAATCCAAAGCACTAAGATAATTGCTTTTAGCAGAAAAAAGCAGAAAACAGAAATCACAGAATTAAAGAAGCCCTCTATAAGTGATTCATACATAAGAAGAGCATAAGTTAGTTTCTGTTTTCCTTTTCTTTCTCCCACCTGGCCAGTCTCTTCTACTACATATGTGTTTCAGACCAAATCTAATCTAAATGTTAGGATTTAAATTGCTGCACCCACTTCTTTGTAGGAGCACTATACATACAAGACCGAATATATTGCGCTTGAGGACTAGGATAATCAATAGAAAATAATCTAGAAAAAATGCATTTTTTCATGAAACAGATATCTAAGAAACACATCTAAATGAGCTTTTGCCCCAGATCAGGTTGTGTCTTAAATTTCTCTGTAGTTCTAAATGCTAGTTTCATTTATATTTACTTTTTAGCTTTATCACAACAGTCTAGAATACATTTTATTTTCTTCTGTGGTGTGGTAGAAGGAAAAAAACACCAACCAAACAAAAAAAGATGTCTAGTGTTATTTTGCATTATATTTAAATATTTAATTACTTTTTGTTTCAGAGATCTCTGCCTACTTTTGGACTGGCACTTCTGTGACGTACAACTTTCAAGAATACTACACATTAGCTAAAAATTCCAGTTCTCATGCTTCTTCTTTCTATGCTGACATGACACTGGCCAGGGAAGCAATTACATTTGCCTTTCGAACAACACGGACGCCAAGCTTACTGCTCTATGTCAGCTCCTTCTACAAGGAATACCTCTCAGTCATTCTCACCAGGAATGGTGAGTTTTCAGATTGGAAACTGAAAATTTCTGGAAACACTAATGAATATCATAACTGTCAGCTTGGATTTTCTCTGATTTCCAGACCTGACTCAGGAACTACATATCGTCCTGTTGTTTCTTTAGATGGTATCTTTGTCTTTCAGCTGCATCAAGCAATTCTTTCCACATGAAAAGCATTCCTCCTACTGTACTTTCAACTTTCACTACTGGTTTTTAATTATGTTGTCAAAAACATTTATTTCTGAAAACCCTTTAGAAATGTTTGGATTTTAAAGTTTGGAAATGAAAATTAAAATTTATCTGAGCTGTGTTCTACTCATGAGGACTATTAATTGCCATCCTCAAAATAAATTATGAAATAAAATGCTTTTTAAAGTTTATTATCCATTTCCCAAATTAATCAGAAATAATTTCATTAAATTTATTTCATAAGCTACTTATATACCTATGAAAATACATATATATATATCTATACATACCTGTAAAAATACATGTAACATGATTGATATTTCTGTTTAAGCTGAGCATTAATATTAGTCAGATCTTTCTTTTCCATTCTTTCATTTAGATCTAGGTTTTTTTTTTTTAAGTAAAAAAACCCCACAAGGCTGAGTTAAGTTTTCAGGTTTATCAAAGACTCTTTGCAGTCACTGTGGTTCTGTGCTTAAGGAAGGTTATCTGCATTCCTAGACACTTATTTGGATATAGAGTAGCTGTATTATCCTCCCCATTGTGTGACATGGAACATGTGTTGCTCATGACTGGCCTGGATCTGACAGGGGCCCCTATTTCTAGAGCATGAGTAGCTGAGTCCATCTGCAGCTGAAAAGGAATTTCTGACCAGGAAACTACATTGCCTCTGTAATGTAGTTCTCCTCTGAGTCTTTGTGTGATTATTTGTGTACAGATGGTATTCTGGGAGTTAACAATAAGGAATGGAAGGTGATCTAGGAGTTAGTACACTGCATTCAATTTAATTTTTTAATGGTCAAGAGGTTTACAAGGCTAGACAGGGAAAACATTATTCAAGAATTATATTTGATAAGTCACAATTATGAGACCTATCAGACTGAGTTTTTCTCAGCTGAATTTAGAAAATAATTATAAAATTTCTGCCCAAATTTTAAGTCAATAATCAAAATTGAGTCAGCTTATGACTACTTTTGCCACTATATGCTGCTTCCAACATTGCTATTACTCATTCTGTTGCCTTTAATTTCTCACTTACATCCATTTCTCATGGCTATGTCCTTAAAAAAATCAAGCATTGGTTTTGCCCTTGCAGTACCCCTGTGAAGCATGTTAGATCATATATTGCTTATCATATATTGTATAGTATATCATATATCATAAAGTATATGAACTATATTGCTTATAGTGTATGTACCCAACCTTTTCTCTCTTTATCCCTGCAGGAAGTTTACAGATCAGGTACAAGTTAGATAGCCATCAAGATCCTGATGTCTTCAGCATCAGTTTCAAAAGCATGGCTGATGGACAACTACAGCATGTGAAGATTAATAGAGAGGAGGAAACGCTTTTTGTAGAGGTAATTCTGTTAGGGGTGGGGGAAAAAGTGGGTTATCGTTAAAACGTAGACCAGAAAAATGCAGTAAATACTTAAAACAAGGCAATTACCCCCAAATAAAATCTGCCTTAATATCTCAAATAATCAAAGCAAAGTTAACACTCTCATGATGCACAGTCAAAATAAATGTCAGCCAATCTTTTTGATGTTAATTTTCTTTATTTCAAAAGGCCAATATCACCTCCTAATTTTATATGAAAATGCAATTAATTGTTTGATGGTTGAATTTTCAAAGTTTGGTAAATGTGTGTGACTGCTGTTTTTTGTTTCGGGTCTTGCATTTTCAGTTTTTTTAGTTAAATTATGCACTAAACTACAGTACAAATATATTAACACACAGATAATACTTTAAGTCTGTTTTAAATATTTTCTTTGGTCTCTTTTACATCATCAAAGCAATGTTGCTATTAAGGAAGATATTTTTTGTTATTTTTGTATAAATTTCATGATAAAATAGACACATTTATTTTTCTAATGGTTGATACTAACATGCAGAAAGTCTTTTTTTTTAATTTTAAATTCAAAATACCTGCATGTTATAATTTAGTATTTTGAGGCTAGAACTTGGTTAATGGTACTTGGCTTGAAGTTGAGACGCAGAATATTTACAATATAATATTTGATCTTTATGAAGTTAAATGCTGAGTGCCTTTTTAAAATGAAAAGAGGCTTTTTCATATTCTTAAAGGTTTGCTATTTTTTATTCATCTCAGAGGTAAAAAGAATCAGCCAAATCACTAAGATAAATAAAGGGTTATTAACTGGGATGCTTAAGAATATCAGTTATAATCAGTGATCTAAGGAAGCTAATAATCTATTTCCTGATGAGTTTTTATGCTATAAATAACAAATGCTTCCCTCAGACCTTCTTATTTTTAGCTTTGATCTTACTTGCTTTTTTGAAAATATTGACTATTATTTCTTCCCTTATTCTACTTTGCTCCTCACTCTATCATTCTATAGATTAACCAGAATGAAAGAATGAAGTTTATTCTGTCTTCAGGCACAGAATTCAATGCAATCAAGTCTCTCACACTTGGGAAGATTTTAGGTAAGTGGAACACCACAGCATTTTCTAAAACTGCAGGGTTTTCTAAAATATGGGTCAAATGTCATCATGAGGCATGAAAAAAAAAACAACGCACATGTCACTGAAAGACATTTGTTGTTGTGGATTTACTTAGACACAGAGTCACAATCAAGGTAGAAACTTCAGTCTTGTGGAAATACCATATAATCACAAATAAGTGCTTCCTGAAAAAATGATCAAGTGGGTTCCATTAAAAATAATTGTACACTTCTCTCTCATTTTGCAATCAAGCATTAAGAAACACCACTTTGTTTTCTATTCTGGAGAAAAAACAAATCAAATTGAAGTCATACACAAAGATGATATAATACTATTAATCACATATCGTACTTGAAAAACTTCCTGTGATTAGATTTTGATGTAAACAGTGAAGAATATGGTAATGTAAGTCAAATCTTTGTTGGAGATTCTTTGTCTGGTGATGATTCTTCAAAATATGTCTGTTTCTCTTAAGTAATGATCAAAATGAAATTTACCAATCTACAATCACCATTTCTTAAAAGAAAATAGCAATAGCCTGGACTGAAATTCTCAAGACCTTTTTATTTTCATACCTTTCACTTTGGCAATGATAGAGGAAGATTTGGTGTTGGTGCAAATTTAAAGGGTATTTCTCTTTCCTCTAAAGTGATTGCATAGAATCACAGAAAGTTTGGGTTGAAAAGGATGTAAAAGGTCATCTAGTTCCAACACCCCTGCTGTGTGCCAGAACAGCTTTATCCAGACCAGGTCATTCAAAGCTTCATCCACTGGCCTTGAACACTTCCCATGAGGACATGCACTGCTATCCTGGGCAGTCTGTTCCAGCGTCTCTCACCCACACAGCATAGAATTTCTTCCTTATTTCCAGGTTAAATCTACAACTGTTCAATTTAAAGCTATTCCTTTCTGTCCTATTACTACATACACATGTAAAATGTCCCTCTTCAGCTTTCTTCTAGTCTCCTTCAGGTACTGTAAGGCTGCTATAAAATCACCTTGGAGACTTCTCTTCTCCAGGCTTGAACATCCCAACTCTCAGTCCTTCTTTATAGGAGAGCTGCTCCAGTACTTCACAGTCCTTCTCTATACTTGCTCTAACAAGTCCATGTCTTTCCTGTCTGGGACCCCAGAGCTGGATGCAGGGTTCCAGGTGGGGTCTCAGCAAAGCAGATGAGAGGCACAGAGTCACTTCCCTTGCCCTGCTGGCTGGATGCTTTGGATGCAACCTGGAATCATAGAAGGCCTGGATTGGAAGGGACCTTAAAGATCACCTTGTTCCAACCCCCTATAACAGGCAGGAACACCTTCCAGTAGACCAGGTTTCTCAGAGCTGCATCCAGCCTGGCCCTGAGCAGTCCCAGAATACCAATGGCTTTTGGGCTGCAAGTGCACATTTCTGGCCCATGTTGTGCTTCTTGTCCACCAACACCACCAAGCCCTTCTCCTCAAGGATGCTCTCAATCCATTCAACCCCCCCACCCCAGTCTGTATTGATACTGGGGGTGGCACAGATACGGGTGCATAACTTTGCACTTGCCATTCTTGTTTTTGATGAGATTCACTTGGTCCCAGTCCTCCAACCTGTCAATGTCCCTCTGGGTGGCATCTCTCAGGTGTGTCATCTGAACAGTTCAGTTTAGTGTCATCCACAGAGTTGCTTTAGATGCACTCAGTCCTACTCTTGTGTCATTAAAGATGTTGAATAGAAATAGTGTTGGCCCAGAGGAGCACCACCTGTCACCAGTCCCTGTTTAGACATTGAGCTGTTGCATGCAAATATTTCGATAAGGAGATGCAGTTAATTCTTTATCTGTCAAATAGGTGGTTGTTGTTTTCAATTATGAGAGTGTTATCTAAAAAAGGTAGAATAATAATTTAAAATATATAATAAAATTCATACAGTGATAGTTATTTTTATGAGAACAATTACCAAATGCTAAATAGCTTAAAATGTATTAGAGAAATTCAGAAACTGTTTTTATAGACCATAAAAAAATCTTAATTATTGTTTAGTTATCTTTAAGAGAATCTCAGTGTAGCTGATTTGTTTTCTTCCTGGAAGAAAACCCTCTCTAACAAAAAAAGAAATATATACATTTGAAATGTTGATTTTATATATAAATCTCACACTTCAAAAGAGAACTGATGTGTAGATATGCACACAAAATGAAAAAGAGAATGATTACTTACGCATAACTTTAAAGCAGTATTAGCTGAAATATAAACTACTACAAGAACATTGTTACAAATATTTCTAAACTTTACAATATGATGATAAAATTGAATCAGGAACGTATAATATTTTGAAGAGTAGTAGTTTATTGCAGTCACACTCACGTAAGGTTAATACCACAGTGACCATTACAGAATGAAAGCTTCTTCTATCTTTGTTATAAAATATCATATCAAAACTGTTTACTTAAAAATGCGTTTGATTAAATCTATGGAAATGTAAATTTGTAGATAAATAGTCTATTGGTCTTTTTACCGGGACCAATATTGTCTCTTCCAGTTACAAAAATTCAGTGGTGGGATTTTCTTCAGTTAAATGATGGCTTTGCAATGACACGGCAGTGCAAAGCACACAGTTATAATGACTTGGGGGCAGTCAGCCCAATTTGTCTCAGAATCTGTACTGAAGAAAACATTTCTCCCTGTTTCAAAGGAGTTGCTGTTTCTCTTAGAAATCTGATTGCTTTAGGTCCTGATTTCTGTGGAGTCCTATCTAGAGTCTGAAGAAGACTTCACGAAGGCAGAGGAAAAAAGTAATGAGTGTTTGTTGCAGTGAAGAGGTCTAAACATAAGGAGTTAACAAAATATGAGATCATGTATTTCTTGTACATGAAAATGTTGCTCAGGAAAACCACACAAGGAAGCTTTTTTTTTTTTTTAAAGAAGTGTCTTCAGTTGGAGAAGTACTTTTCTGAGCTCTTCTGCATTTGAACATGACAGTTTTTTGTTCAAACAAAACTTGTGCAGAATCTCCTGTTCTAGCCAGATCCCTGTGAGTCTATGGGACCTGAGGGGGTTCAAGCAGTAATACTGAAAAACCTGGCTGATGTTACTGTCGGGCCTCTCTCTGTGGTTTTTGAATGATGGAATCTTTTCAAGTTCCAGTTGACGGGAAGCTCACTGATGCTGTCCCAGATTTCAATAAGGGTATATAAGACTGACCCAGGGAGCTACAGGCCCATCAGTCTCACTTCAGTGCCTGGTATAATTATGGAGAAGATTATTCTAGAAGGCATTGAAAAACAGCTGAAGGACAATGCAGTCATTAGTCATAGCCAGTACAGGTCCATGAGAGGAAAGTCCTGCTTATCAAACCAAATTTCCATTTATGACAACATAAACATCCATTGTTGATCAAGGAAAGCCAGTTGACATAATCCTTTTCAGTAAATCTTTTGAAGCTCTCTCTCACAGGATCCTTCTGGACAAAATGTGCAGCCCACAGCTGGATAAACACATCATGGGGTGGGTGAGCAGCTAGTGAACAGGTCAAGCACAAAGGGTTACAGTGAATGGGGTGACATCAGACTGTCACTGGTGGGGTTCCACAGGGCTCCATCCTCAGCCCTCTGCTCTTTAACGTCTTCATAAATGACTTGGATGCAGGACTAGAAGGTACAATAATTTTGACAATGATACTAAATTAAAAGGAGCTATTGACTCCTGCAGAGAGGCCCTGCAGAGAGACAGCAACGAATTAGAGGGCTGGGCAGTTGCCAACTGTATGAAGTTTAACAAAGACAGATTCCAGAGTCTGTAGCTGGATGTAAGGACATAATGGGAAATGAGATGTTGGAAACCAGCACTGCAGAAAGGGACCTGTGTGTCCTGGTCAATGACATGTTGAACATGGGTCAGCAGTGCCCTGCAGCCAGGAGGGCCAACCCTGTCCTGGGGTGCATCAGGTGCAGCAACGCCAGCTGGGCAAGGGAGGGGATTGCACTGGGACGGCCTCCCCTCGAGGTGTGCAGTTTTGGGTGATGTAATATAAGACATAAAGCTATTAGAAGACATCACAGTTCTTGTCTTAAAATGTTCTGGTAGGAGCTATATGTCTGCTGACTTTCTGCTTGACTAGATCATAAAGACAAATGGTTGAAGCAAAGTTAGAGTTACTGAGTGTGTTTTGCTTTTTGAGGGATTTTTTTGTTGTTTTTTTTTTAAAGACAATGTAGGTAGAGTTATTCTGTCTGTGGTAAAGTTGGGTACTCTTAGCAAATGTATTGCTAATAAGATACTTAATTTCTTCGGTTTGAAAGAGAGGTGTCTTCTAAGGAAGGCAGGAGCATCCCTTGCAATGGAAAATGTAAACCCCCTCGCTCCAACTTATTCTAATTTTGAAATGAAGGGGCTCTCGGGCAAAGAGATGAGGGTAGGAGTAGCATTTCTTTACTGGCGTGTATGACACAGCAAACAGAGCCGCACAGCCGGGCGCTGACCCCAGACAGAGCGCGGAGCCCAGGCCCGGCCTTCTCGGCCGCGGGCCCTTTCCCTCTGCTGCAGTTCCGGGCACGGCCAGCGGGGGCGCTGCTGGCTCCCGGGGGGCGGGGCAGGCGCGGTGACTCCCCCGCGGCTGCAGGGGGCGCTGTGGCGCGGGCTCGGGGAGCGCGTGGCGATGGCGGCTCGGCCCGGACGGGAAGGGATGGCGGAGAGGCTTCGCCTCACAAACCCTGGGGCAGCCGGTCCCGCTGTCCCAGCAGGACTCTGAGGAGCACCAAGGCGGGACGGCAGGAGTCTCGGCAGGCGGGGATGCGGGGGTGCGGGGCTGCAGTGCAGCAAAAACTCAGAGCAGTGCCGAAGAAGCCACGAGAGCGGGACAGCAACAGCCCAGCTCCCAGCAGGGCAGGGAGAGGCGAGCTCAGGATCCCGGGAACCTGAGCAGCTGGGGATGGGTCCCTCTTTTAGTGAGGTGGGTGATAATAAGGTCTCAGTTCAGTGCCTGCTCTCACGAGCAGAGGCTCACCCATGGTGGAAGAAGCAGCTCCAGGCTGGGCTCTGGCGGCAGCAGCGAATTCCCTTCCCCAGCTGCCCCAGCCCCATCCCTTACCTGCCCAATTCCTGCGGTATCTCCACCCCTCAGAGAGAAACTCCCAGACAAGAGAAGTGAAACCAGATGCTGTCCTCCCCTGAGCCTGGCCACTTCTTTTGTTTTCTCAAGTACCCCGTCATTAATGTGTCCTAGCTAGTTATGGGAAAAAATTGTGTAAGTAAAAAGTAACAAAAGGAAATAAACCTAGTCCCCAACACTTAAGGATGCATAACTTCAGTTTCCTGTAACATACAATAAACAACCTGTGAGTGTTTTCGAATGCCACTTTCAGTCAGTTAAATTTTACTTTCAGAGGAAAGTGGATGATGGTGTCTTCCCTAAGCCCTTTCACTTTTATCATCAAGATTGCCCAATCCAATATAAAGCCTTACTTTATCCAGCAATACTTTCTAGTTAAGGAGTCAAGTTAAATCAAAGGATTAATTTCTTTCCTTTTCTATTATACATATATGTAGTTTAGTAAAGGATTTGTGTGGGAACTAAAAAATAATAGAAAACCACTCTCTTCTTGAGGTTTTCAATCTGACTCATATTTAGAGGTATATATTTTTATCACAGGGGGTTTGTGAAAATGTTTTCTTGCCACTTCAGTTAATCTTTTTTTTTTAAATATCCCATCCTAGCAGATGCTTCAGTGCGTAGAGGGTGATATTGAAAAAAACTGCAAAGAAAACAGAAACAGTTAAACAGCCAACATCTTATGTAATCTATCAGTGTAGGTCAGCAGACTTTTGTCTGACACCCTTCTATCTAGTCCATCGTCACTGCAATAAGCAGAGATTAGTTGAAGAAAATGCTACTCTGCTATTTTGCAACATTCTACCTGAACAAATTATCCCATTTTTCAGTATTAACCTAAATTTTATTGCAGAGTGCATGGTAAAACTTAAAGTTATTCTGGTAGTTATTGTAAAGGTCACAAGTTCATTTGTGGGTTCCATGACATGCTAGAAGTGAAAATTATTGAGATGAAATTCCCTTTTTATTTGCAAATTTACTTCCCTTATGAGTTCTCCTTTTATAACTAGTATATCCAGAGTTTTTGCTTAAATTAGAACTGTCAGAGTAAATAAACTGTTTGTTTTCTGCATCAAAAGTGGTGCTTTAGTAAGCATTACCAGTGAATTAAGAGAGAGTTCTAACATGCAGAGTACTTTTCGCATGCGTTTAGAAAAGAAACTCAAGAGAAAAAGTGAGGAGGTATCTTCTTTCTTTTTTTTTCCTCCCCCTTTGTGGTATCAACAATGGTATCATGTTTTGAAATGTATAGTTAATTGGAACACTATTCATTTTTTAAAATTTCATAGAAAATATCTTGATGGATTTCTAGGATTGGACAATCTCAGATCTTCAGGGTTTTTGCTTTGACAGACTTGATGGTGCTGAAATGGAGTAGATGCATGAGTCTATAGAATGGATACGTTCCAAAAATGTTTATTTATGAGAAGAAATCCAATAAAATGCATTTTTCTGGAATTCATTCTTCAGTCTTATATTTTTGCAGAATGAAAAATTGTTGCATTTTAATTTAAATACTTTATTTACAATAGAAACTTTTTGCTTTGGAACTTGCTCTGAGGATTTAAAGGCATTTCCCTCAGCCGATTAGCAACTGTCATCTGTCCAAAAGAAAGGGGGAGGTGTGAATGCATCTG
This sequence comes from Leucosticte australis, assembly GCA_025504685.1. Lineage (NCBI taxonomy): Eukaryota > Metazoa > Chordata > Aves > Passeriformes > Fringillidae > Leucosticte > Leucosticte australis. Next base: position 36,053,794 of record JANIJU010000003.1, read on the forward strand.
ACTGTCTTTTCATTAAAGTCAGACAAGAAAGAGATTCAGTGAATCTACATATGTTGCTGCAACTCAAATATATTCAGAGGAACACAGGTTAATTATTCATTTATTCTTCTGACACTTTATTTTGTACATTTGCACTATGATTAATTGTGTTCTGTTCCTTTTGATTAACAGAAAACAGTGATGTAGATGAGGAGACTATGAAGGCAAACTCTCAGGGGTTTGTTGGCTGTCTATCTTCAGTGCAGTTCAACCACATTGCTCCTTTGAAGGCTGCACTGCACCACAGCAGCTCAGCCCCTGTCATTGTAAAAGGGCGTTTCACTGAATCCAACTGTGGTACTTTAACTGGAGCTGACTCAACATCAAGTGAAACAACCCATTCATTTGCAGGTAGCATATGGTTATCACTTGTTCTGATCTCTGAAGCAAAATCCAAATAGAATACTCATGACCTGAATCACAACTGACTTTTTATTTTTCCATGCCGGTTAACATCTCAGGAATAGTTTGTAAATAATTCTCTTTTATATGTACTTACTTCCTTTTCTCTAGCCTTTCTCTTTTCATCTGAATGTTTACATTTTTCTTTTTATCTCTGCAAAGTGTCATCTACATTGATGTTCTGTGCATGCCTACTGACCCATACTACTGCCACTGTACCATATTGTAAACGAACTGTGACTGTGAGAATTTCTTTAAAAAAAGTCTCCTATTTGTCTGTCATTTTCTTTTTTTTTTTTTTTTTCTGCTGCAGATCACTCTGGACCAATAGATGAGGGAAAGCCCTTAGCTAATGCAATCAGAAGTGACTCTGCAATTATTGGAGGTAATAGGGACTGTAAAAAATCCACAGGAACTTTTCTTTCTAACTGTGAATCTGTCAGTGATGAAGTGAAGTCAGTTTAGTTTTGTGTGTGTACAGAAACAAGTAAAAGCTCTTCATTTTACTACAGTTGGTAGACAGATAGAAGTCAAGCATTGTTTCAAAATACAATTGATCACACTCTTCTTATTACATAAATTTATGCTGTGTTGCCATATATTGAAAAATTCTGATGAAAAACAGGGTGGTAAGGACAGCATTTCAGCCTGCATAAAAATGGTGTCTATGACTTTAAAAAGTGCTTGAATTTCTTGTGAAAAAAGCATATATTTAAGAAAGAATCATTATTTTTTCTTGACTTCGGTAAAAAATTACCTTTTGCTACAAAGTCGTGTTTAAAATCTTCTTTAAGAAATCTGGACAAGAAAGACTTCTTCTTGAGAGTATGAGGTGTCACTGCTTAAATCAATCCTCTGACAGTCTGAGGAAATTTCATCCTGGTTTCCTGTTTGGAAGGCAATGTATTCTTGGAAAGAATCACTTGTGTTGATTTACAGCTTAAAATGCAAGTTAAAATAATAATAATAAAAATAATTACTGTTGGTTTGAAACGCAATCTTTCTTCATTTTCTTCCTATTTCTTTTGGACATTTTTATCAGGCTAAAATAGAACTACAAATGACCATTCATAATTTTTTTTTCAAAATACTTTTTTTTTTTTTAATCAGAGGGATAGAGGAAGAATTGTAGAATTGAGTTACTTCTGAAGTGAACATGGTGATAGTCCCTTTATTGTTTATGCCTGTCAGAATAGAGCATAAAGATTACGATAGATGTGTGTGCTTAAAGTACAGGACTGATACAGGAACCTGGTGTACAGGTTCCATCACTATGCCTTTCTGGATGATTGTCCATCTCATATGAATCCTATATGAAGGATCCATCTCATATGGATACCCACATGAAATCTACCAGTTCTGTCTCTTTAGCAAAAATGAGAAGTACTCAAGTGAGCATCAATAGGGGCAATTTGGGGCTGGGGACCCTCATCAGAAACTCAACTCATTTTGCCAGTATTGAAGTATGTGTATGTCTCTGTCAGTTCAAATTTTCTTTCAAGGCATAGTATCTTCTCCTGTGACAGTCAATCTCTGTGAGAATTTCTAGGAGTATTTCTTCTTTTGGGAGGAGCTGAGGAAATAAAACTTGAATATGATGTTTTGGCAATATAATTATGTTTCGAATTGCATAGATACTTTGACAGAAAGGGCAGTGGGATGAAAAAGTTAGCACTCTGTCTTTTAAATTCTGAAAATATTTACCTTCTAAGAGTTTTTGAAGCCTCATAGACAAAGGAAATAGTGGAATTTAGTAGAACAAAACTGTCCAGGCTTTTCATTTAATTTAAAATTGTTTAAGGCTATGAATGGTTGAGTTAGGATGAGAACCTCTAGTCACTTTTGTCTTCCATTTATACAGGGATACCTGCTATGGTCACTCCATGCAAAAGCACACTGCATGACCAGCGATCTTTAAGAGAGTAGTACCAAAGATACTAAAATGAGATTATTAAGCCTAGAAGCTTCCCTGCTTCTAAAGTGATACTTATTGTATCACTTTGGTGATTTTGTACACACCAAATTGAGAATTGTACCATTGATTTCAAGGAAAGCAAGAATTTGAAATTATGTTTCCTGGGTTTTTTGCATGTCTAGCTTTGTCAAAACTTGCTTTACTGTTTCAAAAGATTAATATTTCTTTAAATAAGTATCTGTACATAAAGATCACTATGTACTAGATAACTTAGTGTGGGTGGGGATTTTTAAGTGTGCTAACAACAAAGCATTTTTTTTAACTTCAAGCTATAATAGGTGCAATTCTTTTAAGATAATAATAACAATACAATTTTTTTGCTATTAAAAACATTTGGGAATTTGGCATTCATAATTTTTCTACTGCCTGTGTTGGTTTAAAAGTCAAAACAAAGCAAACTGTACAACATTAAGTAAAATTTAAAGTTAAGCACCCTTAAATGAATATAACTAAGAGAGGTATCATTTCAGCTCCTTTAGACAAAACAAGTTTATAGAAAAGTCCTTAAAGAGAGCATCTACTGTGATTGAAATAAAAGAATGACTGTTCTAGTTAATCTAAATAAAACCAAGGTTTACTTAGATTGCAAAGTCCTTCTCAGAGAAGGATCTACTGTGTTAAAACCCTTATATTCCTACAATGCTGCTCATAGTAGAGATCAGGAAAATTGGCATTTACTGAATTTTGGATGCTCTCTTTTTATCTACAGTGCTAAGGGACTAGGTATTTTTATTTTTCTTGCAGTGGTGACCAAGTTGTGCAAGAGACTGTCCCTTTGTCTACTGAGGCACTGAGGCACTGCATTACAACTGTTTTGCAGACTGCTTAGTGTTCTCTCCATCCCAACAGCCTAGTCCTATTTTCTGCCTCTTTGACAAACATGATCCATTTCCCTTCTGTTTCACATCTCCTGAAATTCCTCTCCTGCCCATCTTCTGACTCATGAAGCTAAAGTCCTAAGACTATTATGACAGGATGAATGAGGATGAGAGGAAATGGGCTGGCAGTCTGTAAGGTCTTGCTTATGTCTGTGAGAAGTATCTCACCTTACTGTTCCTTATCTGCAGTGGCTTGAGTTCCCAAGCCAGCAGAGATTTAGGGCCTGATAGTGAAGGAGAAAAAGAAACCCTCTTATTGAAAATGAGGCCCCTAGTGGTTTTCCATTCAATAATTTCAGAAATTATATTGATCTGTGGATTTACATTACTATTAATAGGGTGCAAAATTTCAAAGCAATCACCATGAAGTTTATTCTAGAGTGCTCTTTCTGATTTGAAAGCAGCTGTGTCTTCTCATTTCTCAGCCTTTCCTGTAAGCCCTTCCATTATGTGATGCAGTCATTCCTTCTTCGTCCTGCTCTCTGGCTTATGTGTTATTATTTGTCAATCCTTTCTCATTACTTTTTTCTCTTTTCTTCTTGTAGGTGTGATAGCAGTTGTCATATTCATCCTGCTTTGCATCACGGCCATAGCCATACGCATTTATAAAAAAAAAGGCATATACTCAAAAAATGAGGCAAAAGGATCTGAAAATGAAGACAGTGCTGAATCTGCATTGAAAAGTGAGCTCAGCATGCAAAACACAGCCAATGAAAATCAAAAGGAATACTTCTTCTGATTGTCATTAATGATTTAATCTAATATAATGATGTGACTGTCTGACTTTCTTGCTAAGCCAGGGGGCTCTCACTGGGCAGAAAATGTTCTTGCACACTACTCTAAATGCAATGGATTTGAGACTTACTATACTTGATATGTTCAGTCTCAGTGATTGCTGTAGCGGGCCTCTTTAAATTACATGCATTTCTTAGCTATTATACCGTAAATGCATTTTATGTAACAGTGAATTAGATATTGTAACCAATTTCATTGTTGGTAGTTTCCGACTGTTCTAATGTGACCTTCTACAAATGAAGTTTAATGTACACACTGAATATGATTTTTGAATGGGAAAATTGTTATGAATTTATTCCTATCCTTTTATTTAAAATTTGATTGATGATTTTTTTGTTCAAGGTGAAAGGTAGATTCTAATACTTTGTGTTACTAAAGAAATTCTGCTGTGCTGCATTATGGTGATCCGTCTTACTTCCTCAAACTGAAAATGCCTTTTGAGCTGCTGTTGGCTGGTGTCAGCATCTGCTTGTGAGCCATGGCATTTGATGTCCAGAGCAAACTGTATTTTTTTCCCCTGGGATATGACTGATATCTTCATTATCCCTTCCTTTTGTCAGGCTTAGCAGAACTGAAGAGTGTACAGTGGGTTGAAATATTTTAAAATCTCTTTTGCAGTAGATTTTCACTTACGGTCAGGTGATGGCACCAAGAGACTCATGCACATTCTAGGCAATTTGAATAAAACTGGGGGGAAAAGGCAAGACCTTTGCTTGGAAATATCAAGTAAAAGACTAACAATAGTTAATTTATCAAGAGTGAAAACACCAAAAGATGGTCAAGGTTACTGTCCCTGGAAATTAGTGATGATGCTTCTGTCAAGAAGTAATGCTCAGTGCACTGTTTGGGATGTATTCTCTGAAACTCTTGTATCTATGATTTGCTCCAGACCTCAAGAATAATTTTTTTCAGTGTTATAGAAATTATACAGTGTCTGCCACATAAACACTTTCATTCTGTACTCTTCATAGTACCTACAATGCCTCTGTGAGAAAAGGTCTGACTACACTACTCAAAATTTAAAAAGTGCTTGCTCTGCTGACAAGAGTAAATGAAAGCTATTTATATTGTACAAACAAATTGTTAGATATGAAGGCTAGGTTTAAGTTGTCTAAAAAGAAGATTGTAAGGTCACTTTAGACACCATAGGGTATCTGAAATACCCATGTAGCCTGATGCGAATGTCATGGATTCCACAGAACGTGTGTCTTTTGGTAGAAGGCATTATAAATGGCATTAGATGACAGTATTTAGGTAACTGACCCACACAAAGCATTTTTCGGTTTTTCCCAGTCAGGTGACTGGGTGTCTGGAGCTTGGATCTGAGAAAGCAAACAGGATTTCTGTGACCTTGTAGACTTGAGTTTGAAATTTAAATATCTTCCAGAATTTATTTATTTCTACTCCCATTGAAAGCAATGAGAACAGTCATTGTTTTTCTATTCAAAGAATCAAAGTTAGACCCTAGATCATGCAGTTTAGAAAATGTTTATCATAGGTGCCCAACAACATTATAAAGACATGGAAAACTGACACGGTATGCCAAAACCCTTAATATGTAAATTTCTTTATATAGATGGTAATTGTAAATATAAATGTCCAGCAGATGTTTTCATTTAAAACTTAGTTTCTTCCATCAGCCTTTACTTTTCTTTTTTCAGAATTCTACCACTCCTTCTCCTTCCTTCTGTACAGATTTACTTAATTTTTAGGAAAAAATTGTTTCCTTTTTTGGGGTGCCTGGATGCTCTGCAATCATAAATTGTTCAGATTAACATGTAGTGCTTTCTTGTTTTCATTTTTGCAATTTGGTTTACATCTCTGATAGATTAATCAGGCTGAGGACCTAGGATAAAGAACTATGAATTTGATACAGTTGTGAATTTGATACAGTTTGCTTCATGGTAAGAGGTCACCTTTAGGAAGGCCAGAGTACTGGATTATTTTCAATAAATGATGAAAATATCCTGTTTGTGGATGGAGAGTGGTGGAGGTGAAAGCCTCACATGAGCCATGACAAGAAGACTTTGAATTATTAAGTTTACTGCTTTGAACCTTCTCATCTACTTACTTTGAAGTGAAAATTATGACTCCTTTTTGAGGCCGTGACCTAAATTGCGTTACATTCAAGAGGAGCCCTCCCATGGACTTCTCTGCAACCAAAGCCTCTGAAGTTCAGGAGGTTTTCCCTTTCCGCTATAGACATGTAGGTATCCACCTCTTAGTGCCACTTCTATCAACAGAGTCACCTGCAGGGGTGTGTCCCAGTCAACTCCATTTTTTATCATTGTGGGATGTAGTAACAATGTGGGACAAAACCTACAAGACGATTATTATAGTACACCAAAGCAGATATTTTGTTTGAATGATAAAAGGCAGGTTGTCTTTTATCTTAACCCTCATATGAAAGTTGCACATAAAAACCTGATAAAGCCTAAATTTTACCCACAACAAGACAAGTTGGAAGAATGTAAACCTAACTTTTCAATCACTTGCTCTTGGTTTTATTGCCTTGTAAAGTTTTATTGTGTGTCTTCATGGAGAGAAAGTTCTCTTTCCTTACTTTGTTTTGCTCAAAATGAATACTTTCTTACCCTATTCCTCAGAATTTTTAAAAGGAACAGGAATGGGAAAGCTTAGTAAAATTCCTACTTCACAGACTAGATAAAAAGGTGGAGGAGGATAAAAATGCTATTTTTATGACATTATTTCATTCAATGACTTATTTTAAGGCATTTTATTTTGTGAGGGATTCTAAGAGGGAAAAGATACATGGATTTTGTTGAATGAACATCTGTAGATTTGTAGAATAAATAAATTATGTCTCCCTGAAGATGCAAATGCCCATTTTCATCCGTAGGAACAGTGATCATATGTTTGTCACCTTAATCTAAAATATACATGTTTGAAATCAATGATGCAGCATTTTTCATTACTTGCTGCATTTCTATGGGGATAAAAAAATGGTGGCACCGAAGTGCGCTAAAATGTCATGGAACATTGTGCTGTCCCTTTTTGATTCTCTATTCCATTGTGTGATTTTCACCTCACTGTTAATAAAGACTTTTTAAAATAAAGTGAGGAAAATATTTTTTAAAAGAATTTGTATTAAAAGTTTAAAACTGACAACAATATACTGATTTTTTTTTTCAACAGTAAATATATGTAGAAGTGCACATACTATATTGGTGAGTGTGGTTATTTATAGATACTTTGGAGCACTAATGTGACAAATTTGCTATGCATTGACACATTTTCCATGGCAAATATATTTTTTCTTAAGTACATTAGAAAATAAATAGCGGCATGTATGCTAGTACATTTTTAAAGCTTTGTGTGGGCTCTAGCTATAAAGGGCTTATAATTATTTATGTACTCAACATTTAGCATATAAATATGATTTATTTAGGTTTTGGGAAAACATTTTCTAATACATTCAGTGTTGTGTAAATTAAGAATATGTGATAAAACAAGTGCACAACTTAACATGAAATGTAGTCACAGTCAAAATAAATTTACAGTATTGTTATTCATGGCAGTGATGTACAAGGAAAAAGGCATGTAAAAGACAAAATTTTTTTAAGGAGGAATCTGCATAAATTCAGAACATGCAACTATTGCAACTTAGCAGAGGATTGATAAGAAACTATAGTTTTGAAATAAACTTAGTTACTTTTAGAAGCAATTGTAGTTGTTTACACTCAAGGCAGAGATATAGCTGCATAAGCCAGGAAAAGAATGTTCTTAGTAACAGAAAAATATTTCCAAAGTCAGAAAACCTAATTCTGAAAAAGCTTGTGCTCTAGTCTCTGAGTGCAATGCACATTCTCTGGAGTAAATATGCAGAAACGTGACATAATTTTTTGCAGATTGAGCACCTAATTCTGCAGCCGAAAGTATGGTAATTCCTTAGTGCTCCTGAACATTTAATGAGATTGTACATTATCAAAAAGGAAGAGAAGTAAAAAATCTTTCGGAAACTACTGCTGACTGAAAAGATACATGTGTAAATGTATGTAAGTTGTTTCAGTGTTGGTTTTTTTTCAGTGCACACAACACTGTTTTAAAGAATACAGAACAGAAAGGATGTACCCTTTAAACTTCCTCTATTTAGAACCTTCTCCTGGGGCCTTTTGGCAGTGCTGGTAAGAGAAAGGTTTAATGAGTTTGAGTACAGAAATTCTGAAGCTACTAATTTGAGAAACAGAAACAAAACCACAAAGGTATTCATAGGCTGTGCTTTGCTAAGAAGTCATACTCATCTTCTTGAAAGACTGTCTGAAAAGTAATTTTTGAGCTGGCACAAAAATTTTTAAAAACTGGCACTATTCTTTGGATACATTCCCCAAACCTCTTAATCTTCCCATTTCTTAGAAAGGAATCAGACATCACAATGTCATTGCAGAGAGACGGATGCCCTTATATCAAACACTGACATAAAATCTCACTTAAATTTATATGAATTTCTGACGCATGATGAAATGTTGATGTTTATAACATTTTGTATAAATAGCATTGAATAAATCATTCCTAAAACCCTTATTAAATAGAATGGTAAATCCACAGTAAAAATCAACTTCAGCCTATGAGGAAATGTGTGTGTACAAACATGCACACACACATTCATGTAAATGGGCTATGAAGTCAGTGCTAAGATTCTTTAAATTTTATAATTTTCTTTGTATTATGTCAAATATTGAAGAAGCGTTCAGAGTTCAGAACCATCCTCCCCACACTCCCTATGTTTGGAAATATTCAAACTATTTCAAGAAATAGTTGAGGTTTTCAGGGATTTTTCAAGGGGGCAAAAATAAGATCTTGAAGTCTCCTCAAGGACTGTAAGAGGTAGACAACCAGAATTCTGATAAAAAAGGTTGCAGCATCCCTCACACACAGACAGGGCTTTTTTTTTTTCTTTTAATTCTTTTTTAGTTACATCTAGGGCTTGAGAAATTATTTGACTGATATAGAAATAAATTTCATACAAACATACATAAATCACTACACTGAACATCATATTTAAGCTACTGTGTAATATGTGTGCTGAAAAAAATAAAATTCATTAGTAATCTTGGACCCAGCTAATATGTCCTTTACCAATTAATTGAAGTGTACTTCTCCCAGTCAGTCACCTGATTTTATTCAGCACCAGAGCTCATGCGTTTAGATTAGGTGAGACAGTGGGCATCAAAAAAAGATTCCTAAATCTGCAGAAGAGAAACAGATTCTCGAAATCATTCTGAAGTCCAAGAAAATTGACAATAAATTGTCAGTGAGTTGAAGTGGATTTCATCACTGTGAATTTGTCATCAGGAGCCTAATGATAACCACAAAAAAATAAAATAATGCTTACATTCTTCTACAAACCAGCTAATAACAGATAGGGCCCGGTAATCTTTGTATGTTATACTTTTTAGCACAGCACAGTATTATTTCTTTAACACACTAATACATGCAAGAACTTAATGCAAGTACAATGCAAAGTTTTTGGAGTCTGTGAATTGATGGTTTATTTTTCTCAAAAGCAACAGTGCCTTGCAAGCAATTTATAAGGCCAGTGTTCATTTATCTAAAAGCAGCCATCACAAAGTCTGGATTAAAAACAGGAAATCTGCAATACATCCCTCACTACATACAACAAATTCAGTGATGCACACCTGCCTATAAAATAGTTAAGTAATTAACAGAATTTCAGCACACTTCTCTACAGTTTGTGGGCTGAACTCTGAGAAGCCCAAGAATATCTATTCCACCCTTAGCTGTATGCCCTTGAAAAAAGCCATTGACCATAACACTCAATTTATGCAATGCAAAGAATATACTGAAGTTTTGACTAACCTGCTTAATTAATATTTGTGAAGCCCTTTGAAGATGAAAGCTTTTATGTAAATATCATGATAATAGAAACAAGATCCTATCTTTTATTTAGCAAAAAATTATATGGTAACTAATATTAATTATTATCTGTATTTGTTTTAATACATTTATTTCAGGAGATGGTCCTGTTTCTTTCAGTCAGAAATAATAGCATTTTCCTGTTCTTTTATCCACGGAGTAACTCATGAATAAAGAGTAGAGAAACAGGCCTTGGACTACTTGGTGTAACATAGATTTGATTGCATGTCTTCTTGTATCAGAAAATTAGAGCCCAGAACATTTTCATCTAAATAGATGGGAGATATTTTAAATAAACAAGACAGGTTTCATGCAGATAAGCACAAAACAGGAATTACAACCACACATTCTTACAAAATGTTTCCTACTAATTGATTAGCTCAAAGGGACTATCATGTGTTGATGTTTTAATGTTCTTAGCAGCTTCATCAGCTTCATTAATCTCATTTTGTGCTATTTTTTAGTTACTACAGAGTCACTCTTTTACCCATGAGTAACTGCTAGGCATGCCATATCTTATTTTCTAGGTAACAGGATAAAAAATGTACTGTTTTCTAATACCTTTAAATCTATTGCACACAGGAACACTCCTTATCAACATAAAATAATATTGTGTATTCTATATGAAGCAGCAAATCTAGTAGTAAACATATACTAATGTGGTCTTTGGTTCTTTTTTTTTGGGGGGGTGTTTTTTGATTGGTTACCCACACCATCCAAGCACCCTCACAGTAAACAGAAAAGACTTTGCCACTTTTAGCTAAATCCCATCCTGTTTGTGAATAAATTATTTCAAAAGGGTCCTATACAATGTTAATATTTACTTTAAAAACTGCAGACTTGGTAAGAAAACATTCGTAATACTTCAGTAGTTACAGCCCCAAGATATATCCTCTCTATTTTTTAATTAAAAGTATTATTAAACATTCTTTATGTGGTGCAATTTTTTTTCCTCCACTGCACTCAATGTCACTAGAAATAGAGGGTTAAATCTCACAAATGGTAACCATTCAGCCATGGTCCCCTTGCTATGGCAGTTCAAAAACTTTATGTGTGAAATGCTTTGATATTTACATGTAGGAACAGGAAATACTTTTCCAGCTATGGTGTTTCAACTAAAAAGCATAAAGGATCTTATTCTTGCGCAGCAAATACACCCCATGAAATTAGAATTCAACTGGATTGTTTAGTGTCATGATCTGTAAATCAGCAACTCACACTTAAATTAGTGATGTTGCATTGCTATGATTTTTCTGCTTTGATGTTCAGATTTAAAATATATACATCTGATTTAAAGTAATATTTCAGTAATTCTTGTCATAAGCATATAAATTCTGTGCTTCTGTTTTTTTACAAATAAATCCTACTAGAAATTAGCAGTTAAGTATGGAATAGGATTTCTTTAATATTTCATATATTCCTTTATGTGATACATTTATAAAGTTCATCTATTTTTAGAGAGTGTACTGTGAGGGATTTATGATTTATTCCCAGAAGTCATAATTGGAATAAAAGGACAAAATTCATAGAAAAGGAGGAGACTATAGAGCAGGACTTTGTTGATAAAACTTTTGATAAAGTTCTGAAAGTTTGCTTTTATGATATTCTTATACAGATATTTTTCAGTTTATATGAAGTGCTTATTTGGGACCATGTCATTAAGCATATCAACTTTAAATTATTTTTTTTGTAAAAACAAACTAACAAATTTTAGTTTTAAGCTGATATTTAGATGTCTGTTTGCCTCAGTAAAGTACTTCAATATGTAAATTAAGCACAGCATGAAATGCTTATTATGTACATTCTCTCTATGTCTGGTATATTCTGGTACATTATGAAAAATAATAATAATTAAGAGCCCCCTGAAACAGGAAGACCTTTCAGTGTCTAGAGTTCCCTTCCCAGTATTATTTTATGATTACAAGTAAACCTATGTAGTTAGAAGTTAATTTGGAAGGCATTAGTAAATCCTTGCTATTCAGTATTCTAGAATGGTTAAGTGCTACATTTGAGAAAATGAATGCTTTTTAAATGAGTCAAATAATCCATATCATGGCAGTAAGGCTGCCCTTGTACAGTACCTGCCTTCCCACTGCGACACCTACTAGTCATTAACAGTTATTTCACCACTACCAAATTCATCTTAGAGTTCTATGGTATACTGTAACATACTTAAAAACTAAACATGCTTGCAGCAAATATGCCTTACTGTTTCACACTTTTTTAAATTCATCTAGGAATTTCCTTATATTTTGCTCATAATCATGTATCTAGTGGAGAATCTGTAGCTGTAATTACATAGAAGGTAGATGCTTTGCTTCTTCATAAGGTGTCTTTTGTACCATGAGTTAGCTCACAAAAGGTGTCTGCACTGCCAACTCCCATGTCTGTTTTGTCTCCATTTTGATGAATTGTGTCTCTCCAAACTGTTTTCCTGAGATGAATTCATGGGAAAAGCTTCTGTCACCCCTCTTTGGTGCCAAGATCTCTCAAGGACAGTGTGATCCAATCTAGCTGACCAGACATCATCAGCCATGTAGCTCTTCTGTGCAGTTCCAGGGCCAGCTTGAATCTGGGAGGAAGCATGCATGTGGCTGTTTGTACAAGACACTATGCTGCAGGGTCACCTGCAGCAGACACATAGGGACATACCCCACCTAGAAGCTCTTCTTATTCCACACTCAATAAAAATAATAAGAGGGTCAAGAGTTGCCAGTTTTGCTCAGGCCTGAGAAAGGAGACACGCAACCTGATAGGCTGTCAGCAGGGAGATGGCTGGCAGTGACCTGGTCTGTCCAGGGAGCTGAAGAGGATGGTACAAAGGAGGAAAAGGAGCTGATGGTTTCTCCTATTGTTAGCAGAAAAAAACCCATAGCAATATGACCTTTGGTACCCTCCTGAAGGCATTTCTAGAAACAATAAAAAAAATTAGGACCCCTATAGGTCATCTGAGCACAGTTCTTTCCCTGTGTAATGGACAGTCAGAACAATGATGCAATACAGCCTCTCCAGGGCATGTGATGCATCAAGAAAAGTGCATTTGGAAGGAAGCTATTGTCAAAAAATTTCTTAAATAATACCATCTTCAAATTTCCAGCATGGCACAGTTATTATCTAAGAAATCCATTGCATATTGCTCTCTATTCATTGGGTTAGATCAACAAACTTCATACCTTACTAACTACTTGCCTGCTGCTGAGAACCAAGACATCTCACTCAAAACCATTTTCGCTTGTTCCAGAGGACAAATGTCAGACAGTATCTGGCAGAGACAGCAATATGAGGCAAAATAAGACCTTACAATGCCTTAAGAAAATGAGGGAGAAGTCAGTCCTCCTTCCTCAGTCAGGATAAGTAAGATCTTCAAAAACATTTGTGTTGATTCAGGGGGCAGCTACATGTTCAGTGCTCTGAACAAAATAACTAAACTTTCAGCTCACAGTATCATAGAATGGAAGGGAGCTCTAGGGGTCATCTGATCCAATTTCCCTACTCAGGCAGGGCCACACATAAGAAATTGCCTGGAAACAAGACAAGATAGCTTTTAAATGTAGCTAAGGATGGAGACTTCACAATCTCTTTCAGTAACATCAGTCCGTGACAAGTCACCCTCACAGTAAAAAAGTGCTTCGTGACATTCAGGAAGAGTGTCCAGGATATCTATTTATGCCCACTGTCTCTTGTCCTATCACTGAGCAGCAATGGACAGAGCCTTCTTTACACCTGCCCTTCAGTCACTTATGCACATGTGTGAATTCCCCTCAGTATTCTCTTTGCCAGGCTGAACAGTCCCATTACTCTTAGTCTTTGTTCATGGGAGAGACCACCAATGCCTTAATAATTTTGTGGCCCTTTCCTAGTCTCTCTAGTGCTGAGGAGAGGAGGCAGGATCAGCTCTCTCAAGCTGCTGTCGGTGCTTTGTTTATTTCCAGGATACCACTAGGCTTCCGTGCAGTGAGGGCACATTGCTGATTTATGTTCAACCTTGTTCCACCAGGACTCACAGGTAATTTTCTCAAAAGTTACTTTCCAGATGGATGACCACAGCATACACTGAGGCATGGGCCTATTTCTCTCCACAAATGGAGTTTGCATCTATAAACTGATCACATTGATTGGATGTTCTGAAAAGCACACCATTGACATTATAAATACCATTAATCAGCTGAATTTCTTCATTAGTACATCTTTACTTTAACTCAAAATGACAACATTAATTTATTGTAATCAAAGCCTATATAAATATCTAACCAGGCTATGTAAAAAGATAGTGTTTCAGCAAATGCTATAAAAAGAGATTCAGCAATCATTATGGTTTTGCCATTGTCTGTATGCACTGTGTGTGTGTGTGTGAAGATCAATGGTTGAGTGAACAATAACGTTCTGTTTTTATTCTGTGATCACATCTCTCACTTTTATTTAGTGGGAACTTCTTGGTACTAGAAGTGGTGTGGCTCCATGAGATGTAGGGAACATCATTAGTCAAATGACCACTAGCTCTTTTCTTTGTGTAAGTTCTAGATGTCAGATTCTCCTTAAATGGGAGCTAATAAAATAGAATTATGGCAGTGATAAATCAAAACATATCACATAGTACAGTTTCTTTTCAGTATAAATTATACAAATGTTCATCTTGCTGTAAGCTATTGATTGAATTAGTTTGTGAATACATTTCATATATCAAATTTTATGACATTTTTTAAACATTTTGTAAAATTATATATTCTAGAATAAAAGAAGAAGTGACTTAAAAACTAAGAGAAAGCCTTGTAAAAATAGTCAGAGCAATATGTGATAATAGATTGTCAACTATACATGTCCTTAGGATACAGTCAGTAATATAAAGTCAAACAACAAAATCCTTAAACAAGTTGGAACACTAAAAAGTTTCAAGATTCTATCCATTTTTCTTTTTTTTTCTTTTTTGATGATTATTGTAACACTTCTTTAAAAAACTCTCGCAGGAGAGATGCAAACTTTCTGGTACAGTGTAAATAGCTTCCAGTTGATTTACATGCAGAGCTTAGGAGATTTAGTGTATCTGGTGGCTTAACAATTTTAAATGAGCATTTCCCTAGACTGTGTATTCCTTATTTAATACATCATTCTTCCTGAATTTTTATTGGTTGGGTTTGTTTTTTGTTGGTTTTTTATTGCCTATAATTAATCTGAAAATCCAAAATGTCAACATTATTATTTTTATCTTAAAGGTGTCAAGAGATTTTAACTTAAACAATGACCCTGTTGCAGTAATGGAAAAATACACAGACATACAGACGTACAGTATTAAATGGAAAGAATCTTGAACAGTATCTGCTCAGTGACAGAAACAGACACAATAAATGAATTGACCAAAACATGGGAAAACTGACAGGGCTAGAAGTTGATCCCATTACTCCATTTCTTCTCTTCGACCACCAGTTCAATATGCCTCCACATAGAACAATTCTCTAGTTAATTTGTCTTATGTATGAATCATCTCCTGTAATTCAATAAATAGGAGGTGTAATTGGATTGCATCTCCTCCCATATGATATTTTCAAATATAAAGTTTAAAAACAAGAAAAAACCTACACTCTCAGAATCTCTGCTGGTCAGAGTGACTCTGAGAAACATACAAACCTCTTTTTCCAGCCCGGCAGTCGACGAAGGAGTCAGGATTCTTTTGTTCTCGTTCTCAAGGTTGTTTATTATTTCCTATCTATAACATTCTTTCTCTGACCTGCCACAGGTCTGTCTGGCAGGTCAGGTTGAGGCACACACTGCCCACCTCAGAGGCAGTTTATCTTTATATACTAAAACTACGTGTACATTATTTACAATTACTTTCCAATACCTATCACCTTTGTTAGACAGTGAGTTTCTACTCTAAACCAGTCTAAAAGTGCCACCATCACATCAGAAGATGGAGGATAAGAAGAAGGAGAAAGACTGGACAGGCCCAGACTCCTCCATCTTGCCTCCTGAACCCAAAATTCTACATTTTCACCCTGTGATAAATTCACTTAAACTACTTCATTCTACTTAAACTTTCTTGACTTGTAATTCTTGTTATAAAGATTGGTAATTGTTTTTTCCATGGGTCAAGATCAAAGGCACAGGGGTCTTGGGCTCTGTGCCAAGGTCTCTGAGCACCTTGGCTCGAGTCCTTGAGGATAGCCAGAGGAATTTCCTGGGTTCCGACACTACACCTTTATTTTTTAGCTGGTTCTAATTAAAATTATGCTAATGATTTTTGAATTATCATATTACAAGACTGTCCTTAGCCACAGTTTTTTAAACAGCAGGAAATAGTATTAAAAAGACATTTTTTGCTGTCTGTGTGTATTTGTCTAAATTTTTCACTTTCTCAGAATGCTATGAGTGACTTGTCAGTGAATTGGATTCTTTGACAACAATGTATACCCAAGAAACATTGAAAGGGATCTTTGGAAACTCAGGGTTGTAATGAGAGCACTTCATGTGGAATAATTACACTCATGGCCTACTCTCTTCAGGCTGTGCCAATCAATATTTAGGAAAATGAATTTTTACTCGTGTGTTTCCGTTTTTCATTCAGTATTTGTTTCCCTGAAACGCACTAGAATAATCATTCTGGGATATACAGTTTTTATGTCTTCTCTATGAGTGAAAGATAAAACCATCAAGAAACTATCAATGGCAAAGCTGTTATTGCTAGTGCACTGATATCAGTTGTTCTTGACTTTTTAATGCAGACCATAGATGTTGTTTCATCCTGTGGTTGTATTTTTAGATCTATATTTCCAAAAGTAATTTTTTAAAAGAAAAATACTGTAACAATCATTCCTAAGTTGATTGTGCACTTGCATATTACATAAAAGTGTATCTGTCAAACAAACCTTTTTGGATAATGTATTAAATGTGCAAGAAATTTACATTTTTCAAATACTGCATTGCTAGATTAGCTCTCCTACCTTCTATAATAATGGTTTTCTTTTCCTAATGTACTGACAGGCAGTTATTGCCCTGTGGAGCTGACCTTGCCTGTGGGCATGTTCTGAGACCTGCTGGCAATGCTCTTTGGAAGTGCTCCCAGATGAAAGCACTGGTGAAGGCAAACTGAAGTCTTACTCAGTGTCATCCCAAGGAAAGCCAGACAGGGAAGCCAGTTCAGAATGCCAGTGCTCAAGTGCTCAGCACCTTGAATTTTTATTTGAAATGTTTTTCTGGCCATCTGCACAATCAGGGAAAGAGAAGGAAGGCTAAAATAGCTCAGATGGATTCTTCCTTTTCAAGGTGGTGAATATATAACCAAGAGCAGTGAAAATACAGGAAGTATTTATATTATTGCAAGGCTAACAAAAGGTGATCACATTAAATTGACAATTATTCCTAGTTAAGATCTACTCATTTTTATTGCCTTGTCTTGACTTCCTAATTTTTTTATTACTTTAAATTATTATAATTTGTTATTTTTTGTCAGGATACTTGTTCTTAGAGTGATTTCAGAATTCTTTGCTCACATGAAATTTCTAAGCCCTAAGATATACTGAGAACTTAGTGAAATACATAGGACATCTCTACACTTTCAATTCTTGAATTTACAGAAATACTTCTTTAGCTTTGGAAAAGAATTCCACATAAACATTAGATTAGAAATTTTTCCACTGAAGAAAATGTAAGACAGTCACTAGAAAATAAAATGTGTTCTTCCACATTACTTTTCAATGATTGTAGAAGAATAATATCATGGGGTTTTTTTAGTAGGCAAAGAAGTAAAGTTTCTATTAACACAGATTTCAATCAATTTTAGAAGGCATCCTTTTAACACTCTTATTAAAAAAAATTAAGTTCAACTTTTGGATCAGATATGGATGACTACAATTAGATAAGTGTTTTTCATGAGACTGTCTTTTTTATTTCTCTTTACAGATTTCTGTCTATTTATTATTGCTTCAAATGGACTGTGAGGTTTTGTATTTCCCAGAAACAGCATGTTTGAAAGGAAATACAGACTCTGAAGTGAGGAAAATTAGAAATAAAAGAAAAAATACTTTTTAGGTAATTGTGTTTGTTTCTTTGGAGAGAGCTGAAAAAATTTTATTCACCTCTCTCTATCAGTTCCTTATATTCACTAAAATTTTATTCATTTGTAAGCCAACAAAAGTAATGAGAGTCAAATTGATGGCATTCAGAGGGCTAAGGTATACAGAAAGCTAGCAATGAAAAAAGTCTAGAAACATCTTTTTTCATAATCTTGCGTGAAATATGTATGCATTTTATAATCTGAAGTGAAACCACTTGACAGCAAGCAAGAGCAAATAGGATTGAGTTGAAATGTGCCTTCAGCTTCAGGAAAAGAGAAAGCACATTTTCACGGTATGAAGTTCTCCTTAGATCACCTACAAATACTATATATGTGTATTTAAACTTCTAAATTTCATAAACTAGACATCAGTAGTTCAAAAAGTGAATTTCTTTGCTAAATAAACTACATAAGAAATGATAATGACAGACAATCCATCAGCCTCTAAGAAGTACATATAAAAAGATCTCTAGACTAAGATTTTTGCAACATGGGAATCTTCTTTGTGGATTAAAATGAAGTTGTCAGGAGTTCACCAGCTAAAAAATCCACTTTGGAATGAAATTATTGAAGCAGATGTAGTGACATTTACCGCAGCTCTAACACTGAGTGGGAGCATGAATCCTCAAGAACCTCTTTTATAGGATCTGAGGCCTTTCTGAGTGTTTCTACTTCAGAGAAAAAAATGGAGTCCTTTGGTAGCAGGTAGCTGGTACACTGGGTAGAAAAGAGGGAGAGGTGGTCAGGTGGCTGCTGTCATTATTTATTAGGCCCATTGAAGCTGTGCATCAAGCTTCATGCATTTAATGCACTTTTAATATGGCATTAAAAAATGAAATGTTATTTGGTGGACATTCAGGCACATGCACAAGATAATCTCTGTTGCACCAGAAAACGTGAAAGCAAATTTTGTAGTGTGTGAATCAGTGTAGACACAGTCAAAAACTTTATTTTGAGGATTTTTAGGGAAAAGTTAGTGTTAGAGACCATACAAACTAGTACTAACATTACAGACAGAGTGAAATAAAAAATTTAACCCCCTCCTATGTTTATCTAAAGAAGGTTGAGAGTTCACAACTTTGAGAAAAACTTGAAAATTATAAAAATCATAAAGTTGTCTGTCTTTAGGATTTAATTGCCAAAGTTTCTTCATGACCTCACCAACACAGAGATGTAGAAATTTTATATATATTATAAATATATGTGTTGTGTATATAATTATACGTGTTATTGTTAAAACAATTCAAGTCATCTTGTTTCTTGCCCCTGCTCTGTTTTTATTTTTCCTTACTTTGACTACATCAAAGGCATAATACTTTCAGTTTCATCACTTAAAAGTATTTGTTATTACTACAGGCATGTTGATTTGTAATTTTCTATCACTTAAAAAGGAAATCTATCCTTACCTCACACTTACGCCCCAAAAAAGAGGGCTTTTTTTTGAAAAATGTATTCCTTCCCTGCAGCACTCAGTGTGAGTTCTAATGGAATTCCAAGTTTCTTACTACCATTAGGATACTTATCTGTTTCTTATACAGAATGAAACTGTAGAAAACAGCTTATAAATTTAAGCTGGAAGAAGCCCACATGTAAAAACAGTTGCTGTTCTGTGAAGGATAATCAACAGTCTGGGACCTCTTGCAGCACAAAGACATAAAAGAATTTATAGTAGTGACATGATTATAGCATTTAATTTTCATTTAGAATTGTTTTAATTGCAGGAAGAGGTGGAAAACAGTCAAGGTAAAACTATGGCAGCATAGTTTGTAGGGCTTCTGTTGTTAGCAGTACAGCATGTGCTGCAAGCATTCTCATAAATAATGGCACCAAAAATGTCTTTTTCTCACTACTGTTCTCCAGATTTAAAATATACAGGAGCAAAAGCCAAAGTAGCATGCCATGGTGCAAGACAAGAGGGAGATGATAAAGGTAGGAGTTCAGCTTACTGTTCCACTTGCTTGCAGTCAGAACCTTTTCCCTGTTATCAGAAGTGTCATTCACTGCCCCAGAGCAGACCTTGTAAGTAAAAACAGAGGTCACTGGGCTGCCTGCAGGGAGGAAAAATAATTTAAAAATAAAGCTAGCCTTTCAGATACTGCTACTTCCTAGGGTAGGTATTTTAATTTTACATGTAGCATGGATGTCTCTAAAAATTTCCACTTCTACTAATTTTCTCTTGCTCTACTTGCAAAATCTGAGGGATGCTTTGAAAGCTCATCTTTCATTATGTTGTAAGATAATGTTTCAAAAAAACTGCAAACTTCATTGCTGTTGTGAAATTTAGAGATAAGTGCTGAGATTTTCTTTGTAGCCAAGTAAGAATGGATTTGTCTTGTGATGCTACAAATAAACAATCCAGCACACAGACTAAGTCTACAGAGGGCCAGAATAAAATGTGCAGCAGAGAACATGTAAAGAACACACCTGAGATGTGCTTGCAAGTCAGTAATGCGTCCTTGTGTCTAACCTTTCTACATTTGCTAGAGTGAAAATACATTAATAATGAACACCGGGGTGGATATATGTTAATTCTGAGTCAAAGTTCATGTTACGAACACATAGTGGCAAATGTGTATGTATTTCAGTCAAAATTAATCTGATTTAGGATTAGCTTGTTTCCACTTTCATGATGTATAGTTTACAAACCTCACAGGCAGTAGTAAAAAAATATACCTTGCTGAGCTACCATGGGTCAGAAGGAAAAATAGATTATAATGCTTAATACCATAAGAAGAGATACTAATATCAAAAATCTCTTTCTCAGCAAACCTGAATAATGAAAAAATGTCCCTTGCAAGCAGCAATACTGCTATTTCCTGGCTCTCTACTGCTGACATATTTCCTGGGTCACACCAGTCTTTGGTAGAAAACTGGAAAGAAAGATATCCAGAATTAATTTTAATTGAGGACTCAAAGTCACCTATACAATACATTAAAAAGTCCTTCTATTTTGCAGCTGAGAATCTGAAAATACATAGACTTCATTTGTCTATAGAGAATACATTTTGCTACTTCAATCTTATTTAAAGAGGAGATGCCATAAAATCTTAAGTGAGAGCTAGAAGTCAAAGGCCAAACAAATTTATTCTTGAAAAAGAGTATGTAGCAACTTAAATGTAAACTGGAAAGAAAATGTTTTTGTTCATGATTTTCTGACCCTTTGCAAAACCGTTCATATGGTGAAGTCAGGGAGCAAAGCAATAGACAGAAAAAATGGAGAAGAAAATAAGAGTCTGAGAGGGCAAATAAAACTCAAAAGAAGTAAGAATACAGCTTGGCACCCAATCCATCCCAATTGCAAATGTTAATTGTTCCATTCCCAGAGATGAGATATGTTCTGGGTCAAACAAAGAATACCCTATTAAAGGCCAAGGTTAGTTTATTCAACTTTCTTGCAAATAAATTTAGACACATAGTTTAAATCAGCCCTGAGCAGCAGAAAGTAACCTGAGCTAGGTGGTGTAATCAGCACTACTGGAGCTTCCCATTCCTTCTTCCCTAATGTTCCCTGGACACTTGAAAGTATCTTTCAATATGCAACATAATGCTACATATTTACAGCAAAATATTGTATCATCTACTGTATATTGCATACATAATTGGCTACTGTGTTATATATAGTGGATGATTATATATATAGGTACACTACACAGTAATGCTATAATTTTATATAATACATTGTGCATATAATATATTGTGGTACTGCAGTAGACAATGTTACAATATTCCCTTAAAGCACCATTAATTATTTCTGTTGCCATTATCACAAAAAGAATTGACATTTCATACTGAAGGAAAATATGCAGAGTCAAATGGATTTTCGCAGCCCTGTGTGTAGATGTCCTCCAAATTTTAAGGCCCTGTCTTCTGGGATTGACTAGACTATTAGCCGAAATGATAGTCACATTATTCAATAGTGCTACAAAAAGCTGAGGGGGAAAAAAAGAAAATGTGTTTGAATAATTTTCCTTTCCTTTCTGCAAGTGGCTGACATATTTATTCTTTTGAAATATATGGGCAATGGTCTTAGATATTTTCAAATATATTCAGGTTGTTTAAAAGAGTGCTAATCTGATATTTATTAATCCTTTATTGTAGATGAGAAAGGATTGGGGCCGGAAAAGAGACCTGGTTACAAAAGAGATTATGTTTCAGGTTAACCTAATAAATTTCAAAAAGCATTACTTTTAGTCTCTAGATCCAAATTTCACTCTTGATATGGTGCAAATGCAATGATAAATATAAATATTCTTTGCATTTATATCACAAAACTTTATTCATTCAGGTATACAAAAACCTAACATTCTTGAAAAGGTCATACAGTTTCTTGCAATTTATTTTTCTACTAGGTTAATTCAATATTTCATCATTCCTGCAGATTTAATGATTATCAGTTTGCTGCTGATTTATACCTTTGACATCTAGGTCTAATAATCTCTACCTAGATCCGTAACACTGACAGTTCTTTAAATAAGTAACTGGTGCAATGTGGTGCAGTACAGCAAATTCAAATGCTGAATTATTTCATTTCAGGAACTTCATATATAATGACAGTTTCACCATTTGAAATGTCATGTCTGTACTTAAACCTTGAAAAAAATAATAATCCTGTGATTTACTTGGTAGTTATTTAAAATTGCAAATAAACATCTGGCAAGCCTTTATTGCTGTCTATCACACAGGAAATAATGAAAAGGCAAAGCTGTTCAGGAGATCTCTAGCCTTTAAAACAGACATCAATGCATATATGTTGAAAGCAAATAGTTTAGAAATCTTTTCCAAAACTGTCTTAGTTCTAGGGTTCTAAGTTTTGAAAGCCATCCTTTTTCTTATGGTTCAAGGCTCTTTTAAAGCAAATACAGTCTCACCTATTCACACCTCTTTTTGGATTGGAATGATATATAATGTGTCCCTAGAAAATTTAAATCACCAGAATCTTTAAAAATACAGATAATTATCTTCTTAATAATATCCTTTCAGTGATGTTTCAGTGGTTTATTTAACTGCTGATTTAATAGTCTGCTCAAAAGTGGAGGATCTGAATCTGATGTAGCAGTAAGCTGAAAGAGAAGATCCAGAAGTGAAAAGAGTACAACGGTGCTGGACATGGAGTAGCTCTGGCCATAAAAACTGGCACCAGAACCAGGAAAGCAATCTGGTCAGGCAATACAGAAATGTGGTTTTCTCTTACCTGCCTACTGTGTTATTGCTACTGACAGTTCTCATAGTTTAAAGATAAGGGTCAATTTTAGGGAAGAACCAAAAGGTGTACCAGGATCATAATCTCTCAATCAACTGCTTTGTGACCTACATCTGCCAGACCTAGTGACTTTATTCCAGATTTGGGTTTGATGTTGTCAGAAGTAAAGACTTTCACTAGTCACTAATTAAAATTCCAAAATTACCTCACCTCAAATTTCCTTCACTTCTCCAAGCATATTTTCCACAATTTGACATATTCCAAAGTTCCTCTCTAAAGCATAAAACCAGAAAAAGACAATCTGCAAAAGGAGAAAAAAGAAATCACCCTGAAGACTCTGATATCAGAAACTCAAGTCAATTTCCTTTCAAAATACACTATTCATCTGAAAATGAAAATATAAGTATCAAAGAAAACATAATATATAGTCTGTGTAATCTGTCTATAAGCAGACATGACAATGAGTTCTACAGAAAGTAGGAAATAAAGGTAGCTTGGGATTTCTGAACTCTTGAATGCATTCTTCAAAATTGATACCTGAAGTTTGGTACAAATTTTGCTACATAAATTGAGTGTAGAAAGAAAAAAGAAGTGTTTAACGGTTTCTTTAAGAAACTAATCATTGCTGACATCTTATAAACCCATGAATGTTACATTTGTGTCATATTTACTAGTCTCATACCACTACTGCTCAATAACGGGTTATATGAATTTTTATCAATGTTACCCTTTTGGGGCTTTTCATCCTTGAAACATCTGTATGTAACTGGCCCAGAAGTACTGTGTAGTCTTATGGGTCATATTGGATTTGGGATAAAGTGGAAACAGCACAATCTTTGATCTTGTACTCAAACTTCTCAAAAAATATTGTTTTAATAATTTTTTTAATTGATTTTTCTCTAACATGTGGGTATACCCAGATGTGGCCAGTGGAGAACAAGGCCACAAGCCTTGTCTCTATACCATTTTCCAACTTTGCCTGTCACTAAGAACACAGTCTGCTGCACTAACTCTTTTCTGAGGATGGATAATAAATAGTAAGTTACCACAGTGACAACTCAATTATCCAATGGCCTTGGAGCTTCTTACCTTAAAGGGCTCACGTGAGAACATCAGCATTTCTTTTGTTACCTGTCAATTTCAGAACTTATTCCATAAACTTATGCCACTCTTCACATTATGTTTATTTAACAATATTCTTCATTTCCTAGGTCCTAGAAGCCCTTATATCTATACCAGAATTTAGCACTGATGTAAAATTCATTAACAGAAAAACTGATGTATATTTCATTCACAGTTTACTAAATTCTCAAGGAAACTTCTGAGCATTAAAGAGAAATTACAGTGCTGTCAGTGGTTGATTTCTCCACATCCTAATAACTACAGTAATTTTTTTTGTAGTTAAAACTCCAGTCTGAGGGTGCTCCTCTGGCCCCTGGCCCCTTACTCCGGTTAATGGTTTCCATGTCGAATAATATTGCAGTTTCCTTCATTTTTACTACCTCCACAAATCTTCCCAGGAGATATCTAAGCAACAGATTTGTTACCTCCTGATTGAAATGTATCACATATCCCTCTGTGAAATCCTTAAAGGCAGAAGAGGCACAGTGGAAGAACCGCTGAATGATCTTAGTCCCTGGGATGCTGAAGTACTTCAAAACAGTACCATTTCTTTGTATAAAGAAGCTCTGACCAATATATAAAATAAAAACTACACCAGCCCTGTTTGACTTGATTGATTACAATGGACAAGATTGATTTCTCTTATAGTGTATTTTTTGTTTAATTACAAGTCCTTATTCAATGACCAACAAACTCTGAATGCACATGATGGTAATATAAAACCACAAAAAAGTCTCAGAAATTAAAATGGATAGTGATAAGGAGTTTATCATAGTGACCTGTGGATCAAATTCAGCTGTCAACCCAGCAAGGTCTGAGACTCATGGGACAGTATGATAAAGGATGGCTTAAGAGGAACCAGGTTGATTGTAGTAGAGCATCTCAGATAACCCATTAGCATTTAGGTACCTGAATGCCAGCCTTACTTGCATTCTAAAATATCTGTCAAATACTAAAGACCACCTCTTTTAATTTATTTGAAAACTTCTTGCTGAGGTTTTAGGAAGTTTTTAATATCTAGTTATAACAAGAATTTCTTTGTAAGTACCTAAGAAGTACTGCTGTATGAAACTTGAATGCTGTTTACTGATAAGTTTATTCTGTGTTATTCTAGACATGCATTTTATTATTTCCTTTCTCTCTTTCAATTGTTTAACCCAGCTAGGGTTTGCTTTTGTCCCTGTTCACTTAACATTATTTTAAAAATAGATTGATACTACAGTTCTGCTCTTTGCAAGACACATAAAAGTAGCAGATGGGTTCACAGCTGACAAAGGTTTAAACTTTGAGTTTAATTTGCAGCTTTTTAGCCTTAATGCCTGACATGAGAATATCAGTGTCATCTCTTATGAGGATATTTGTAAGTTAGTTTAATATTCTAGTTGGCTGAAAGAGTGGATAGAAATATTATGCTCCTGGATTACTCTTTTTGGGGTGTAAAATATTTAAATAGTTTTCCAGTAAATATCCAATCTATAACAATGTAATGAAGAGCAGTTTCACTTTCATCCACTACTTTCTAAAAAAAAAAAAAATTCTGTTGCTGGACTTTAGGACTACTAACAAGTACTAAAACAGAAAAAACTTTAGAAGTAAATATGGTGAAAAAATTATATTTTTATGAGTTCTTCCAGTGACAAGAGTATTCTGCATGAAATTATTTTCAAGGTCTACTTTTGCTAGGTAAATAGAAAATAGACCTATATAATGCACATGAAGATGTAAAATTTGGCATATTTGCACCCATCTGGTTGTTTGGATGTGGTTTTCCAGAAATGGCTGTGTAGTTAGGTGGGTATCAATTTACAGCAGCTCAGAATTTGGTTCATTATATCAATACCTGTAATAACATAACACTATGCTTGCAGGTTTACTTAGCACCACATTTTTCTGGGACCTGGGATAGAGCAACTATGAAGTTGCAACCTGTGTGGCTGCTCCTGGAGGCAGAGGCCCCTGCTGACAGGGATTCTGCAGTCCCCTCTCCAAGATGGAAATGTCGCATGATTTGTGCAAGTGAATGAAAGATTGAAGAGGGAGAGTTTCTGGCTTGCCAGCGATGCTAAAACACCCTCAAGCAGAAAAAAAAAAAAGAACAAAGGTTGTGTCTCCAAAGAATGTGTAATCAGCTGAACATCTCTAGGGGCCTAAATATAAATTTGGGTACAAGCAGATTTTGGCAACATTAGAATGACACTGTATCACAGTTTAACGAACACTTAGTTAAATTTAACAAGAGAGCGATTTTACCAAAGAGGATCAGAGACCTTGTTCTGTCCAAACAGAGGAAAAATCAAAACGAAGAAATTGCCTCTCTGGATCAGGTCAGTGCTCCGTCTGGCACTGAGGCATGAGCCTGACAGTGACAGATTCTCCAGAGGAAGGCACAGCAAACTGCCGACCTGGCTGCTGGCGGACTTTCTTGTTTTCTCTGACAGGAGTGGCAACGACAGGCTTATGCTCTGAGGTATAGAGATTTACATTTTTATCCTACCAAAAGCGTTAGTTTATGTTCTTGATTTACATGTGAATGCAAAATCCTTTTTCAGTGTCATTAGTTATAATCCCAATGACCTCTTATGGAAGTAAGTCCCAAGGTTGTGGAGCTGGCAGTATGTGTTGCAGAAGATCTTCCTCCTCGTCCTCAGTCTTTCCTTAGTTACATCCAATACATCTGCACTTCCACAAACAAGAAAAAGTGTTTGGTTTTGTTTTGTTTTTTTTTTACTCAAATGAAAAGACTGAGGGCAAGGTAATGGAGAGGCTAGATTCAAAATGATAATAATGTTTTGGCAACCCTGTCACACAGAGTGATGTTCATGTTTCTTGTGTACGTGGGCTTGCTGGAGGGACTGTCAGGGTTGCGGAGGACTTTCACAGGCCTGAAGAAGCTCTTCCAGTTCACTGCACAATGTGCAACTCTTTGGGTTGTCCAAAACAATAGTGCTGAGTAACAGTGTGGGTTTAAATATTTGTTTGACAGCAGCAGCCAGTCTGAATCTCACAGCTCCTGAGACTGCTGTTCCCTCGGACGTGCAAATAGGTAGGCTGTGATGCCCATACGAAGGCAGGCAGTGAAATTTCACTGGCATGTCGACATGAGGAAGACATGCAATACAAAGACTCCGTGCTTATTGCAAGAGATCTGCCCGTTGTGCCCATCAGCACATGTATGGACACGCGTGGAGGATTTTATTACCTATGACTCAGGATCACTATGATTTTAAACTAGATTTGAGATTTTAGGTACTTGGCATGCCCTTTGTTACTGGCCCACAGCACTGTGTGTGGAAAAATTATGCACAATCATAGAGGACTGTAATAGTTTGTCTAATGTAGTGAGTTCCAGCTAAGAAATACTCATAAGTTACTAATAAGGATGTAGATCCTAGAAGATAAGTCAGAATAACTGAGTGGTTTTCAATATGATATCTTTCTTTCAGATGCTGAAGGTTTAGGTCAGATGATGTAGTAACACAGTTTAACTTCCAAATACAGTTTATATCAACGAGTGGACATGGTTGGAAGGAAGTGTGTATTGAATTTCAATATTCTCATAAAGTTTAATCAAGATTTGCATTGAAGCAAAATGAGTGGAACATAGGAATCAAGATCCTCTGTGCAGGTTTGAAAAGAGAAATTTTCTTTGCTGAGTGGAACATAATGAAATAACTTGGAAAGAAAATCAGCATATAATTTTCTATTTCTTTCTGTGAAAGAAAGTTATCATGAAGTTTAACATGTGCTATTTCCTTAAAGAATAATTTCACCAACTTGCTTTTTATAGTGTAATATATTTGCATATCAACACATTGAGTTTCTCCAACTGTAGAACAAAAACTATTCCTTGTTCATACTTTTAAAAAATCCATCTCCCAGTAAACATTTTCAGGAAATATGTACATATCCTTTTATGATGAAAAAATCAACAAATTAGAAAACTGATAAAACAAATTGTAGAAAAGAAGCCAGACTTAGAAGGCCTGATGGAGAGACAGATGGCTGTTTTTATCCAATATCTCACTGGTATATCTAATATACCAAATTGTGCTTTAAATGTTTTAATCAGGGACAGCTCCAGCACTACTATAATGGTCCAGCATGCCAGGAAATATATTTCTCCTGGTTTTTTCTCCTATATTTCAGGCACCAAAGTGTCTGAAAAGTCATCTCAGAGCATGTAAGAAACACAAGAAAAAAGCATTGTCTGCTGCAGGAACTGGGCATAGAGCTGTCCACAATTCAGAAGTCATGGAGCTGTCCTCGATTCAGAAACAAAGGCTGAAGCAGGACTGTTTTGTCAGAGAATGTCTGAAAATCTGCATTTGTTCATGTTGCTAGCAGAGAAGGTTTTCAGTCACCTTGAAATGGTTGTCCCTACCAGGTAAACGAGCGCACCCTCTTCGGGATGCTGGATCCCTGTCCCCACTGCCAATGGTGTCCCCCACCGTGTGATTCAGAGAGGATTCAGAAAGCCTCTTATACAAAAGGAGAGGAGCACTGCCCTCTCTAGCCCCTATTGATGCAAAATATATAAATTAAGTAGTGAGTTAGCTACTGGAAAAAAAAAAAAATCAATTATTTTCTAATGTGTAGGTCTTCATGCAGTCTGCATCTACCTCAGAGAATTCTTTTCTTTCAGAAAGGCATACCAGAAACTTGTTGTTTCAGCATTAAATTTATGTGTCTTCATCTCTTTATTTCCAGGTCCTCAGGCACTTGAACTCCTAGATACGGAGCCTGCATGGGGTGATATAATATTTAATGAATCTCTTTTATCATCAAAAGTCATGTGAAAAAATAACTTTCTGTCCTTTTAATTAAATTGGAAGGATAGAAATCTCAGACTGTGGCTTTAGAAGGAAAAGCCATTTTACCAGCAGGGTGTTTTTGTTAATTTGTTTTAGTTGGGTATTTAAGTTAATTCAGATGAAAACAACTTTTGGATCTATTTTTTGACTAGTGTTTTTATTGACTTATAATAATACTTTAATGTTAAGGTTGGGCTCTACCAATAAATTAAATACAAATAAAAGGATTTTAGGGTTTTTGTTTGCTTTTGGCTTTTTAAGTTGCCCATTTTGCCACTTAACATTTTTGAGTATTCATTAAGATAAAGGTTTTCCAATTTTATTTATTAAATTTACTAAATTGACTGTATTTAACAGCTTTCAGAAGAGGTTTCTGTTTTCTCCTAGCAATGGGGTAATTTTCCATGGCAAGATTCGTGTGCCTGTTGAAAGAACTTACCAGTCCCTCCTCTGACAGAAACTTCCTTTGTAGAGCTCACTTGATATTGTGTGTGATTTGTAGAAATCTGGCTAATTTACTCCTTCACCATTTTTTACTTCTGTTCTAGCTGTCTTCTTCCCAAGAATGTCACAGTTCAACATCTCGTCAACATTTTAATATGGATTCTTTCCTTTTTGAGTTATGCATAAAGAGTGGTCTACTTTACTTGTATTTTATTAGGCAACACCTTAAAATTCTGAATCATTGCTGTAGTATGCTGTGTAGAGTCTTATATTCCACAAAAAATAAATTCAATTTAAAAAATTATTATACAAACAGGTGAAAAGGCATAAGAGGCTGTAGCTCATTTCTGGGCTCTTGGATGAGGCTACCTACCATTGTAATCAAGAATTTTGGGGTGAAGTATTTGGGTTTTGGTTTATTTACTTGAGTTTGGAGGACCAATCCAGATTTTTTTATTATTTTATTACAAACTGAAATTCTGGACCTATAATAGAATCCCTATATGAGTGATCTAGCTTTCAAATAAGACATATTTTCACTATTAGTTCATTATCCTTTACTATTTTGAAAACAGACTTTGAAACTAGAAACTTCCTATTATGTCTGATGAAGAAAAGCCTGACTTTATCATGTTGATTTGAGAAATCAGATTTTGCTCACTGTAATCCATTATTTATACTTGCCAAGCTATTCTGAAATGAGTTTCAGTGCTTTGGAAGATTTTATATAACAGAATATGACAGAAGTTTTTCAGCCTGTCAGATAATTTGACTGGCTATGCATAAGTACTAAGGATTTTAATAATTGCTGTTCTGCATGTAATGCTTCTTGCAAATATAATTCATCTTTCTTGAATTTTCTGTCAGATGCCTGAAGTGACTGTTTCTATTTGAAATTGTAATTTGGTGCTAATTTGGCTCGAGTTTCAGTATTGGTTAGTGTTGCTAAGTGTTCAAGAAATAAAGAACAATCAGTCTACTGAACTATATGGGTTTTTTAATATAATTATGGTATATAATTATATTAAAAAAACCATATAGTTCAGTAGATGTGTGCATATATTTTTTAAAAGAGAGAGGAAGAAAACCTTGTATTTCTTGTGTCATCAAAAACAGAGAACAGAAGTGACTGGTTGATATTTCAACACGATTGATAGTTACCTCTTAACCAAAAGGAAAACGTGTGTATTTTGCTCCAGCTATCTACACATGACAGGTGGTTCCTTACTGACCATAGTCAGCCTAGCATAGGTTAGAGAAATCCCCAGGTTACTTGAATAAAAACATCAGGGAATGCCATTTCTTTCCTCATGAAACACAGGATTTTTTCTTAGCAGAGAGAGCCCTTAAGTGCGAGAAGGCAAAGGACAGAAAAATTCAAGGTAATACTTTCTAGTCCTTTAAATAAATTCATTACTACTTCTATCATGCTCTGGAATATTATTATTTGTTCAGAAACTTTTTTTTTTGGCAACTTTACATTCTGTTTCTGCACTTGCTTGTGTTCTTGTTCAAGCAGATGCTCTCATAAGAAAGCACAGACAGTGAGTATAGAGGAAAAAGATGTGGCTGTTTCTCATAAGCTCCTGCCCCAGTGGCAAAGCTGGCCTAAAGAGAGCTGGATGAACAAGCAATATGAAAGGTAAGTTACAGTGACAGAAAGTACTCCAGCGTTGTGCTGCCTTTGTGCTGGTGGTCATGTCCCTGTGAGGCTGCCCTAGCAACCTCAGGCTATAGTCTCAGTTCAGAATAGAGTTGCCAGCACACACCCATTGGCTCCATCAAAAGTTTTCTAATCTCCTCTTTGCTGGACAGAGGAATAACTCAGCTCTGATAAGCCAGAAAATCCTAAACAATTTACTTTAGTCAGGCAATGTGTCACAGGAGAGGTGCCCAAGCAATAAAAGATGCTTCCAGTGTGTATTAAACTAGGCACAAAATATAAGTTTTACTTTCAGGCCCTTTCCCAGTTTGATTGCTACAACTATAGTATGGGATATATTCTGTTTTCCTGACAGACTATATTTATTTCCTAATTGCCATGGCATGTGATTAGAATCCCATCTTTTCTTTTTACTTTCAACTAATTATTGATTCAAGATTTTTACCAAAAGGTCTTTATATTAATCCTAAGTAGACATTATATCAAAATGTATTTCTTAAATTTGCATTTTTTAAATATTAATATAGATGAACTAGTTAACTGTACAATTTTTGCCATAGTTTGAGTAGACCAAAATAAGTCTGTTTAAGTTGCTAATTGTTTTGATTTAAGAGGAAGTTGTTTGATTTCCCCCATTACTTCTCGGTGAAAAGCAAACCTGTCTTTATAAACACTCACAAAAGTTATTAGTGTGTTTTTAGAACTGTGATCTTATTTTGTAAAAAAACATTTTTCTGAATTAACAGAGAAACAGAAAAACAAGACAAGGCAAGGCCAATCTGACAAGGCCAAGTACTTTGCAATTATTAACAGAAAGTAGTAGTTTGAAGACAACAAAGGCAAAGCAAGAAAGCATATGAGAGGGGAAAAAATCCCCCAAAGCAGGTAAACAAATGGAGAAACAGTTCAGTTAAGAAGAACCAGACAATCTCAGTTTTCACTTTTCTCCCTGAGTCAGCTCAACAGAAAGGTAAACAAATGCAGGTTTGTGAGTTGGGGTTTTTGTAGGGATTTTGTGTTAAGTTTAATCAGTGAATATGGTCTTAATTATAAGTGGTTCCTACTTTCTCAGAAATTAATTTTGTGACAAAACAAAAATTTAAGAGATGTGAACTAAAAAAAAAAAAACAAATTAAACCAAGAAAACAAAATAAAAGCCCAACCCCCACAAAATAATTGTATCCTTTCAATCTGTTCTGAATATGGGAGTAATAGGTCAGGTTTGTGGGATAAATGTGTCTGTGTACATACATAATTATGCATCTGGAGGGTGTGTGGAAAGTTTTATAACCTGTCTAAAATTTCTAAAATGTATTTTATTCAACTCTATGTGTCTAATTTAAAGAAAAAAATATTACTGCAATATTAAGAAGCTATCTCATACAACCTTGCAAAAACCATCCAGCTGAAACAAGACAAAATTTCTGCTCACCATGCTGCTGATTTTCTTTTTAAACTTGTTTTAGTGCCTTTGATTTACTCAAAAAATGGAAAATTCTTAGCATAAAAGCATAGATAGTCAAGTGGTACATCTCAGAGGAAGAAATAGTGTCCCTTTGCAGAACTCTAACATGTTAAGTAATTTTTTACAGTATTATATGAACAGGAGTTCCCTGCTTTCATCTTCTGTTCAGAAAGTGACTTGCAGAACCATAAAATAATTGCTGCTAGGCTGCTCTTTCCAGAGGAAACAACAAATAGCAGCACTATGATCTCACAACCCTCAAGGTGGGAAAAATATTTTGTCCAAGTTTTATGTATGCGAGTCTCAACATCTGCTTGAAATACTAACTGGATTTATTTCAGCTTCAGGGAGGACATTTAACATCAAATTCAAATTAAACAAAGCAAAATAAAGAGAATCATACCTATTGTGAGGACCTTTTACTGATCTCATACTGGTCTAACTGCTGTTGGTCAACTTAGATGTAAAATCACGGTCTGCAAGGTTGCTCAAATGATAGTCGTGCTTGAACAACATTACAAAAACACTCATAAAAAACTAGATTAGAAAAATCAAATTTCTCTTTTCAGTTAACTGTCTTCCCTGTACTTTGATCCTTGTAACACAATCATTCTCTAAAAACTTTTCTTCATTTTCTTGCAGGACTTATCTAACATGTCCAGGTGATACACTCTCAGGGAGTCCGGGACTTTTGCCTTATTGCACAAGGACTGGGGCAGATGGATCTCCGTCCTGTAGAAGCCATGACTTGTAGTCCAGCTCTTTAATATCCAGTGACAGCTGTGATGTATTGGGACACTGGAAGCAGGGAAATGTTCTCAGTCCATCAATATCATCAGAAAACATAGCCTTAATGGACTCTTGTCTTGTGACTGACTGAGATTACTCTGACTTGTCACACCATGAAGGTTATATTTAACCTATATTACCTTACATGTAATGTTAAATATAACCATGAAGGTTATATTTAACATTACATGTAGTATTTTTTCACACTACTAAGTGTTTTGGTCTAAGTACTTTTAAAAAGACAAAAAGGTGTTTATTTTCATTTTTAGGTGCATTTCTACCTTTGAAATCTGACCCACCTTTATGAAAAGTAGAAGATCTCTACTTTAACCGGATTTGTTGAAGGATCTATAATAATGAGTCAGATCAAGGGTTAGCTGGACAATATGGTTATAATGTTTTCATTGCAGTCAGCTTACCTTATAGTCATATTGCATTTTAGTATTTCAAGGGGAAAAGCTTTCCTATTTTTAATGACATTTTTTTCCTTTTTAGACAAATAACTATCAAAACTCTGTAATTTATTCCATTTTAAAACAAAGCTGTGGGAATGGGAGGTGTTTGGCCTGGAGAAGGCTCAGGGGGTGATCTTATCACTCTCAACAGCCCCTAAAAGGTGATTGCATCAAAGGGGGGGTTGGCCTCTTCCCCCAGACAACTGGTGACAGGACCAGAGGAAATGGCCTCAAGCCAGGGCAGGCTCAGGTTGGACATCAGGAAGAATTTCTTCATAGGAAGAGTTTTCAGGTGTTTTAAAGTACTGCTTAAGGAGTTGGTGGAGTCACCACCCCTGTAAGTGTTCAAGGAATCACACTACATGTTGCACCTAGATCAATAGTTTAATTGATGTGGTTGTGTTTGGTCAAAGGTTGGACTTGATGATCTTGGATACTTTCTTGGATGTTTCCAACCATAATAAATCTATTATTCTAGTATTCTATTTTTGTCATAGTTTTCCCAGAGATAGTGTGGCACCTCTATCTCTGGAAATACTGAAACTGGACAGGATCAAATTTGGAGAAAACTTATCTGACCAGCTGTGGTGTGAGCAGGGAGCTGGCCTAGGTGGTCTCCAGAGGTACCCATCAGAACTCAGTCATTCCAACTTTTAGAATGAAAAAAAACATGAGAAATTACAAGGAAAAGTTGTTCCAAGTGTTCTGAAATATCAGTACCTAGGATGTCATATTAATCTGACTTCTGCAAGTGTTCCTGCAAATGAGCAGGTAATCATTTATGTTCATGTGTTTGGGCTTATCCATATGTTCTCTTCTGAACATAATAAACATTTCACAATTAGATGTTCCAGGATGTGAAGCACTTGCTGTGGTTATGTCAGGCCACAGCTCTCTCCACAGAGAGCAGCAGGCACAAGCTCTCCAGGGATTTTTCCTGGGTAAGGCAGTGAGAACCTTAGAAAAGAAGACGAAACAATTCTTATCTCTACTTGCTGCTCCTGTTGTTTTGCACATGTGGAATGTGTGATGGAGAGTGTTTACCCAAAGTAATTTGTTAATTGGCACCGGTGAAGGCTGTTTTGATTCCTTGGCCAACTGGGTCAAAGCTGTGTCCTACCTGTCTGCAGACAGTCACGGGTTTTTCTTTAGTATTCTTTAGCACAGTATCTTTTTAGTATGTAATTTAGTATAGTATTAGTGTGATATAGTATGGCTTAATAAAGCATTTGTTCAACCATCTGAAATCATGGAGTCAGAGCACATTATTCCCCGCTTTGGGGGCTCCCTTCATCAATAGTTATACATAGTTATCATCAATAGTTATACATAATAGTTATCATCAATAGTTATCATCAATAGTTATACATAAATCCTCCTTGCAACTTGAGATGGGGAAGAGATGTGATTTTCAGTTCTCCTGCTTTCAGGGTATGGTTTCTCACACTGCAACCCCCGTGGCACTGGGTGCCCCACCCATTTCTTGTGGCATAGGACCCTTTTTCTAGCCTTGATGGAGGTGACTTCCACATGGAAGAGTCTGGGATCCCTGAACTCTTTGTGCCCAGCAGGCTCATGGCCATTTTGCTCCCAGAAGGGATTAATGAGGCCTGCTGTCAGGAACAGTTTGAAATAGTGATCTACACTACACTTTCATATGCTTTGATAGTATTATGACATCTCTTACCATGTATATGTGAAAGTTTTGAGTTGGAGACTGTCTCCTGTCCTTGCCTGAACAGAAATAAATCAGATTTATCTTTTATTAAAGTGTTCATGAGGGACAAGGAGGAAAGTTTATCAGTGGGAAAATGACCTGAAGATTCAGGGGACCACTGTGCAAATACAGACCCTCTGATGGGTGGCAAAAGGTTTACAAAAGCAGTGTGAATTGAGGCATTGCCTAAGGCAATTCCAAGAAGTATGCTTTCCCCTTCATTTTACCTGTTTTCTTGTTTAATTCCTCCTCTTTAAAGGAGTTTCTATAAAAGTCAGTTATCTAGATTTCTTTATTTCAAATGTGGTATACGTGTAAATTGATTTCATTCTTTCAATTTAACAGCTCTGGTCTAAGACTGAAAACAAAACACACAAACCAGCTAAACTACTCAATCCAGACATACATCACAAGAATCAAGCAAATAACCTGTAAACACTCAAAAAGCTTTCGGAAAAAGGTAAAATCCAAACAACAATAAAAACCTGTTATCCTTGTCTTTTATGACAAGCATTTGACAATTTGTGCAAAGCAAAGTCTCTCCTTTTGAAAACGAGAGACTTTAAAGCTGCCTCCCTCTTCTTCTACATAATATTCAACATGTGGTGAATGAATTATCCAAAGCAAATGAAATAAGACCTCAAACCATTAAAATCAAAAAAACCCCACTCATTGAATTTGATTGAGAATATAGTAATAACAAATGGGGATTTGTGATGCACTCTCTCTCTCTACATATATGTAATATTTTTCTCTATTGTTGCATATTGAATATATAATTTTGATCATAAAAAGAAGAAGGATGTCTGATGAGACCAAGACAAGGTCTTCAGAATAGCAATAAAAGACATTGCAAGAAAAAAACAAGAATTTTTTTTTTCAAATGCTAAAATACTGACATACTTATCCTTTATTTCCCAGTGGCTGTCAGATTATCATGTGGGGTTTTTATATAAAACCAGAGAGTATTCTAAAGATAAAAGCTACAAAGCCCTGAGTTCTTATAATATATTTGTAACTATGGTCCATTTTCCAAATCATTATTCACCCAGCAGCACCTCCTGACCCTAAGCAGAAATGTCTTTATAGGTACATTCACAGATTACTCAAAAAAATTAGTGGATTTGAGTATTGTAATGACTGTAAACATCTTGCAAAAAGGCTGAGGTGAAATAAATTAATAAACTACATGTAATTTGTTAATCTACTTTTTGTTTCTGTGTATTATTGGCATCCATAAACATTAAGAAAATCGGCTAAATTGTAATATTCTTAGACAGCTTGATCACTTTTAAGTATTTAATTTTTCATCCTTTTCTATGGGTTCTATTTCAAACTTACTACCCTTTTTTACTTTAATTGTCTATTAGTGTCCCATAATATTTTATGTAGGCCATAACTTTTATATAAGGTATCACTTACAGCGTGTGTTTGTAAGGAAACACAGCATTTATGGTCACCATACTGATCTGACTTCCAACACTCATACTCATGTTTTTGAAATTTTTTGATTGATTGCAAATAAATTTGAGACAATAGAAGAAATCTAGTCAGGTACTTGCATACAACATTTGAGTATCTGCAGTCTCAGTTTTGGCATCTGTCTTCATTGTACAGAGTTAAAAGGGAAACATCACTCATTATTGTATTTCTGTATCCCTAATTATTTATAAACCTTGTATGCCTGTTCTTAGAAGACAGTCTTGTGAGATCATACATGTTACTTAGTGTAGTGGCAAATTGAATGGTGTAGCACTAAATCACTTAATTTTATTTTACTTGTTCTTAATTTAGGTTAATTGCAATATGCATAACAATTATTTTAACTCCAAAGACTATATTTATGCTCATTTGTGAATAAAAACAGATTTTAAGCATTTTGTTCTCCATCCCCATTCTGCCAATCTATTTTAATTGCAGCTTTCATTATTCTGCTAGTAGTTAACTTTTGGAATCTGAAGGAGTGCTCTTTCCAAAATATGCCAAGTAAGGCATTTGTCTTATGAAAAATTGTAACACTGTTTTTAAGAAAATCTGTTATTTTCACTAAATATCCATTTTATTTAAGGATTTTTTTTCTTTGTTTGCTTTGTCATTTTTGGATATTATTGGGTAGTTTAGCAAAATTGCCTGTCTTTTCAGGGCCATGCATAATCTTCTCTTTATTTGTGGGGATTTAATCAAAGGTATTATGGAACTTATACACACAACTTGCTTTTAAAAAGAATGTCCTGTTTTTGCATTTCAGAAATACACCCAAATACAGGTTAAAAATAGATGTTGAATTCTGACACCCACTCTCATCTACCTCCACCCACTGAAGCAAATGCCCAAGCAAGCAGACAGAATATTTTTTTCTGTGAAACAGATTACTAGGTCATTTGCCTAATCAAGGTTTTTTAGAATCCAAATCCAGTTACACAATATGCAAATTTTTCTGTTCGCTTGTAACTGCAAATATAAGATGACATTTTATCTCTCCACCATGTTTTGACAGCCAGAGACTTTTTGTGTCTAGATTTAGGGAGTTTATTAGTT
Source organism: Leucosticte australis (assembly GCA_025504685.1). Classification (NCBI taxonomy): domain Eukaryota; kingdom Metazoa; phylum Chordata; class Aves; order Passeriformes; family Fringillidae; genus Leucosticte; species Leucosticte australis. The sequence goes on from JANIJU010000003.1 coordinate 36,092,029, forward strand.
AGTTAAGTTTTTTTAATGTTGTTGGTTTAGGTTTTGTAGGGTTTTTTTTTAAGCATTAGGGAAACTATATAATTTATTGATTAAAAAGAAAACCTACCAAATTTTAGGAGGTTAATTTTTTGTGAACAAAAAATCGCTTAGGAAATCTATTTATTGAAGCAGCTTAAAGTTGAGATTTAAATAGCTAGCAATGAATTTATATGTGAAGAATGCTTAAAGCTATGTTAAATGTCTCTTAGACAATCGAATTTAAATGTGAGAAAAAAAAGTAATTGCTAGCAATAATGTTAGATATAAATATTGAAAAGTGCATATTCAGTATGGATGGATTGTATTATTGCCAAATATTATCTGCATTGAGACATCTTACGTCACTAAGAAGGATATGGAAAGAAAGAGGATTGAAAAACTAATTTCTTTTAAAATAATATATTTATAACTGAAATATTTTTTTGCTATGATAATCAGTGGTATGGTTTCAGAAGTGATCATTAAGGACATTGCTCGTATTGGTACAACAGTGAATTTCAAGAAATATGTCTATGATAGAGTGGGTAACAGCTATTTTGAACCTTTGGAGAATTTGGATGGTTTTTATGACTTTGGCACTGAAAACTTTGCTGTGGTGTGTGAAGAAAATTGTATAATAGGAGAGAGGAGAAAGACTTCTAAGTTTTCAGATGAATCAGAAGTTTATGAGGTAGTTTGCAGCAGCCAAAAGACACCACACAGTCTTAAAGGCTGTTTCTTACCTCTATCCAGGCAATATTTCATTAAAGGGTCAGGAGAAAGACCACAAATCCCACTCCTCCCCTACCTCTGCATCTTCTAGACTGCACTGTTTTGTCTCACCGTGCCCCCAGCTCCTTACCGAGACTTATCTAGTCTGCCAGCAGACAATGCGAGGATTGCAACAACCAAAATCCTACTGAAGGTGTGTTACAATGTGCAGTCCTAAATTACATGCATGGCCTTGCAGTTGCATTGTCCCAGGCTTGGTTTCTTCCCTCTCAGTCCATCTTCAATTTATTCTCTCATCTTTTTCTGGGAGGATTAACCTTCCAGAGGCTATCCTTTTCACACTATTAAGGATAATCAAAGGAAAGGGAAGACTCTCATCTTCTGTTCAGACCTCTGTCTGGCCCAGACTTTTATTTTGAGACTGACTACTAGCCTGAATTTGCCAGCAGATCTTGAATCATTTGCATCAAATTTTTTACCCTTCCCTTCCAATATTATTGCTCTGCCATTTGTTTTATTTCTTTAACCTTATTAATTCCTTTTTTTTTTTTTCCTTTTGGGGATGAATCCTTTAAATTATTCTTTCTGGAGGTTTTCTACACCACTGAAAACCTCACCTGCAATGTCCCTTTCTTCTATTCCCTGTATTCTTCTTCCACATTGAAAAAAGGATTGCTGACATTTTTTATGAACTGTGTCAGCATTTCAGTATCTTCAGCTGAGAATAGACACAGTTATATACACAGATAATAAGAAGATGTTATTTAGTATGGTGTGAAGCTAAGATGCTGTTTTTAACATGTCATATTTAATAGAACAGACCCTAGAGATCAAAACTGAATTTAATAGTACACAATAGATAATATATAAATGCCATTTCAATACCTTTTCTAAAATCAAGTGATATTTTGAAACAAAGATAACATTGGTTTTTACAGTGATACCAGGGGAGAGTGGGGTAGAAATAAATTGTTTAGCTTAAGGTCCAATTGTTCAAAATAATTTCTTTCTCTTTGCTCTCAAATCCTGAGATTAAAATAAAGTTCTTGTGTTGTTTATTAAGAGATAAAAACACAAAAGTAATAACCACAATAGTACTCTAAAACATTAAAGAGAAAAGAAATCTGTTTGGAAGGATTGTGTGCAAAAATAGAAGAAGAATATAGTTATAGTCAATCCTGGTGACAGAATTTATCACATCAATGTTTGAAGACCCTTTCTTTGCTGCTGATGACATTGTTTTTGTAGAACACTGTGACCGTAAAGGGGTGTGTTGCTACTATCATCATCACTGTGCCAGTTTTGGCTTAAGCAGAGTTAATGTTCTTTACTGTAGCTACTATGTTTTGGATTTATGATGAATGGTGTTGATAATGTAGAGATGCTTCTGTTATTGCTGACTAGGGCTTACATGTGGCCAAGTACTTTCCTGCAATTCTTACTGCCCTGCCACTGAGTCAGCAGGAAGTACACAAGAAGCTCTGAGGAGACACAGGAAGGACAGCTGGTCGGAACCGGAGGGATATTCCATAAAGGTAACATGTTCAGTATGTGAAGGTGAGGAAAGAAGAAGGAAGATGGGAATTCTCAAAACTATGGCATTTGTCTTCCCCATTAACTCTGATTCATGTGTAGCCCTACTTTGAAGGGATTGGCTGAACACCTGTTTGCCCATAGAAGCGGTGAAAGAATTCCTGGTTTTATTTTAAAGCATGTGTGGCTTTTGCTTTACCAATAAACTGTATTTATCTCAATCCAAGAGTTTTCTCACTCTTATTCTTCCCTAATTCTCTCCCATCCCACTGTGGGGGAGTGAGCAAGCGACTCATAGGGCTTATCAGCTTGCTGGCTGTTTTAAACCATGAAAATCACACAACAGTGTCATTCAATAACTGTATCACTATCAGAGTCACATGTTGGTTTTCACTTTAGTAATTACAGACTAATCGAGCTCATCAAATCATCTTTGCCATTAAACTTCATGGCATTTTCTCCATGCTGCATTTATCTACTGGCAATATGTGAGGACCCAGAAAAAATCATGATTAATTGTCTGCACCTATAAATTCAGCTTAAGCCAGAGATCTTAAAGAGTAGCTGTGTGGAAGAGCTGTCATGATGATTCTTTACCCCATGAAAAGTAGCAGACACTTCTTGTGTTTCAAATGACCATTTGTTATAGAAGGAATTATGAGATGAAATATTAAGGGCTAACTACATCATGAAAGAAACAAAACCTGCATGCATAAAAGAAAACAAAGGCTGCTAAGAATTGTAAATCAAGAGGTAATTCAAAAGAAGCTAAATAACATTAGCACAATAATGATATTCTGCCAGGAGGAAGGCAACATGAGTAATTTGATCTGAAATCTATGAGTGCAAGAAAGGGCAGACCAAAAACTTAGGCTTGGCTTAACTTTGAAAGGGCAAATGTATAATTTGACACATGTGAACTGGGAACTTACTCTCCAAGAAAAGGGGCATTAGTACTTGAGCAAAATGACAAGCACAAATTTTAGTACAGTCTGTATGAAAAGACTTTCCTATTAAGCAGCATTGCATTTGGGATAATGAAGGTGTTAGAAACTGGCTGCTACTGCACCCAGCTGCATTTCCTGTCCGCAATACCAAAGACACCAAAGCCAAAATAAAGCACACAAAAATATCTTCTCCATTTAGAAAAATAACTTCTACCCTAATAGTAAATAAACCACCATTACTATGCAATTAATATATTTTTGGACTGCTTACTATGATTGGGTGAAACTGTTGCAAACCATATGCTAAGTGAAGTTAGTGATTGTGGAAAATGAATGTATTATGATTTTTCTATAGAAAAGGTAAGATGATTTATTAAAAAAAAATCAAATAGAATTTATTACAGGGAACTTGCTGGGAACAAAAAGGTAAAAACAGAATTTAATTTTATGGGCCAGGAAATAGTTATGAGTGTAAGGCACCTATCTCCACATTATAATTGATGAGGATTGATAATTGTTTGAGTGGGTGCAATAAATTGATTTTATTTTTTTTCCCTCAGGGATAAACTTGATTAGCATGGGTTTAGAAGCAGACAAATGGCTTTGGGTTAATTTTCAGTGTATGAGAAAGCAGAAAAAGTAGCTCCTGCAATGGAATCTGAAAAAAGCATCATGCTGCATTACAGCACAAAATAGTATATTTTATCTTTAAAAATGACAAGAGGAAGTCACTGTACTATTGAGAATTAACCTACATTTGGGTGTTTTTTCCTTGCCCCTTTGAGATGATATCCAGCATACCAGCTGACTCACAGGCAATGTGATTACAGCAATGATTCCTACAGAAAGCCCAGACCAAGAAGTAGTTCATGGGAGATTTTTAGCATTGAAAAGAGGAACGTCCTTGTTAAAAAATGCACGTTTGATTTTGGAATTAAGGATTTTCAGAATCAAGACCAAAACTACGAACAAAGTTCCATCTCCTAGCTTTAGTGCCTGATGACATTCTTTTGACAAAAAAATCTTTTTTCCAATGCATACTCATAAACTGCTGCTCAGAAGCTGTTTCAAAGACTGCAAGCTGTGTGACTTGATCAAGGCTTTTCACAAACTCACTGTGTTTTAGCTCCTGTCCATTGCCATTCGATGAGCACCACGAGGCAGAAAGCTCTACTACAATGTCTCATCACAGCCACTTTCAGCAGATTTTCTGTCAATGGGTATTTCTTACATAGAAAAATTTGGAGAGAATAACACATCTGTACACTAGCATACACAAAAATTGCATGTTATCACAGACCTTCACAGGTTTTTGCATATATTTGATTTTCCCACAAAAGCTGTGATCACTGCAAACAATAGGAATGAAGCCTTACTTTATTCAAAGTTTACCGTGTCCACTAAATTAATTTCTCTCATGTTTGACCCAGAGATTATATTTTGTCATTGTCATAGGTTAGCTATAGGACTTTTCTAAGAAACCACAGAAAATTGTGACTTAAGTATACACATACTTTAAAAAAGGTACCCATCTCATGGGATTTCTGACACTACAGCTTTTAATGTTTTGATACCTACTTGCCTTTGAACTGCTGTCTTGTGAAGTCATAGTGATTGTGAGTAAATATTGAAGCACCTGCTCCACTGTTTTTATGTAAAAAGACACCACTGCTAAATGAAATCTCCACTTACATTTTGAAGTGAAAATGTGGTTTTAACATTTTAAAACCTCAAGTACACAAATTGATGAAATTCTAGATAGCTAATTATTGTCTATAGCTCTTTTGGGAAGGATATCATTTTGGGGAATTGGATGAGTAGAAAAACATACACTAATTACTTTCTATTTTCACTTTCGAGTGGGATTTAACTGGATTCCCCAGAATAACATGTGTTCTGAGGAAATGTCTCTGGATCTGTATCCTGCAAAGAATCAAAGGAAAAGTTGCTAGTACCTACTCCTGTGAAAGCTGTTCTGAAAATTGATTTTATTAAATCAAATAGTGTGAGGAAATAGTGTTAGATCAATATGATACTCACCTGAAAATGAGATCAGATTTCAGGAAATGAAGCATATGTATTGTTTCTACATTTAGTAATTTAGGTAAAAAGGAATCTGGTGGCACCATCCACCCACCTATGAGAAGCAGCGACAACTTATATCATGACCTTCATCTGGCTGATCTTCATCCAGTATCTTGAAGAAATTGGAATCCCAGTCTCTCTAGACAAAGCCCTTTGGGGGCTTCAGTATCATCACTGTGAAACACTTCTGATATCAAAATGGAATTTCCCTTGTTCCAGCCCATCTTTTAATCTCTGCTCACACCAGATCAGTTATGACTCTTTGTTTTCTTAATGTTTCCAAGAGCAGTAAGCTCTCTCACCGTCCCTCATTACTTCAGAATGAGGAAGGATTCTTCACTGTCTCAGCCTTCCCTTTCCTAAAGCATGCAGCCTCCATCTGTTATTAAATAAATTTAAAAATTTGATTTGGTTTCATCCAAAACTGAAAGCAAAAGTAGAACAATAACTAGATGAACTTAAATGCTCATGAGCATAGCATTAATTGCTCTGCATGGCACAGCAAATAATCTCATAATTTTAAGAAAATTTTGCAGGCTTAGATTAATTCTTCTGATAGGTGTTGCTGTTTTTTGAGAATAAATCTCTCCTCTGAAAACAAGGAAATTTCTAGTGTACTGTTAGAGTTTAGCATTTACATATGAGTAATTTATTGCATTACCATCATTTAGTATGATTGAAATGAACTTTTCAGAAGAAAATAAAGTCGGAAAAAAAGTTATCTTTACAGTAGGCTTTTTGATTTTGATTATTATTTAAATAATCAAACTAACAAATCAAATTAATCCAGTGCTGTCAAATTTCAGAAGAAAGACTTTAAGGACTAAGACCTTTAAGATTTTGAAATAAAGAAAACTAACACAGCTGTAAACAGCAAAGACCATTAAAAAAAAAAAGCTTCCTAAAAAGAAAAGGCTTTGAGACATGAATAAGTAAGGATATGGAGTTTCATATTTGCAACAAAAAACTTCCAATCAAATTTTGCAGCATCACAGATATATGTTCTTGCCAACAATGCAAAAAACAGCAAATCTACTTTACCATGATTTTGATAAAGTATTTTGCCTGAAAATGTGCTTATTATTTAAAAATAGAGCAATTTTTGGATAGGTCGACCTCATATTTGGCTTGCAGTATCCCAGATGACAGTGGCCTTTCTGAAATTTCATTAGAACTAATGTATAGGACAGTTGCTATTTCTGCTGTATGCATCTATATACTCTGCACTTTTAAGGGAGATTAAATATACACACATATAGCAACATAAAATAATTTTGGACTGCAGTCAGAAGTAATATGGCTGACAGAATTCACTGCAATGTTAATCATTCACAAATTTTCAAGTCAAATCTACTAACTGATTAATCTAGATTTAGAAGATAATACTATATGGAGTTTTAAAATCTTCTGTAAATATGTGGTGTATAGGTATTTATTTCCAAGGAAAGACCAACTGCAAACAATTATAATAAAACTAAAATATTTAGGAATAAGCCACCAAACAACTCTTACTTTTGAATGGGTATACTCCTACACTCCTACTTGACAAACCTCAATGGGTGTGTAAAACTTTTTAGGAATGTGCTGTAACCTTCATTTACCTATGAAAAACTGTAGCAGCTGAAATAGCTGCTAATAAAGTCTAGGGTAAGGAAGCAAAAAAAGCCTTTGCATAATATCCACAGATGTTTTATTCAGCCACCTGGTAAGATGTCCAGAGTCCCAGTCACACACATGGGGAGACTCCAGGTTTCTTTCTCCCAAGGCACCCTGGGGGTGACCCTGGGGGTGCAGTACAAAGATAAGGGACAATCAGGAAATAGGGAGGGAGTGGCAGAGGGTCACAAACAAGGGGAAGGAGCCAGTGGGGTATAAAAGAATAGGGTGTCTTTTGAGGAAAGCTTCTTGTGTCTCCCTAACCCAGGGAAGGCTTTCAGGTTCTCCAAACTCCCCATTTCAATATTATTAAGAAAGCTTCTCTGAAAGATGAACTGAATGAACATAAAATGACAAAAACAATGAAAAGCTCCCATGAGACAGTTTTCAAAATGTAAAGAATTCTGAGTCCCCAATGTCGAAACAGATTTTCTGGAGCACCTTAGAGCTAGCAGGAGGGATGTGGGGTTTTCTTGGCATGGTTTATCAGGAATCTGAGTCAGGAGAAGGTTCTTTCAGCAGGAACTGGCTCCTTGTCACCTGTGGCAAAGTGGTCAGCTGTGATAGACTGTGTACAAGGTAGTGTAGGGGGTGGTGCGCCTGTTGGAAACTACAAATAGAAATCATTAACTTTTAAGAAAAAGGTGGTTACTTTAGAGAAACTTTCCTTCCTTTCCCTCCCGATCACCCCCTTCTGGTATTGAGAAGGAACTCTCCAGAGAAAAAGGATTAGTGGAGGGAGACCATGGAAAGAGGGAAAGGGAGGTAGGAATTTGTGGGAACATAAAAAAGGGATAATGGGACAATAGAAAGGAAAAGGGGCCAGTGGGAGGGAGGTGGGCAGGCCACAGGAATTGGGGAAGGGTATTAGAAGAAATGGGTCTTATCCGATAAGGGGGTTTTATAATTACAGAGGTGGACTTTTGGATGCAGGATGGCTCATCTGCATTCCGTGCTCTTTTTGCTTTTAGGCTGTCACTGGAGCTTGATGGTTGTTGGATTTGGGTTCTGTTTCCTTGGTAGGTGTGTGGAGGACTTCCATGATGTGGATAATATTTCACATGTTTGCAGTTCGGTGGATGTTTACTATCTTGCACTGGAGCTCCACCAGGTCCTGTTATGTTGGCTGCTTGGGCCCTTTTATTCCTTAATTTTGAATAGGTATACTCTTACACTCCTACTTGACAAAAAGTGTAAAACTTTCTAGGAATGCACTGTAACCTTCATTTCCCCATGGAAAAAAATTATGGATGCCTTGTAAGCACAGCTTACACACTGTGGGATTCTGCCATCTATCCTAAATTCTGGATTGTCAATTAGTACTTCAGTGCATCTCTTTTATGCCACTGGGCTGGCCAATTAAATGTTGGTGAAAAAACAGACTGCTGACTGAGTGCAGATTTTTTAATTACAAAGCTTTAGACATACATATTACATTCTTTAATTGTAAGCTCGAAGGAAAAAACAAAGTTCTGGAAGCAGAAAGATAAATGGGAAATGAGTTAAGAACAAGGGAAAATCCTACTATTGGGACAGTGCAGAGAAAATAAATGAAATTTATCAGAAGTTAAAAATTAATTTTATAAATCTCACTTGGAAATAGCCACACAAGGAAAGACTCTGCACTAATTAGCATATTTTGTATTTTGTATAACTTTTATTTTTATCTGTTTTTACTTTCTGTGTTATCTTTAGTCATTGTGCGCTGGTAATGATTTTAACAATCTCTTTAGAACATATTTTCAAGATTTTGGTGTCTGTTTTGTAGGAGCACATGTGCTCTTTGCCTCTCAAACTTTAGAAAGAACAGTGTTGCATTTGTGCCCTGTTCTGGGCTCCTCAGCACACAAGAGTCAAGGAGCTCCTGGAGAAGGTCCAGCGAAGGGCAAAAAAACCAATTTGGGGTCTGGGCCATCTTTCATATGAGGAGAGACTGCAGGAGCTGGGCTTGTTTAGTTTGGGTGAGAGGACTGAGCAGGCATCTTGTAAATGCACGTAAATACCTCAAGGCAGGTGATATTTTAAGAGGATGGTCCCAACTCTTTTTCCGTGATGCCCAGCGACAGGACAAGGAGCAGTAGTTATAAATTAAAACACAAGAAGTTCCACACCGGCATGAGGAAGAAATTCTTTACACTGAGGGTGTCCACATGCTGTTACAGAGTGCCCAGGGAGTTCATGGAGTCTCCCTCTCTGGAGACATTCCAACACCATCTGAATGTGTTCCTGTGTCACCTCCTCTAGGTGACCATGCCTGGGCAGGGAAGTTGGCCTGGATGATCTCAAGAGGTCCGTTCCAACTCTAAAAATATTTTGGTCCTGTGCTTGAGCTTTACCAAAACTTTATCAGAAATACTCATCTTTGCATAATATTCTAACTGAATCATTGTGTCCAAGTTTCTAAATACTAAGTAACCTGCAGCTCCTAAAGGCATTTTAAATACTCAGAGATATGAGTTCACTGGTATTTTTTGAAATGCGAACTTATTTGTGTATGTTTTATTTTATTTTTTACTGTATTATTTATTGTTTGCTATAAATACGTTGGGTAGCATCTCAATGCTGTTTATGGCTACAGAAAAAAAGTTTTATAAATAGATTCTTCCTGTTTTCTGGAACACTGAAACATCAACTAACATACTACTTTCCCAGTCTTTAAAACCTAGTAATATTTTCTTCCTCACTGCAATTTTAATTTCCTACCATAAAAAGGTAATTTGACAAGCTTTCAAAAATTTTTATTGTTTCAAAACTTCTTTCCACCACACTCTCCTTGTTTTATTACACCATTGCTGTGACTTTTTTTTTTTACTGTAACATTTTGACCTGCCACTAATAAGAAGTTAGACAATATCATACTAAAGAAAATAATGCAATATTTTTTAAAATCACCAAAAATTTAGCAGCTTAAAGTCTCTGAGATTTCTTTGTTTTGATTTTTTTTCAAAGGAAGTTTGCAAAAAATTTTGACAGTGTCTCATCATGAAGTGTAAATATGCCTGAGATTATGAAATCACCAGAAGTGAGTTCTAAGATATGTAATTCTTTAGTAATTTAATAATGTTCCCTGTGAATGCTAACATTTGCCTTTCTAGAACAGATTACAGGACATAAATAGGCCAGAAAATTTCAAATTTTCAAATATTAGGTTCCTACATTAGAAAGAATTAGTCAAAGTTTTTATTAACAAAGTGAATTAACTACTTTAAAAATGTTTTTGCACTATTCCATTTCAGTATACTCATAAACCAAAGAAAACTGAACATCATTTTAATTTGTTATTGGTTACAAATTCTGTTCTACTGAGAATCATTCAGTTTTTGTGATTTCACTGCACCAAGAACAAAACAATTAGCTTCAACCTGAAGAAATAAGAAATACAGCATATATTCATAATTGCTAAAACCATGGAAACATCTGAGCTCTGGCAACATGAACAGAGTACTTCAGGTGTAACCCCCACTCCTTGGAAAACAGTTGCAAGTCTACTGTGCCATTTTCAGTAGTCAGGAGCCTGTGAAGTCTCACACAGGAGGACCTGTAGGACCAGTTCATTTGCTTAGGATTGGCTCAGATAAACCAGTCCTCTATTCTTTTGCAGCTCTGTTCACTATATCATGTACTTGGGAGACAATTTAAGTACCACAGAATCTTTGCCTCAGCTTTAGGTTCAACTTGGTTTATAAGCCTTTGTCCCTCCATTTATTTTTCCTTTGTACTGCATAAAATCGAATGAACACAAGATAAAGTGGCTTATATAGATGGAATTTAACTCCAGTTGTCAAAAAGGTGTCTCTTTTTTAATAATATTATGAAGCAGTAATGAGGAAAATTTTCAGTCACCGCACTTTTTTTTCTCAAATGTCAATCCTCAATCCATCACTGACACCCCACTGTTGTGCATTTAAGTTTGTTAAAAGACAGGAGAAAGGGGATCTGACTTGTTATTCTGTCAGGCATGAAGATTTCTCAACCTTACCCTGTCTTTGTTTTTTGTTCTTGTTCTCTTGTTTTTTTGTTTTTTTTGATGTTTGAGGTTTTTTGTTTGTAAATGAGGTTTTTGTTTCTTAGCTTGGTTTTTTTTGTTTGAGGGGTTGTTGGTTTTTGGTTTGTGGGGTCTTTTTGAGACCTGCTCCTTCTGATTTCTCTTTCTAAATATGTTTACCAGACAAAAAGATCCCCTTTAGCAAAAAAAAAAAAAAACAACCAAACAAACAAACAAACAAAAAAAAAACCACACAAAAGAAAAAAACCTAAAAAATCCCTGCCTAATCCCTGCCTTCTGCATTGATCTCTTTTCCTTAACAGCTGCCTTCCCTCCTTATTCTGAGTTGAATATATATTAAAATTCCATGAATGGAGTTCCCCATGTAATATTTCCTGTCACTGATTATTGATCTTCTTGCTCTTGATGACTCATTTGACTCCTGATCTTTTCAAATCATGCAGACGTACAAGTTTTCTGCCAGATCCTACAGCATTTTAGGACACTTCTATTATCTTTCTCTACCACTGTTGTTGTAAATCTCCTTTTATTTCCGCAGTAAGTAAAGTGTAAAGCATTTACACTTTACTTACTGCGGAAGTACTTTTTAAACACCAGTTTTGATAGGGAGGATTTTTTGTTTGTTTGGGCTTGATTCTCCACACAGGATCAATGAATGTGAGCGCAAAATAAGTAAAAAGAAGACACAAGATAGACTAAGCTTAATTTTAAAAATGATTGCTTCTCTAACCATTTAATTTTAAAATCACTTTCTCTTGCACTCTAATTTTTCTCTAATTCCTGAAGGATTGGAGCAGTTGAACCTCAGAGGTTTAACATTTAATTGTAATAAAAAGTCTGATAAATGAGAAGGAAGAGGACAGAGAGAGAAGATAAAAATAAAGAATGGGGAACAGCTGACAAAAGTGGTCTGGCAAAAATAGTAGGAATAAATCTCTATTAGAGTCAAGTAATATGTTTCCAGTACTGGCTCTGGATTAAAAAAAAGGGAAATAATGAGGCTTTAGCAAGAGGAATAAATTTCAGCAAGAACCCCCTATTTAGAATAAAACTGGAAGCCATTAAAATGGAAAGAAGACTTGTACAGGGTGGCAAGAGGTGGCATGAGGCATATGACTACTTCATTTGTGTAAACAGAAAATTTCATTGGAAATTAGAAGAAGAAAATTTAAAAGGAGGAAACAAAAAAGACCATTGTACCAATAAACTATTTTATAAGTCAAAGTATAATAGCAAAGGAGAGTGTAGTTACTCTGATCCTAATATTGCTTAGAGTATAATTTGGTAAATACATTTATACTCTTCATCATTTGTAGACATGAAAATAATGTGCATGTTGAATTTTTATAAAGCCTAACATAAAAAAAGAAATAAACAACAAAAAAAACCTTGCAGTCAATTTTGCCAAGCTTGAATCACATTTTTATATTATGTTGTACTATGATTAACACATTATATCAATAATTTCATTACATTTAAGAATGTGAGAAGAATATGAGAAGAATATAGGCTTCTGAAGGTATAGCTTCTTCCTCTCCCCCTAGAATATACACATATACATATGTATGCAGTGATTTCTTGCTATCAAATATGTATCTATCTTATATAACATATTAAAAAAAATACTAAAATCTTTACTGACTCCATCACTTTTCAGGAAAGGAAAAACACCTTATCACATGAATATTGTAATGCAAAATTCTGAGTAGTGAGACTTTAATAATTCTTTTACTTTTGTAAATCTGACTGTTAATTTAGTTTAGGCTAAATTTTTAGCCACCAGCCTTGAAAACTTAATATTATATAACCACTTCCAAGAAGATTTTTTTTTTTTTAACCAAATCTCTTTATTTCAGAATTTACCTAGAAATACAGATAACATACAAACAGCTGAAGTTGCAGTGTCTGGGGACTCATCTGACAAAATGAAGTAATGGTATTTTATAGCCACATTTTCACTTTTGAAAATTATTATTTGGTGAATTTCACATGGAATATAGATAGGGTAAGATGGATCTTACCTATGGTAAGATCTCTATTACAACTATATGCAAGATAAATCTCCAGGTTCAAATATTCAAGTATTTTAAAGGATTTGGTGCACAGCCAGAATCTGGGCTGAGATTTTATTATAGATAGTTTAAATTTTTATACCAAAGAGGCTCTTAATGTTTTCTTTTTCTTAAGCTTAGAGGTGATCTAAGTCCATGTATCAACAATGATGAAGATATAGAGTGTCTTAATATGATTGCTTAAGTTTTAGCTTTCATATTTTCTAGATTCTATGTGTTACTACGTAACTCTGAACTTCACCTAAAGTGTTAGCAAGTTCTCTTTGCAATTTAGTTAGACAAAAAAATCCTTTTCCAGCCTGATAACCAAGGTCACCATTGCAGCTTCAGGCCCAAAAACCAAATAACAGTGAATTGAAGAGAGCAAACCAGCAGGATGGGACTTCATACCCTGAAGCTGTTATTGGACAACTAACCTCAATATGTAAATGGACCAAAACTTATAAAAGTGTGAAAAGGTGTGCTCCATTGTCCATCTTGGGTGTAGACAGCCAGGCTCTTGTGCTGCCCATGGTGTATCCTTTGAAGGCCTTACAAATAAATACCTACTTTATTCCTGTAACACTGTCTAGCCTCTGTTCTAGGTAGTTTCTCAAGACATCAACGTATTAATTCTAATTATATTTTTTATATTCTGGGTCAGATCTTTTTCTTCTTGGCATTCAGTGTCACATTCCACTAAGAATAATGCAGGGTTCTGGATTAATTTTTATCAGATCATTATGAAAATTAGATACATTAATCTCAGGTTATTCAATGACATTAGTCTCCCATTTAAAATTCAGCTTTACAATGTGAGCTATAAAGCACCGTACATGAATTTACTACTGTATAAATTTATTTCATTCATAATTTGCATCATTAACTAGATTACAAAACTCAGAGACAGTACAAAGTTTGGGATTCAGCTCTTTAGAATCCTTCTCACTGATTCAAAACCTTATTCTCAACACTTCATCACATTATTTGGCCTAATAATTAAAAGAGAGGATGGTGAAAAATGGAAAACAAAAAATTAAGGGACAGGATAAAACTAGAAAAGGGAATGTTTTCTTAGAATTTCATGCATGTCAAAGACACATTTTTATAAATATTTAAGTCATATTTTTCCATTTAGTATAGCATAGACTGATTTACAATTTTTTGGTTTTATGACCTTATGTTCATAATTTAATATTGACTTTGACTAATAAAATAGTAGCTTTTCCCATCTCTTTTGAATTATTTCAGCATAAACTTCCACCAAGAATAGATGGGGCATTACAATTTAAATTGGCCACATAAGAAAAAAATCCCCCAACATTTTTTTGGTTTTATACACTTTTAAAAGTTCTGTACACTTTATTTCCAGACAGATTTGGTTTTAGGTTAGTTTATCTGGCAGCAGCTCTCTGGCTACAGAGAGCAACACATAACTTTCCCAGGCCTTTCTGGGAAAGACTGTTAAAAGATCAGAGAAAATAATGAGAAAAAATGTTTGTCTTCACTTGCTGGATCTATTCTTGCGAACATGTGGAATGTGTTATGGAGATTTCTTTATCAAAGGGTGGTTTCTTAATTTGGTTTCTTAATTTGCCAATGGTGATGGTTGGATTTGAGGACTGATTAGGTCAAGGTGTGTTGTAACTGTCTATAAAAGCAATGGGTTTCTTAATAATAATATAATATAATAAAGAGATTGATCAGCCTCTGTGAATCATGGAGTCAGTGGTAATTATTACCCGGCCGGGGGCCCACTGACATGACAATTGGTGACCATGCTGTGTATTATGTCGATCAATCCTTTGTGGAGTCACAGGACAGGTGGAGACGGCTCAGGATCCCGCCAGGATTCTGCCGAGACTCCATCAGGACCTTGCTAGGACCCCGCAGTGCCCTGCAGAGCCTGCTCGTGACCAGACACCTTCTGTTCCCGTGGGGAGGTAACATGACCCTTCCCTGTGTCTTCCTGGAAAAGATCTGCCCCTCGGGGCCGCATTTTTGCCCTCATAGCCAAGGAGCTGGAGCCGGTAACAGATTTCCCAGCAATACCACTGCCTGTAACCTGGGGTGCGCTTGTGGTTGGGAAAAAGCGCTTGCAAAAATGGGCATCCAAACTTCTGTGCCAGAACATGTAACTCTTACAGTGTGGGGACATATGGTTTGTCATAAGGGACTGCCTGTGTCAGAAGATGCTCTTTACAGGCTTTCAAGTTGGGCCAAAACTCCTGTGTGAGGAACTTACAAGGGGAGATGCGAGTGTGCCTCGACTACTACTGGTGTGGGGGATCCTTTGCAAAGCAATGAGGGCTGGACCCCAAGGGAAAGCGAATCCACCTCAACAGGCACGTCCCAATTGGACTTGGAGGAGCGCCTCCCCCCGCACGGGTGGCACATGGCAGCTGGCGAGCATTTGCCGCGGTCGGCACAACTCCGATGGCCGGGGTTGGCATTCCCTGATCCATAAGCCTGCTGGCCTTGGATGCTGACCCCACCTCTCTCTCCACTGCATCCAGCCGGGAGCAATCTGTCTACGGATGGCTACAGCTGGCTCTGCCCACCACGGCATCTCCCATAGGGCAGCCAGAGAGCTGCTGCCACAAGTTTATGCACAACTCACATTTCTTAAGCTGTCTTTGGGGTTTTTAAGCAAAGGTGCCATTTATGGCATAAAATAAGAAAAGTACTAATGTAATAATGCATCAGAATTCAAATATAAATGTATCAGGAAACTGTAATATTCCCAAAAATGTGAAGCACAAGTTGGAGAGAATTTACACAAACTGCAGATGGGGAAGAGCTTGATAGGGACAGGCACGGCTCTTCTGTGTCATCAAATTTGATTCTGAACAAATTTCTTGCAAGTGAAACATGCTACTGCCCCAGCAGTGGGAGACCAAAGCACCAGGGAGTGGAGGACAAGCTGTTACTTTTCTGTGCACCATCTTTTTGGAGAAACTTAATTGTAAAAGTATTCAGTGTATAAATTCTCATGAGCAGCAATATAAATCAAAGCGAGGAAAAAAATATTGGTATGACTCCACCATCTGCACCACTAGAAATCCTTTTTCTCTGAAATTTCATCAGGTCTAATGGCCTTACAGCCTGGATTAGATTGACCCATCCTAATGAATACCAAAGGGAGATATTTCCTAGGTAAAAAGTCAGTACAGAGTTGCTCCTGGCTTTTGCAAAATGTCAGGCTTTGTGAGGAACTGGAATAAATCCCATGACCTTAAAATGTTTATGGGTAGAAGCACCATTTCTATGCAAAGGTCACTGGGCAGCCAGTGTTCACAGCTAGTTTAGCAGCTTAGTGCTTCTCTCCAGATGACAACATGATTTAACGTCTCACTGATGTGTTGGCCACCCAGCAGGTATTTCAAAGTAGACATCTGTCAACATGCTTGAAGAATCAGCTGTTTCCTTTCCAATGAGCAGGCAGATAATGAGAATGAGTTTGAAATAATCAGAAAACAAACACTTCGTCAAAATGAAGCTTTCAGTGTTTCCATGTGCAGATTGTTTTGTTAGCTCAAACTGCTGTTCTTGGAGATTTCTGTAAACAGTAGGGGTATGTTTCAGGTTATAAGTCAAAAGAGAATGTCTAAGGCGTTTGAATTTTTAGTATCTATTGGAAACTTAAATATGCTACAGAGAGTAGTAAAATGATATTTCAGAGCATTTACCTATTGTTAAAATTCAGGACCAAATTAAATCATGACTAATTAACATCCTAAATAAATATTTGTTTTGCAAGCAGAATAGTTAGGGCAAAATATGCTTTATTAATAGACTATGTTTTAAATGCCATATGTGTTTACTAATTTTCATTATCCCAAAAATTTATGAGGAAAAAGTAAACTCAAATTATTTTTCCATTATTTCATTATTTTATTATGACAAATAATCAAGTTTTTAAATATATACAACTGCTATCCTAAAACAGATTTATTTAATGAAACACACTGAAATAATTTTCGATCCTTTACTTCAGCTAGAGATTAAAAAGGAAAAAAAAGGTCCATTATCATCACAAGTGTAACGGTGATTATACAAGTATACTGAGAATACAAGGTATTTTTGGAAACAATGGTGTTTCTCAGGCTACCTAACAACAGGACAACCCAATCATTCATAGTAATGCGAGTATTAAAAAGATTAAGTTGGTTTATAGCAATGGGCCTTTTTCCCATTTTATATGTTTTATTCCTGACTGTTTATTCACAGGTTAGATCAGCTGGACTTTTGTGGTTGTTTTATTGCTTCCATTATGTTCTTAAATACTACATGCGTGTATTCTTCCAAATAACTTGGACTACTCTAAAAGTTCAGCAGCCTTAGCAATTTGCACTAATATGATTAAATCCTTTTAATAACATACTGAAATATATGTAAACTGGATTTGCATTAAT
Source organism: Leucosticte australis (assembly GCA_025504685.1). NCBI lineage: Eukaryota > Metazoa > Chordata > Aves > Passeriformes > Fringillidae > Leucosticte > Leucosticte australis. The sequence continues at coordinate 36,109,463 of JANIJU010000003.1, forward strand.
TAAAAAAACTTAAGATTATCAACAACTGATGTGAGAAACTGAGGCATATTTATTTTTAAAGTAATTGAAAAATTTTTCTGTAGGCTAGCACATCATATTTAATTGTGGCAAGCAGGCCTTGTAACATGAAAGAATAGAGCTGGACAGCATTGAAAATAGGGGCATAGTTATAAAATACTGATTGAAATTGAAGGAAAATAAAATGTGATGATAGGATGAGGAAGAGCAAATATTAGTCATTCTAACAGACTTCTGTGAATAATTAATTTAATGGATTTGATAATATTTTGATTTGTTCTAAACCGTGGAACATGGAAAAAAATTTCAAGAATAAGTATTTCAAATATGCAGGGTATTAGGTTTTTTGAGAACTTTAAGCATCTGTACTCTATTGTTTGTCTGACTTGGGCCTATTGATAAAAAATATGGTAAATACTCTTTTCTATTTTGCACCTACTGATTCTAATGGTCACCTAAAATTCAGAGTAGCTAAGGATATTGGCATATTAACATGTCACTGGCCAATTGAAGTAACAGATGAGGTGTTTTTTGTATTTTGAATCAAATGTTATTACTTTCTTTATAGTCAAAATTTTTCTATGTAGCATGCTTCAAAGATCAGCTAAAAACCTATCAGAGCTGATTTCTAGTTAGAATAGAGTGAATATAAAGGTATAATATCCAATTCCAGGGTAAATATTTTCCAGTTCAAGGTAAATTATAAAAAACACAGCTCTTTAAAATTAGTCTACCATATTAACATTCATATTAAAATTAAAATTCATACTATTATTTAATAATTTCTTTGGGTTCCATATTCAGATGTCATGTCTAATTAGCATACTTATTTTGGATACTATGTTGGGTTGGAAAAGAGCATTACAGTGTGAAATTCACAGTAACTACCTTCTTAGACTGGAATGGATTTGGTACTTCCAGGTGCAACTTTCTCTTACTGTAGTTTGTACGTAGTAACAGCGCAGTGTAAAAACCAAAACCATACAATTAGAATTAGACACCTGTTTGTCTTAGTACAGAGTACTGATAGCACTGCATTTGTGATCCATTGCAATACATTTGAAAGCCAGAATAAACTGCTTTCCTCCCTTGTAATTTGCTGTCATATAAATTGTTTAAAATCAAATCCCTAGTGGAACACTTGGCTGAGTAACTTTTGAGATTTCTTAGTTGTGAGACTGATTTACACTGAGATGAATTCTAAGTACAAAAATCCTTCAAGAGCTAATGAACCTTATTTCTACAGGGGTAACACAGGAACAGACAATTCATTTGGGTTTAATAAGCAAAGAAATGTTTTTCCTCATGACAATGTTTTTCCTTTTTGACATATGAACATGTTATAGCAAGGTATTAAATTATTGCAAAGCAGCTAGACCTTGGTAATTGCATGTGTAAAATTTTACCCAGCAGTACCCTGCAGTAAAATATACCTTTTTTTTTATCCTATTTTTGAGTAATATGGCTTAGATATTGCATTTCAGCTGATATGAAATAGTGTGTTAATCTTAGAATCATAGAACTAATAAAATTGGAACAGACCTCCAAGATCTGTTTACCTTTGACCAAATACAGCACTAAGTGATGCATCCGGCTGTTTCTTGAGCACTTCCAGCACTTCCCAGGGCAACCCGTTCCAGTGCTTGACCAGTCTGAACCTCCCTAGCTTGGGCCCACTTCCTCTTGTCCTATCTCTTGTCATGTAGAAGAGTCTAACCCTCACCTGGCTGCACCCCTCTTTTAGGTTGTTTTAGAGAGCGAAAATGTCTCCAGCAGACTCAGCTCCCTCAGCTCCTCATACAAGGAGGAGTACTTACTCTTTAGACCTTTTTAACAGTTTTCTTGCCCTTCTCATATCCCATATAGAATGGAGAAATTTCTGTGTATTTATATAACCTCTTTTTATTATCTTTCATAATGGTGGCCAGACTGAATTCTAGCTGAGCTTATACCTTTCTGATTTTTTATCTACATTATCTGTTGACGTATTTGTATTCTTCCTGAGTTTCCTGAGTTGCCTGAGTTGCCTTTTTTTTCAAAGATCGTACTTTTTTTTTTTTTAACTGAGTTCCAGTGAAAGCTCCCTATTCAGCCAGGGCACTCTATTCATGACAGCTCATCTGTTGGCACATACAGATGGCCTACTCCCACACCTGTAACATTTCTTTCTTTGTATAGTTTTGTTATTCAACCATGCAAGAACTTTGTTTTCTTCTGTGTACCACCAGAGTCAATCAAAAGAACACAGGTCCCTTGAAATCTCACTGAGTGAGCTTGGGGCATAACTCTCCGACCCATGTCTTGATCAGGCCACTGTCTGCCCTCTGGAAGTCAAAAGTGGAGGTTTTCTTGACCGCCTTCCTTACCTCACTGAGAACAAGAGACTATAAGTTTGTAGTTGCTGTGGCCTCTGACCAGCACATGTCCCACAGCCCTTCTCTGACTGTGAACAGCAGGTCTGGCAGGGCATGCCCTGGTAGGCTCCCTTATAGGCTGTGTCTGGAATTTCCCTTCCACACTCTGCAGGAACCTCCTAGACTGTCTCCTCTCCACTGCTGAGCTTCCAGCAGACATTTGGCAAGTTAAAGTCTCCCACAAGAACAAGGGCCAGTGATCATGAAACATCCACTGACAGAATATTTCACTTCATCCTGGCTGGGTGGTCAGTGACAGACTCCCAGCAGGATCTCTGCCTTGTTGGCCATCCCTGTGACTGTCACCCACAGGCACCCAGCCTTATCCCCACTGTCCCTGAGCTCTGTACAGCCAAAACCCTCCCCAGTGCACAGAGCCACCCCACAGCCCCTCCTTCCTCACCTGTCCCTTCTGAGGAGCCTGTAGCCATCCACTGCAGCACTCCAGGGATCCCTCCACATTCCCATGGTGCTAACCACATCACAGCTTCCTGCTGCCAATGGCTTCCATTGCTTGTTACCCATGCTGGGTGCTTTGGTGCAGGTGCACTTCAGCTGGGCTGTCCACGCCACCCGCAACACAGGCGTGTCACCCCAGGCTCATCTCTGTTAACAATTATCCTTTTCCTTCAAACCTAGTTAAAAACCTTCACAATCATCCCTGACAGCTCATGGGCTAGGATCTTTTTCTTCCTTTTGCACGGATGAACTCTATCTGTTTTCAGGAGGCCTGGAGGTGGACAAGCCATCCCATGACAAAAAAAACTAAAATTCTACCAATGGGTTCAGTCTGAGTAATATTTTTGTTGCTACTTTGAAGATAATTGTTTCTTTTTTTTTTTTGACATGAATATAATTAATTCTTTTTTTGTTTTGCATAGGCCATGCAATTATTGTTTTTGTTACATCTGAAAATGAAGTTTGATTTATTCCTTGAAGAATCTTAGCTATCTTGCAATATATACACTATGCTAGAACTCTTCCTTTAGGTTGTCAGTGCAAAGAATTTTGAGGCAAGATGTTCTAGTATTCTTGAAAGATTTTACTATTGCCATTCTAATAATTATCTCCTTCTAGGCAATGAGCTTTAAAAGGTACCCAGTAAAAAATGTGATTCAGTTTTTTGTTGCAGCTGTGATCTGACTGTACAAAGATGTTATTTTCTTTTTTTTGATCTATTTCTACTAAAAATAGGAGACTATAAATAAAAGAAATATGAAGTAATGTCTTATTTTTCTTCAAAATGTTTTTGCCTCTGACACTTACAGTTACTTAGGATATCATCACATAGGAGATATATCACTAATCACAGAGAAGTCGAGGATCTCCTTACACAGTTTATCCTCAGTTTTCAGCTTCATTCTCAAAATCTTATGCATCATTAATTAACAACTTTTAATAAAATTATTTGGAATGTGTGTGGAAAAATAAGACTGCTATGCAGAGGTTTTTTATTTCACTAGTATTACACAGGGCTTAATTATCTTATCTTACTTAAATCAAAGGATTGTCTATGTTACTCTTTGCAAAAACAATGGATTACTATACAGTAAGGGGAAAAAAAAGCCCCATGAATCAAGCCCCTCCTTTAGGTTTTTAAATCAAAATAATTTCTGAATTATTATAGAATGTTATTTTGGTCAGGACACAAAATATCCCCAAACCATTCAAGGATTAGTAGACACAAATAATTCTCTATCTGGTAAAAAATACACATAATGATCACCAATGTTATAGGTGGTGATACTTTGATAGATGTATTTAATCATTCACTGCTACATCAAGTGTCATTTCTGTGCAATATGTCACTTTCAACAGCCTGAAAAATGCAGCAAAGGGGGAAAGAAACATCAGGACACAGATGTTTTCTCGTACAGGGGCAGTACTGACAAGCATCATCAGCAAAGTGAAATACTGGGATTCACAATAGCAAATTGCAACAAGATTCACATTGAGAATTGCACAGCAAATTAACTTTTACCATGCTTTGGGGTGAAATTAAAGTCCACCCCTCCACTCCATTCTGCAATTTCCAGTATATTCCAATATTGCCTAATAAAACCAGTCTGCCAGTTTTTGATTTAAGAGGATGTTTCTCCTATTTATTTCTCCCCTATATGAATCAACCAAAACATGTAAACATGTAAAACAAAAAGCAATGGAAATCCAAAGTTACTAAAACTGTTTCTGTGTTTTCTCTATAATTACAAAATATTACAGAATTTGAAAGTTTATTAAAAAAGAAATCACTTCTTTCCCTTTAAGAAGCTGCTTTAAAATTTCTATAAAACATCATTTTGTTGACAGTATCAATATATTTTTTGAGTAAAACATTTAAACATAGGATTTTTATCTGATATACTCTTTACAGGTTATTGTAGTATTTTTAATGGTACAAAAAATTCTTCACTCAGGAAAGAAAAAAACAGCTGAGATAAGACTACAGTATAATTAGGCTGGTAAAGCAGCTCACTACTAACAAACAATTAATGGACACAGATGGTACAGAAAATTTGGAACAGCTGAGAAAATATGGCATATTTCTAAAAACCCCTATTCTCTGTTCTGATACCTTTCTGCCTTGTACTTTTCTCTGAAATTCCAAATATTACTGAGAATGTGTTGTAAGAGTACCTGCCAGTAATACCATAGAAAAGGGCTGGATTGCAATGAAGCAATGGCTATCTTTATGAAGAATGTATCAGATGTTCTCTAGTATAGAAAGCTCTGTCTTGGAGCATGATTTTGTGGTGTGTATTTCACAGCATAGGGCACAGACAAAGGGGAGACTTTAATACATTGTGTTCTGTGAAGAATGTTTGATTTGCATTAAGCTCAAATATTAGTTTAAGTTCCAAGTACTAGCATGTTAGGCAACTTAATAATAATAGGCATAGTTAAGCAATATAATAATAATAATAATAATAATAATAATAATAATAATAATAATAATAATAATAATAAAGAAATTGTTATGTGTAATTATTGGTAATGAGTATATCCTTCATTGTAACCATAGTTTATGTAATTTTCATTTCTTACAGAGATTTTGGTCAACCTGTCTTCATTCATTCTCTACTGAATATGAGTTTATGCTTTTACATTTCCAAACGCTTTGAAATGTCTTTACACTAATGTGTCTCAGAGACCAATTCAATGCAAGCTGAAATTGTTTCAAATGAAGTTGTACTACAAAAGTAAATTAAGAGGCGTGATAGGACTTGCCATATTAGACAAAACACAATTTCTTCTTGTGTACTTTGCAAGCTGTGAAAGCTATGGATCTGTACCGACTGAGATCACCCATGTGTTGAATGGAATTCCAATAGCAATCTTTAAGATCACAAGTGCCAGGAGTGTATCTGGAAGTTTGAATGTAGAACACCTTATAACTCATTTTTAAAAGAGTCAGTTATGCTGCCCATCGCAGCATAAGTTTTCCTACCTATTAGGGTTTCTGGTTGGTAACATTTATCACTGCACCATAGAAGTAGGAAGAATTAAAAATAACTGTATTATGAGTAACTATATTGATGAAAAGTACTCATGACTTAAAATAAATTAAAATTTTAAATAATTAAAATTAAAAATTAAATAATTTTTAAAATTAAAAACCCCCTAACTGTGAACATAAAATAAGTAAGGTCAAATGTTAAATTCAATGTCATTGAAGGCCTTGACCAGCTACATGTGAAATGAAACGAGAAAACGAGTGTGTTTAATTAAGAAATACTTAAAACAATTAAAAACCAAACCTGTGTGAACCAAAGGAAAAATCTTTAAATCATGAAAGAAGGAAATTTAAGAAAAATTAAGTCCCTGCTATGCAAAATAGGTGTGGATAGGCTGGAGAGGCTCCAGAGGTGGGTCAGAAAAATGATCAAAAGTCTGGAAAACCTGCCACGAGAAGAAAGGCTGAGAGAACAGGATTTTATCAGCCTTGACTGAAGTAGGCTTAGGAGAAACTTTATCACCCTCTCTCAGCATTTAAAAGGTGGCTACAAATGAGATGGAGAACCATTTTTTAAAATTAATCACATGAAAAAGATAATAATAATAAATAATATATTCAGCTGGACAAGATTCTGCATTATCTTCTCTAGACCTTGCTTTTGCAAAGAGAAGTTGGACCAGATGATGAAGCCCTTTCTGACCTGGTATTCTATGATTGTATGAAATAGTAGTGAAAGAGTGGTGAAGATCTCCTGCTGTGAAATAACTTTTAAAATTTTACCCTGTCACTTTAACAGAATATATTTATCAAATTGAATTTTATAAATAGAATTTTATGAAGGTCATTTTAGCTGGGATTCTATTTTGCAATGTATAAAACGAAGCAACTACTCCAGGTCAGCTTCAGTGGAAAAGCAAAATTGTCTGCAGCTTAGTTCTGCACAAAGCCCAAGCTTTGTTAAATGAATATATCCTTGCACATTCATGAATTTTCTGAACTGTCATGAGCAAAGATGCAGATTCTAGTAGAGATATGAGAAAGAACATTTTTTTAAATTCTCTCTTTAAGAGTTGGCAGATCAGTACTTTAAAGAAGACTTGTTCTCAGAAAAACCCCACAAAAAATCAGAGAGTACGGGAAGTAAGGCAGACTGACTCTTGAGGCATTTCAGTAATCTCTGTTAAACAAAACAAGTAAATAAAAAGCCCAAAAAATCCTTATTGTTATTCAGCATGTACAGATAAAGAATAAGCAAAAGATGATACTGTCAGATTTGTGCCTATATGAAGCACGCCTCAATGTATTTACTTCAACCTAAAGTGTCAAGCAGTCTTTGTGGTTAATTTATCTGTAGTTCTGCGGTGGGCTGACCTTGGCTGGACACCAGGTGTTCACCAAGTCTCTCTATCACTTCCCCTTCTCAGCTGGAGAGGAAGGAGAAAACTATAACAAACTAAGGACTCATGGTACAAGATACCAACAGATCATGAGATCACTCATCAATTAATGTCACTGGCAAAACACTCAGCTTGAGTAAATTAATTGTTTACAAATCAAATCAGATAAGACTAATAAGAAATACAACTTCCCTCCAACCCTATCTTCTTCTTGGGACCAGCTTCACTCCCAGTATCTCTACTTTGTCCTCCTGAGTGATGCAGAAGGGCAGGGAATGGGGGGGTTCACAACTCTATATCTTTGCCACCCTTCCCCTTCTCCCTCCCACAGTCAGTGAACTGAAATATGGGTCCTTCCCAAATGAAGTTCCAGTTCTTCACAAACTGCTCAGAATGGGTTCCTTCCATGGGATGCAGTCCTCCAGGAAGAGATTTCTCCCATGGATTGGGTTCTGTCAAGAAAATAGGAACCACTGTGAGCTCCTCCCTTCATGGTTGTACAGGTCTTGCCAGGAGCCTGCTTCAGGACTGGCTCTCCACAGGGTCACAGATTCCTTTGGTTGTATCCATGGGCTTAACTGGGGACCTCCCTCCACTGGGTTGCAGAGGGACAGCTGCCTCACCGTGGTTGGCACCATGGTCTACAGGGAAATCTCTGCTCTGGCTTCTGGAGCAACTCTACCTCCTTCTTCTTCCCTGACCTTGGTTCTACAGGGCTATTTCTCTCACAAGTTCTCTTTCCTCTTTGCCATCTGCTTTTAGGATGCAGTTTCTCTCCTTCCTAAACACTTTATCCCAGAGATGCTGCCACCATTTTCGATGTGTTGGAATCTACCAGTGCTAGGTCAGTGTTGGCACTCGCTGGCATTGGCTCTGTCACAGAAGGGGGGGGCTTCTTACAGATTACACCCTTGTAGCCCCCCCACTACCAGAAGCTTGCTGTGCAATCCCAATACACCCGTGCATCCTTTGTATTTTCTGTTCTTTGACCTGCAGTTGGAACACTGATACACAGCATACCTTGGAACAAAATTCAATACTATTTTGTATAATTCCTTCTCTACTGACTGATTTCAGATATGTATTTAAATGCTCTCGAATGGACCAGCTCACATTTACAGTCCTTAGTACTTTTGTCGCCTCACACCCAATATATGTTAATTTTCACTTTTTAGCCTTCTTTCTGCCAGAGCACACTAAGTCTTCCTGCCAGTTGGTATTGTGCTGAGGAGGAGAAATTCACACTTTGAATATTTTAAATTCATGTTGTGTTAAAATGCTGAATGTATGATCATCAGGGAGTGTGGAATGCACATTGTTGTGCTCAGTTTACCAAAAATACAATTGATTGCTTTAGCCCAGGTGAGTGGTTTGAACATGAGGTAATCACACATTTAGTAAAAAGTTTAATAACAGATTATTATATTTTAGGATAAATGATCCTTTTTATTTTTTTTTTTATTACTGTGATTGTAAATATTACATTCTATTATATTTCTATGGTTAAGAACTAGCTTTTACAAAAATCAATTTCTCTTGTAAAAACATAAAAAACCCAAAAAAATAAGATAAATCAGTGAACATTTGCAGTATAGTTGTACAGTGCCTCTCCTTGAACACCAAAACAGTTCATCCAATTGTATCCATATGATCTTTATAGATGCTTTTCAGAGTTCTTCTATCTCAATCCCACTCAAATCAGTATTAAAATTCATTTTCCATAAAAAAATAAACTGAAAAATTATTAGAAACCCCATCAATGGTTTTGTTGCAATCTGTTGTGTTATCAGGAGTGGAGAGCAGCTTGGAAGAGAGGTGCCAGGAGATATATGTGATGTTAACATTCCCATTTTAAACTTTTGCCACTCATACATGACAGCTACTGTTACTCAGATATGGGTAGAGCCTATAACTAAAAGCCCACTATGCTCTTTCAGCTATAAATTTAAAGTAAAAATTATTAGAAAGGTTATCTTTATAAAATTTGAAATTGTATTATGTAATCAAATTCACTAATTTGCCTAAAGGTTATAAATTGTGGAGCAGAAGATACTTACATATTCTAGAGTATAATAACATAATTTTAAATAGAAATTAAAATACTTTCTTCAATAATATGAACCTTGAGTAGTTTCAGCTACCTTTCTTGACATGTCCAGATATATAAGTAAACTGCATTTTAGCAAAATAGTTCATAAGAAATATGGTAATGTTTAAACAAAAAGTCATACCATTTCTAAAATAGCACACTAATTTTCTTAAATAGCTTCCCTGAGGTTCCACATTTTTTAATGTGTGCAGAAACTTATGAGGTACATTCTTGGAAAAATTAATACTGCATTACAGCTTTAATGCAAGTTCTTAATAACTCCTTAATCACTTCTATTAATCATGGTGTTAGTATAGTCAATTTTGTATGAAGAAGATTTCGAGTAATTCTATACTTTTTAATTTTGGAGCTTCCCTATACATATTTGGTATTATTCTACTGGAAAAGTTTTGTTTGCTTTTCTCTTTGTTTGCTTTTCTTTTTGTTAAACTTCCCTCATTTTCCCAATTAATTACAGTGAATAAATCTTCATTTACCACTGCTTTAATTCTTTGTTGGGTTTGAGGCAATTGATTACCTTATCAAAAAGAACTGCATTTTTTAATGGCTGTTACTGTAATAATTTGTAGTTGTGACGAAGCTATGGTATTATTTAATTACCAAGTGGTTAAAAAATATTATTCTTTTTGAGTGGCAACATAGTTGTTTGGACTTCACAGACAGTAGAAGCTGATATTTCTACAAGATCTTGATCTAAAATAATACTTGAAAATGAGATCTTTCTTATCCCCAAAGTGCCATTTCTCTCTGCAGTTTATAAAATCAAGATGACTGGCATAGGAATTGCTATCTGCATAGTAAACTTCTATAAACTTATATGTAAAGCATGCACCAAATATAATTAATTCTGGCAAGGACTACCATTAAAATCTTTCTGCATGACTGTCTTTGAAAAATGCCCACATGTAAATGAACTTTCTATGTCTGTTCGTAATGAAAAAATTAATAAAAAAAAAAAGTCCTTTATTTTTCCTTTCTGCAGCCTATTCTTTAAGGGTACAATTCTAGAATAACAGAAACTGTGGACATTCATATAATGGAATCATGATATAAATTATATAAATCCATTTCAATTTTGATTCAAATACAGAAAAAAAAAAAAAAGCACTGCTTTGTATGAACATTTTCTCTGTATTTAACACGCCACTTCACACCCACTTCACAACACATATAAATAATATTTTCTTTCTGGTAGCAGAAACAGAATAAATAAAGAATCTGACCAGATTATTTTTATAGGTTGTTTGTGAGAGTTCACTTAAATTCCTGGTGTTCTGATGAGATTAATGTTCTGAAACACATCAATCAAGACCAATCTCCTGATAATCCTGAACTTCAGTTGTCTTATAAGTAATTTTTTTTGTGATTCTGTAGGGATAAGCATGTTACTGATGCTACACCTTACACAATGAATTACTGTTTTATTTTGAGACAAGGGATTTTTCCAGCTGTGGATATTTGGCACTTTTTAAAGGATCTAGATTCTCATCCAGTTTTCAGAAGGTTATTCTCAGCAGGATTAATGAGAAAATAATTCCCTTGAAACTGACATTATTTTACACCTCTAATAGAGGGTATTTTTGAAAGACAAGAGTTAAGTCTGACTCATAAGGAAAATCATACCCACATTAGATAGGCAGACAGATGCTAAAGGTCAGTTTCTAGTCTTAAATTCGGATCTTACATATTCTCCCCAAGAAATCAAAGGCAAACTGTTCTTTCAACCATTAAAAACCAAAACCAAACACCAAACAAAAAAGCATCTGACTTCCATACAAGATTCCTAAAAATTATAAGCATTGTCTACTTAAATTCTTGTACACTTCTAAGGTCTCTAAGCAAATACTATAAGCATACAGCCAAAATTACAAACAAAGGAATTAAATTACATCCTAAAAAAAATAAATGAAAGTGATTTCAGTAATTTCTGTGTAAAAGAAAGTAATCTGTAGCTTTCCTTAACATAAATTCTTAAAAATTTTTTTGCTCAGTTTTTTTTTGCTCTGTTTTGTGTTTATTTATATACACACACAAAAATTTACAAGCACACGTTAAATTGATAAATATTCTAAAATTCTACTATTAAAAGATTTTGCTTTTGTTAACAGTGGTAAGTAAAAATAGTCTATTTAAAAAAACAATATTATTAATTACTCCAGAAGGCATTATTAGTCATCCTCTTATTTTGTATTTGTGTTCCAATGGATATAATTTTTCTTCCCTTTCAGGTATCTTTAGCACTTTTACCTACAAATTTTTTAAAAGGGTTACCATTTTCCTCATTCTAGTTGGTAAGCCAAACAGAACAGAGCGGTTTTTGGCCAAATGCATGCCTTTATTCTGAATAGAAAAACTCCCCATGTCATCTAGGCTGCTGTAGAAATATTTTTGATTTCCAGTCCCTTAAGTTTACCCATGATAAATGTTTGTCAGAAGAATTATTTTTGTCTCTTTCTTCTTTTCTTGCCTTGCTGATTTACTAGTCTGGTGAGTAGTCTACAGGGAGTTAGTGCTTAGAAAAAAATCTATGAACTGGAACTGCATTCAATTTAAACAGGGAGAAGCTACAGCTGTGCTATGAGAGTAATAGACAGAGGTAAATTAGAACTAGTTTACTGTGAACTTTTCTTTCCCTTACAGGATCACTACACATAGCGCCTTTGGACTTAGAAAACGGTCCTCTCCCAGGCTGGCTTGCCTTTTAATCTTCTAAATAACTTCTAATCTTCAGCAGTGCAGTAAAAGAACATCTGAATTAATGGGTAGGGCACAAAGATAGCTATTAAAGTTGGTCAGAATGACCAACATTAATTTATTAAATTAAGGATATTGATCTAGTACTGATATCCAACTGTGACAGATAAAGACTCTCTAACAATTAAAGTTAGAAAGTGTATGCTTATTGCAACACAGGGCAATGTGTGGGATAGCTCCCAAATACACACTGCAATTTACAGGTGATTACAGAGTCCTTTTATCTATTCAAGTATTGAATACCCAAAATAAAAATACATATTCATAACTTTGGTACATCCCATTCCCCGCTTTGTATGGTAATGAGTCCAAAAGCTATTAAGCATGTGCAGTTTGTTCCTTGAAGTGGGTTCGTGGTCCTTTTCTTGTGGAGGGGTCCCAAAATGAGGAAGTAAATGGAGTCTTCCTCGTTCTGACCTTTCTACCTTTTCAATGCAAATATGACAAATGAACCCTTGGTAGAACTCCCATTCCCGTCTTCAATTGGTCTCAGAACAGAGGAGGCCTACAATTGTCTTATGTTCCTAAGAGCTATTTATCAGTTGCTATATTCTTCATTAGAAACCCAGCTAACCAAACATTGTGTTAATAAGCAATCAATTATTAGTTAACTACTAACTCTTAACTTCATCAAGGCCTACTCGTTTATTTTGATTAACTCTAATAAAGTTTATCTCTAACTAAAACCTCAGTTCTTCTAAGATCTCTAAATTCTTTGGAGTTTATGTCTCAAGAATGAGATTATATTGAGATTTTGCTGGCAAAGTAATTCTAATGTTTCACACAATATGTAAATAGTAAATGCTCTCATAGTGCCAGTGGATTTCTAAGCAAACTGTGAAAAAAGTAGACATGAAACTACCTTCTAGCAATTCCATATGTGAACATTTTAGAAGGCAAAAGGTTATACAGAATAATCTATTTACAAAATCCTGCAAGCAACATTTAGTCCAGTGGAAATACCTAGAATGAAAAAATAGACAGGTAGTAGTTTCTTAGTCCAGCATGAATTCAGCTAATGAACATTAAAATAAAATGTGAAGACTAGTCTTATTTTGGTGATGTTATTATTTTTTATCATGTGGGCGGAAATCTGAAAACATGAAAAAGTTTGAAAAAGTTTTAAAATTTCTTTCTAATAAATACCACAGGAGAACATCAAATAAGAATGTAAAGATGTTTATAATAACTGCCAATAACAACAATATTATTCAGTAATTTCCTACAATGTTATGCTGAAAGAAATTTCTCAAATTGTTTTGGAAGTGAATGCAGAGCACCTGTTTTGACAGATGTGTTATAAGGCAGCACCTGCAAGGACACGAAAAAGGACAAAAAAAAATGGAGGTATTAAGGAAAAAATAACTTGCAATTAGTAGACCAGTGAAAACTAGGTGGAAGGGAGGCAGATCCATAACCTGAAGACCACTAGTTTCTATGATGAATATTTATATTCAAAAGACAAAGAGAACTAAATTAATTCACATTAATAAGACTTATGATCAAGGAAGATGAAATCTAGACCACTGCTAGATTTTCAAGATTGTTCAACACCTTCCAGGTATCATTGAGTAAGAGATACTAAATTCTTCCAAAATCAGTGCATTTAATTAATTTAGGTTGCTTTTAACAACCAGGGGGGGGGAAAAAGGAAAAAAAACCCCTTTAGTTTTCTAAGTAAGATAGGATTTTTGTTTATGGTTGAGGGGTTGGGGTTTTGTCTGTTTACTTGTTTGCTTGTTTTCCAGTTAATAGATTTTCCTTTATAAGGGAAGAATGGTTAAAAATGACATTCTGAATGTGTCATGAAAGTTCTTTAATGGCATGTCTCCCCTGAAATAGAAAATCTACATTGGAAGTAAATCCATCTCATATTGTTCATAGCAAATGAACTTAAAAGAATATTTTTTTTTAAGGCAGAAGAATTCACATAGTTCAAATGTAGTCAAAAATAAAAGAATCATAGAATCATAGAATAAGCTTCGACTTATTCTGAATATGTAGTTATAAAATTCATAGAGAAGTTCTTGAAACGTCAATTTGCTTAGGTACTTGATAAATTAGACTTTCTTATGAGGAAGTGTATTGAAAATCAAGGAAATACAAGTTGAATACATATTGAAAATACAAGTACATCTCCTGTCTCAAATTTGTCCTATTGAGATTTTCCAAAAAGCTCTGGGAAAAATAAGCAGCCATGCATTCCTATGAGTTACTAATACTCAGTTACAACATGACTTTTACTTTATATATTATTAAGTTATGGAGTAACCAGGAAATTTAATAAATTACAATCCAGTTCTTCTCATTTAATAAGTTAAGACTATTTCTTATGACATAATGCATGCACTTAAATTACAGTTTGCATATGCAGGAAATTGCAGAATTGAAAACAAATTCAGCAATAAATACCTTTTTCTAAAAACTGTATATTATTGTATTACATGCACCTATTAAACTTCAACTGTACAATAAAATACCACAAATCATTCATTCCTGTGAAAAATACTGTTCTTCTTCAAGGCCACTTAATAACTGTTCTTCTGCATTTTCAGTTGTAACCCTCTTATTTTGTTTCTTAAACAGATTTCACTATCCAATTATCTGGTGTAATGTCTGAGGAAAAATTCAATGACATTACATTATCCTCTCACAACTAATTTAAGACTTTATCTCTCAGTTCTGTGGAATGCATTGTTTTGGCAACTTGAAATAGTAGAACTTTATTCTTGTGTCTATGAACTAATGCCTTTTGAGCCACCTAAATACTCCTAAACACTTGTAATGATTTCAAGTGATCTTGGGTGTTCCCTTCCCCTTCATCCTGGATGCAAGAAAAAATCCAGTCTTCCCACATTATGAAATGCGGACAGTATATTCTGGACCAATACAGGTGGGTTCAGAAGATGTCCAGCGAGAAAGGAAGCTAATGGAGCAGGGGATGGTGGCAAAAATAAATAAAATAAATAACATAGTTTCCTTTCCCTCCAGGTTTTAATGGGAGTGTAGGTTAGATATAAATTTTTCTATTAAAGGTTTAAGTGTTATTTTGAATGAAATTTACAAGTGGAAAGACAGATGAGTTTTAACTAGAAAGAAAAAAAAAATCTTCTGTTGCTCACTTAGGAAACTAAGAAATTTATTTGTTATTTTCAGAGTCATAAATCCAGTAATCTAGCTGTTACATTATTCTCTGCATCCTCCTCCATCCCCTTCTGGTATCAGTTTTTTCCCCAGGTTTTTCACCATGAGCCCTTGTATATCCTTGGTGTTTTGTTGTTCTGCTACTTTACAGTTTCTAGGCTGTATCTTCCTATCTTGTCAGCCCATACTTTTACAATCATCCTGAAATATGGTCTTGTCCCTGGTGCTGTCCCCATATTTAGTATCATTCACCATCTGATTAGCCTTGGTCTCTCCTCCCTCTTCCAGGCCATTAGCAGAGCTGTTGAACTCATCTTCCTCATCCTGACACACGCTATTTCACACAGCTCTGTTTGTGGCTGCGTTTCAAGCCCACCTTCACACCTCACAGTGCAGGTGGCTTGGTGTGGTCCATGTGATCCTGGATCTCAGGTCCCTGCAGCGCGTGTTTGCCTGCACAAGCCACCCCGTGCTTACCCGCACATGCTGCACAGTGCCTGCCAGGGGAGAGGGCCAGCAGAGCACCAGGGAAGCAGACTGCTTGTCCGAGATTGCCTGGAGCACAGCTGGCTGCTTCTACACCACCTGGGTGAGTGGGCAAACATCACTACTGACAGGGCCACCCCAAACCTCCTTGTACTCCAGCAGGTTGGTTCTAATCAGGGCTTTATGCCAAGAGGGGAGACATTTCATTTTCAGTGTGATACCTCTGATACAGCAGCTTCAAAGCTCCTATACATTTCCTAGACTATGCACAAGACAGAATTGTTACTGAAAAAAATCCAAAACGAAACCAGTTCTCAACCCCAAATATCTAGGTTCTCATACAGTAGGCATCATTGCATCAGCTGGAATGGAACTGAACCAACTTCTACTAGCTGAGGCCATTCTAGCCTCATTTATCTTTAAAGCTCTAAAACTAAAAATGATGAACAAAACTATGCCAAAATGTCACCATATTTCTCCAGTGTAATTACAAAACTAAGAGTCATTATAAGCTAAAATTTAAGGAGCTTTAAATGTCTTTCACTAGAGTTTCCTTAAGCCTTTTTTTCTTTTTCTAATAAGTGGTACACTAACTTGTCTCTGTCTTTCACTTATATCTTTTTCTTTCTTTTTTTAACACAAGGACATGCTGAAGACATTTAACAAAGTTCCATAAAGGTTTGTAACTGAGCAAAACTGAAATTATATTTGCTGTCGGGAGTTAGGAAATATGGTTGTTTTCATTTCGTGATGTAATTATATTGTTAGCCATGAGGTGAGGAAAAAGATCAGTTCCAAGAATTAAAATGTTTTTTAAATTATGATCAGATGTTTTATCTTTCCAGGAAGACTTAAAGAAGGCACATATTTCCTAATGTAATACAAAGCTTCTGATTTTGAAGAACATATAGTGTACTAACTGGATAACATTCTAAACTAGAATTTTGAGATTCAATATTTCTTTTCAAATCCACTGAATTTAATATCTTACAGTGGGGGAAAATAGACTTTTTTTCCTTTAAATCCTACTCATGATGGTTCTAATCAGGTGTACAATAGATGAAAGACGAGGCATTCTGAATCAGTTTCTCCTACCTATGCATCTGTGCGATGTAGAACCATACTACAGATAATTTGTAAAAATATTTATTAAATATTTAATAATTATTAATAGTCCTGAAATATTTTATAATAATACTTTTAATCATTATTAGTCCTTGAAGCACCACTTCAGTAAATATTTTTCATGGCCATCAGAAATCAACTACCTGAAGAAAGGATTCTCCTTCCTTCCAACATTTAGTTTCCATACTGAAGTGGTAAATAACTAATGAGTAACAGTATGTGATGAAATTGTTTCAATACAACAAGTACAAGAGAATAAATAAATAAAACTTCCATAAAACTTTCATACAAGAGAACTTAAACAGTTCTCTTTTATATGAAAAGGGCAGAGGTGAATTCAGAGATGGAAATGTACTGCTTCATTGCTTGATACTAAGTACTTCATTTCCTTAGGGAGTAACAGAACATGTAAAAATGATCTCTACCTTTTTTCAGTGACCTGCTTCCCAAAAATGAAAAGTGATACAAAACACAGCTCAGAATTCAGAACAACCACAAAACCTTTAGTAGTATTAAGAAAATTAAGTAATATTCTGAGATAAATTTTTAATTTTTTCTATTAAGGACACGTCTCAAAAAATGAGTTAAAAATCTAATAAATACTGAAAATGTTGTAAAATATAGTTCTTGTTACTATATTCAGCTGATGCCTAAGGTTTTAGTTTTTGTATTTTTCAGATTCTTTACTGCTTTAATATGTAGTTCTGAGCTTCATATTAAGGGGTAATAAGCTCTCTTCACGAAGTGGACAAAACAATTCCTTCTCTAGCTGGGGACCAAGGACAAATGATCCAAAGCTCAGGCTCAAGAGCATAAACAACAGCAGAATGAAGAGAGAAAAGCAGGAAAGATGGGACTTCATAATCCAAAGCTATATTTGTACAATTAACTCCAATATGTTAATGGACTAAAACTTATAAAAGTGGGAGACCCCATGACTGGTTGTCCCTTTTGTGACCATTTTGGGTTCATCTTGGGTGCAGCCCTGGCTGGGCTCTTGTACTGCCCTAGAAGTATCCACTGAAGCCTTTTACTAAATGCCTACTTTATTCTTTAACTCCATCCAGCCTCTGTTCTAGGTCTGCCTCCACAAGGCATCACAGCAGACCTTTTTAACCAAGGGGGTTTTGGTAAGACCAGACATGCTCTATGCAGGATGGATTAAAGCTCTTAATACAACCTTTAGTCATCTGATCAAATTGTAAAACTAAATAAAATCATAGCTTTCACTGTCTAATATTTTTATCTACCTTTTGTATTCAGTTGCCTGTTACGGGTTTTTTTTCCTGTTTTGCATACTTTAATCCTCTTTCTCTTCCACTTTTGACACTTGCCTTTTTTCTTGATTACTTTACCTAAAATCCAGAACTTAATTTTATTGATATTTCAACAGCTTTAATATTCCTTAAAAGAGATTGTGAATCCACAGTCACTATAACCCAGCTAATCACAAGTAATTACGTTTGTAAAGTACCTTTCCACATAGTCAGTAGGTCTGTGTTGTTTTTATAAAGAAGTTCAATACATTCAGAAAATCAGAGAATAATTTGGGTTGGAACTTTTCCAACTCCATTTTTATTATTGCATACTTTGACTAGGAAAGCCTGGATGCAGTTAGACATCAAACATCTGAGAATTCAAATAATTCTATGCACCAAATTTTTAGAATAGTATGTAGAAGCCACAAAATAGACTTAGGACTCACAAAATACTAAGTGAAAGACTTTCTTGATCTTAGCATTTCAGAAGTTCTACAGTGCTGGTATTCTTTGAAAATGTGTTTGATCTGCCAAAACTCTGTTGCATGCTTAGAGAGGTATTTTTTCTTCTTTTTATAAAGCATTGTTCAGTTTGATTTCAATATTGAAATTAGTAGCTTAAAATATCTGGTATGATTTTGCAGAGTTTGAAATAAAATGTGTTTTAGAACTAACATTTCTATGCCCCTTTGAGCCTGCCACAGCTGAACATCTGTCACAATTTCAGCAACTTCATGTAATACTGAACAGAGGGCCAACACATGCCACAGAGGTTACTACACCCAGCAGAAGACAGAGAAACAATTAAAGAGTAATTGGTCTGCCCTAAATTCTGGAATGCTGCTGCAAGACTGCTGTTATCCTGAGTCAGCTGTCTTTGTTGTTGTGTGATACTCTACCCAGATATGTATGGTGTGGCTAGCTTAGACTCAAGTTGCAAACCTTGCCACTGTGTGGATTTGTATGAATAAAACACCTACGTGCTCTTACCTTCCTGTTGTGAGCGTGGTAGGCAGCAATCTAACTCTTATATTGGCCTTTGAAATGCTTACTGTGCTCTTTATGTGCTTATCATTTTAGATGCTGAAACCCAAAGACAGGAAGTGGCCTCAGTTTGCTTGCAATGGCATTAATTTTTTTTAAAACTCCATCTTCTTATTTCCATCCAAGGACATCTTCCAGTTAGATCACTTCTCTTCAGTCTTCTTGCGCAGGCAAACATGCTACTCTGTTACTTAATTTCAGTATTGGATTAAGTAGTATCAAGTTCCTTTCCAATTGTTTCAGATAATATGGATTTTCAGGTAAGTAACATTTAGATAATTGAAATTATGCTCTAATTATACGACAGTGGTTTAGAATATTTGCTTTATTCTCCCTTTATCATGTGAGCATTATTTCTTGATCGTAAAGTTAGACTAGACACACGGTTTCCTAATATAGATATGCTTCCTGCATCATTTATTTTTTCATTCTATAAGAGTTTAGAGAATTACTTTTACCGTACTAAATAAGACAGTAGATATACACTTAGCATTTTGAACTCAAAAATTACTCACCTAGTGAAATATTAATTAAAGTAAGAATCATTGGAATAAAAGTTTGAAAATTGCACTTTTAAAGATAATATTAACTGCACATTGAAAACACAGTAATAAACAATCACCATTTGTAAAAGGCATGTGCAGTGAGGAACCATGGTGTTATTAGGTGCTTAGAAAAACTTCATACAACTGTGATTCAATTTTCTTAGTACTAACTGCAAGAAAGAGCAAGAGTGTGATCCTTTGATGAATGACACCTACAAACATTTTGTCCCTTTTAAATCCTTCTATGTGGATGCCATATCCACATCTACCGACATTTACTAAATGAAACATAAAAACTAGGCTGTTATGCAAATGGTGACCCACCTACGGAATGTTTTCTAGTCTAAGAGCTATTCCAAGATTAAATCCAGATTCCCTCCCCAGGTTTAATTTTAATTTTAGCCATGTGGCAGAAAATTGACAAGGCAAGAAGTCACTGTAGCATTACAAGTCTCATCTTTAGGCAAAATTCTTATACCAAGAGCTCCCATTTGTTAGAGGTTTCCTCATTCTTTGATTACTCTAGTTACTTGAAAATCCTAAAAATGCATGTGGAAACTTCCCCATGGCATGATAATACCAATATTAACTTCTTGCAGTCATTGAATAAAACTCTTTTTAACCCTTCTTTCATTGCAAGAGAAAATATGAAATTCCTGACCAAGACATGATAGCAATATGTGACACTGTCAATGTATGATGTGAAAGTTCAACATTAAGCAGATGAGGTCAACTTATCATGGAGTTGTTTTGAATTCTGACTAAAAGTCAAGTATTTCTTGAATACTCTTACAGATATTGTACATTCAAGTATCTGTTCTCAGACCTGTATGGAAAATGTCAGTCACAACTTAGAATGATGGAAATATGATGACAAAAATTATTTTCTGTGGACTGTGTTTAGTCCCATTCCTCAAGTTTTAGACCTGATGCAACTTCTGAAACAAATAACTTGAAACAGATATTTTGTCGTGATTGTAAGAAAATGCTTTTCAACTATTTTTACATATGACAAGACACTTTTCCACAGAGAAATACATTGCAATTCACTTCGAAATCTTTTGTCCTGATCAACGGACTTTGCCAAAATCAGCAGATACTAAATTACAACACTTAGTATAATTAGCTATGATTTCTTCTCTAACTTATTCTGGTCCAAAATTTCATAGAATCTTAGAATCTAAGGCTGTTGGCAAGAACTTTGAAGATCTCAGTTCCAACACCTCTGCCGCAGTCAGGTATGCCACACTCTAGATCAGATTTCTCAGGGCCCCATCCAGCTGGACCTTGAACATTTCCAGGGATGAGAATTGAACATCCATGGCTTCTCCAGACAAAAATTTCAGAGTCTCATCATCCTCACAGTAAAGAGTTTCTTTCTAACATTGAAATGAAACTATTGTTTTTCATTTCAAAGCCGCTGCCTCTTATCCTATCACTCCATTCCCAGCTATAAAGTCCACCTCCAGCACTCTTCTGTGCCTCCTTTTGGTATTGGGAGGATGATACATGATCTCTTTGGAATCTTCTCAATGGGGAACAACCTCAACAGTTCCTTCAACCTGTCATCAAAGGAGAGATGTTCCAGACTTCTTATCATCTTCATGGTCTTACTCTGGACTCATTCCAGCAACTTCACATCCTTCTTATCTTGGATGTCTAGGAGCTGGATGCAGTATTCCAGGTGAGGTGTCTCACCAGAGCAAAGCAGAACAGAGCAGAGCAAAACAGAGGGGGAGAACCAACCTGCTGGTCATACTTATTTTGATGCAGCCCAGGATGTGGTTTCTGGGCTGCAAGTGCACAGATGAATATCTTGATCTTTCTCTGAAAGGCTGCTCTCAATCCATTCTCTGCCCAGCATGTGTTTGTGCACAGGAATGCTTTCTCCTGGGGGCAGGAGCTACACTTGGCCTTGATCTTCAAGCGTTTTGCTCATGCATACCTCTCAAGCCTTTCAAGGTCCCTTTTGGATGGCTTTCTTCCCTCCAGTGTGTTGAGTGCACCACATAACTTGGTGTCAATGGTGAACTTGCTAATGGTGCCCTCAATCCTATGTTGCTGGCAAATGCTGGACAGTACTTGTCCCAGTACTGACTTCTGAGGGACACCACTCATCGTTTGGACATTTGCTTTCTGCTTGGACATTGCATGATTGACTGCAAGTCTTTGAGTGCAGCTATCCAGTCAATTCCTTATCCATCCAGTTGTCAAAACCATTCCTTTCCAGTTTAAAAACCAGGATGTCATGGGACAGTGTCAAATGTCTTGCACAAGTCTGTGCAGATGATTTTGATTGCTCTTAGCTCATCAGCTAGTGCAGTAATTCAGGGTGAAATGGTTATATTTGCAATAAAGTCTAGTGACCATTATTTGGGTTGGAATGTCAATTAATTAAAATTGATGCACTAGATGCTTGAAAAAAATAATAAAATTAGCTAGGCTGACTACCATCTGTCAGTGGGCTATTTGATTTAACATTATTAATAGAAAGAAAATTATGTAAGATTATCATTCTTTTATACTGAACACCTCTAGATCCATTAGGTTTTAGTTTCAGGGCTTAAATATTTGGTGCAAACCGAAGTTAAGAACCTTGAAAAAATAAAACCAGAGGCAAGTTCTCTACTTCTTTTCCTTTTTCTTGTTCTTTTTTTTTTTTTGTTCTTTTGTCTCTTTTCTTGAAAAAGACAATTGTGATAAAATTATGAGTAACTTTTTATACTTCTGTAGTCAATCTTTGTGTCCCACTTAAGCAGAATACAAAGATCAAATAATTGTTTGCCAATGATCAAGAACCATAAGCTTAGATACTGAAGTAAAAATGTTTGCATGGATATGACAAAATAGTTTCTTTCTCTCTCTGCATTGCAAAGTCAAATGTATGAAACCATAAATATATTTGCCATGCATTTACTTAGGATCTTTGACAACACTGGCAATTATATGTTCATCCTGCTTTTTTTTTTTAAAGACATGTTTTAATACATGTTACCTATATCCCACCCAGTAAAATACAGAAAAAAATACACAGAAAGAAGAATAAACAAGACACTTGTTTTTAATCTTTGCTTAGCTATAATGTTATGATAATATTATGGATTTCTACAGTTTTCCAAGAGATTCTCTGGAAAGCTGCTTCTGTTTTAATTAAAAAGGAAAAATGGGGAAAGTTAATTATATAAAGGGCAATAAGAAGTTAAAAAAAAAAAAAACTTGTAAAGGTTTTCCAAGCAATGAAGTTCAGATTAAGGAAGAATTTAATGTAAACATTGTATAAATGTAAAAAGATTAAATTGATATTTGTGGCCATCTGGATAGCAGAAATCCATTTCACTGCTTTGATGCTTAGCAATGTTTCACGTGTTCTGTTTAAAATACTTTATAAACTACTTTGGTGTGATCTTTGGAGATTTATAGGTTAAAAGAAAAAAATCTGCAGCCTACAGCTAGAGATGCTACAAGGCTAGTTACATTCTCTTGCTTTATGCAATGGGCCTTGAAATTAAAACACACATGAATTTTATAGCTTAATAGACAATCCCATTTCCCAATATTAAAACACAGAGTTCACAACTTTCCATGAAGAAAACAAAACTTGAAAAATGCTCCCTCTATTTGAAGTCTCATTCAGATATTGAATATATATTAAATATAGTAAGTTCATTAATTTTTTTGGGTAATGCTTTAATGGACACCAATTACAGATTTTAAGTAATGCCCATATGTTTTGTATTATAGGTACATGTGTACTATAATATCTATACACAAGTACACATTTGGCAACAATTGAAGTCACAGTGATATTCAAATCAACCTCTGAGCTTTTTAACATTTCTCTTTGCAATTTCCTCTTACAGTCTTACCCATTCTGAAGTGCTATGCCTACAGAGGTGGAGCATATAGCCATAAGAGTTCAAGGTCCTGGCTATTTTGTAACAAAAAAGACTTAGATGCCAGCTGTAAGTAGATGAGTTACAGAATAAATTATATAAATTGCCAATTACAAACTTTAAAATAGAGATAGGCAGTTGGGATGTTTTGGCATGGGGAAGCAGGGGATTTTTTTTTTTTTTTTTTTTTGCTTTGCTTGTGATTTGGTTTGTTTTGTTCACATGGAATGTTTGAAGTTGTCAGACAAACTGGTAAAATAACACCAAATACAGATTGTATTTGGTCCATAAAAGGCATTTTTTTCATATCAGATGTGAATAGAATACTGCCTCTCGTAAAGGTCTCCTTTACAGGAAAGTAGTACTTTGTTCTCAAATCTGTGTGATGATTAGTTCTGTTGAAAAATTATCAGTGTGCAATTATAGCCAGAGTCTGCAGGGGATGAAAATGTATCATCTGTTGACAAAAAGTAATCATTCTGCTGCTGGAAACAACTATTTCTTATAATAAATTTCTTTGTTTTAGATCTCCCAGAACAGGAATTTGAACTAGATAATAAACACATTTGGTTAATGTTTATTTAAGGAAAAGAATTAGAGAGAACACTATTTACAATGCCCTGGTAATATTGGTGGAAAGAACCCTTCAATTCCTGGTTTTTTTTTTTCCTCCTGATACATTTTTTAATCACTTGGTCACTTATCCTACAGTTTGGACTGGTGCCTGAGCCCAGCTTTTAGTGCGCAGAGTTTTGACTCCCTGTGCATGGTCCTGGTCTTGGGCAAACCTGACAACATCAATACTAAGAAAGATCCTAAAGCAGTCAGAAGTAACTCTGACAATATTTGATAAGAAATTGGAATCACAGTGAACTTCAGGTGCAATGCCTCATACCTCAGTACAGCATCTGTCCACTCTTTCCATGGTTCTTCACTGTGTTGCCCAGACTCATATTTCTACCACCATCCCAGCTGTGGCCTTGCCTCAAGTATTTCTCATTCTCATTCTGTGGTTCCTGTGGTTTGGTAGGAGGATCATCACATATTCACAACATTCAGTGTGTTTGTACCACCAGAAACCATGGCTTTATCCTTAGCTCACATGAAATATAAAGCCATGAACATGGACCTAGCTGTGGGCTAAATGTGCCATGGCTATCAAAATTTGTAGACTACTTTGCATAGAGTCTTTCCTTTCCTGACCCCAGATGCAAAATACATTTTCATTTTCTCAGGGTTAGTATTCAATTCCTAGATCTTGAAAATAACCAAAATTTCAATGGATCTATT
Organism: Leucosticte australis; assembly: GCA_025504685.1. Classification (NCBI taxonomy): domain Eukaryota; kingdom Metazoa; phylum Chordata; class Aves; order Passeriformes; family Fringillidae; genus Leucosticte; species Leucosticte australis. The sequence continues at coordinate 36,134,396 of JANIJU010000003.1, forward strand.
CTTTTAAACATTTCCTACTTTGCACCCTAGGAGATGTGAATCATATCCTAGAGTACACCTCTCTCCCCATGCTCCACATGGCTAACCTAAGCATTTTCTCAGGATACTCTGATCATCAACTTAAAGTGGAAATAGTAAAAGTTTTTTCCTAAGTGTCTCTGCTGAGCATTAGAATCAAGAGCTATTTTCTATTTTTTCTAAGGGAAGTCAAATGCTTTTAAAAGTTTAGTCTTTGTGCTATTTTTCATATTTGTGATACTTTCTTGGCTGCTTAGGTTATGGTCAATCTGTCAGAATTGCAAAAGAAAATAAATCTACAAAAAAAAAAAGTATATTACTATTCTGTGGCCTTACTAATGTCAAGCCTAAAAATGGACATAGAAGATATAATTTCTTTTCCTACACCATATGTTATCACTCAAAAATTATAATAAACAATTTATCTGCTCTATTCAGCTGGTATGATTGATATTTTTTCCTCTAAAAATACATCTTACTTTTGTCTGTATATGACAATTGATCTACGGTATTGTAAAGCATTCAGCACAGACGTTTCTCCAGATGATTAATTGCACCCCTTTTTACTGTGTCTCTGAGTGCTTCCTGCTGTCTGTGGCATCCCAGATCCCTCATTCAGTACAAAACACAGACTACTGTTTCTTCCCAGGTGAATTATGAAATGTATACCTCTGACAAGAATCCTCTGAGATTAGATATTCTCCAGGGATTTTTTTCCTACCAGCAGCAAATATCATGAATCTGTTCTAAAAAGTTATTTGGAATTCATTAAAAAAATAATTGGTATAAAATTTAATTTCGAAAACTATTTAGCTTGAAACAGTAAAGCTCAGGCAGTATAGCCTCTGAAGATCAAAAGTCTACCCAAACTTTAGCAAAATTAGGAGACAAACAGATGCAAAACTGTCATTTGCAGCCATCAGACACAAGGGGTTGTCATCATGGCATCTTGCTGACTTTTTCTTCCGATGATGAGCAGTCATTACCTATTTTTAGCCATGACAGCTACGTGTGGCTCCCAGTGCTAACTTGAAACACAGTCCAACCTCAATTAATATCTGCTTACTCCCACATCCTCACAGAAAAGTAATTGCTATTTAATTCTAAAAATGACATCAAGAAATTTTAGTGTTCCTATGATATGTCCTTCAGGATCTAGAAGGATTTTTTTTCAGCACATGAATATATGTAGAAAAAAGGAAACGTCAGCTATGTATTGCCATGTCTTAAGAGTTCAGATGTTTCTACTTTCTTTTTTTTTTTTTTCCCAAGGACAATAAACAATGTGCAAAACTCTCATTTTTTTATCTGCCATGTGTTCTAATTAGAGAAACCAAGGTATATCCACTTTATCCAGCCCAGTTGCTTCTGAATTCACCCCAAAAAAGGAACTTAGATCATAATTATGAGGATCAAATCATTCACCTGAAAAGAAATGTTAGGGTTGTCTTCATTGATTTCCTTGCTTAAGCAAGAACAGTATTACCTGTCCAAATATATGCCTGAAAAATGCCCATACTCTTAAAGAGATTCATTAATGTGGAAAAAATTCCACAAGGGAAGTAAATAATGACAACATCAGACACTTTACAACAACATTGTGATTCAGTACAGTGCAGTACAACCTTCTAAAACATTCTGACATATATTAAAATGAAGAACATTCCAGAGTAGTTTGCAAAAAAGTCATAGCAAAGCATAAAGAAGCATCAAGCATAAACATAGAATTGTCTTGTTACTTCTAATATATTTTTGACCTTAGAAGCAGGGGAAATATAAGTTCATTTCAGTGTTTTCTACTGTTAGATGTAGCCAATATGACTTCAGTCATACGCTGGCATTGTGTTGAAAATAAAACTTCCATCTACAAGCTTCTGTCTCTGCCCATAGCAGGGATTTGGATCTTGATGATTTTATAGGTCCCTTCCAGCCCAAACCATTGTGTAATTCAAAGACCTTTTTTTTTTTTTCTTACTTTTAGTTCATATCATACAGTATTGAAGTGTTTTAATTTCCTGGCTTGCTTTTGCTCATGTTCTGTTTTAGCATTTGATGGGATGGATTGACCTTTCTAAAATTCATTATGAGTACCAGACCATTCAGCCCATCGTACCACTCACTCTCTTCTCGCACAAATTTGTCCCAAATTTAGAAGCAGGACAGGCATTTCTCTCTACTGCTGTTAAGTATCTCCACAAAAACTGCTTTCCCCAGGGTATCCCTGCATCACAAGTACAGACAACTTTCAGTCTCTTGTGAAGAAGAAAGCTAGATTAGAAAATAAAACAGCATTTAAAGCACTGGGTTTATTGTAAAGGAAACCCAGGTAAAATCTTGTTTGCTGAGAAAATCAATATCAAAATACACTTTAAAGTGTACACTTTTGAGGTTGTGGTCTCATTGATACTGAATTCCTTTGATAAAGATACTGCATCTGAAGGAAATATCAGTACAAGTTTTATTTGTTCATGTGTATTGAAGGTTAGAGAAGAAATATCTACATGAATCCTGAAACAGCAATGATTTCACATGTATAAAAGCTTTGCCAAGTGTATTTTTAAGGTACCAATGTCTGATTTAGCACCCTAAATAGACTTATAATAAAAATAAAAAAGGTTACCTTTCTAATTTTTCTTCTTATAGATAAAAAGAGGCAATATTTTTAGGGTTTTCTTATACTTTATATCTTCAAAAATATGTTATGGGCAGAAAGGTATCATAAGCTTCTTAACACCTGTATGATAAGTAAAGTCATATGACTTTAATTTTAATTTTAATTTCATGTTTTGTCTGATCTGTGAAGGCAATGAATAGCAAAGGCTGGTCAAAGGAAACTAAATATATCCTCTCATGTACTCCAGCAGCAGCTCTCAGCAGAAGTGCTCAATTTATTTTAAGTGTCATTAAAGTGAAAAGCAAGAGAACACACTGGGAAACATACATAAGCTGAAGTTAATTAGAAATGTAATCTTGAAAATATGCATATATCTACCTAAAGACACAAAAAAGAGCTAACAGTAAACCCTGTATTTAGACCAATAACAGCTGTTAACAAATGATAAAGCCAGTCTTTCACATAGAAATTAGTAATTATCTTGTTTTGGAGAATATTAAGCTTGGTGTACCTGGTCTTCGATCTGTATATTTGGGAGACATTTTCAGGCCAACCCACAGTGTTTTCAGCAGTGCCAAAATAGGTTTCCCAGATCACTGAAATGTCTTACATTCACTATGCTAAAATCAAAGATCTCTTTCCTTTCCAGCGCTGCAGTACCTGGCAATTATTACATTGGGAATGTCAGGAATCTCCCACAGAAGTGTGGCCAGTGGCCACAGCCAATTACCAAAGTGATATTACTAGTGGGAGACAGAACTGTTAAAAATTTAATAGAGGTCATATTTTAAGCCTGCAGTTACATTTGGTGTTGTGATAGGGAGGGGATATAGGCCCTGGACCTTATGATCAGGTTGCATACAGCCTAATGACCCGTGTTAAAGTATAAGAATAAGAAGAAAAACCAAAGCCTGAAAGCTCTTATCTTCCCAAAAATATGAATTGATAATCAAATTGAACATCATCTATTGAGGATGTAATTTATAGTGTAAGCTTCTTCCTTGTCTTTCCATATGGTCAGCTCCAGATTTCACTTATATTTAAACTGATTCTCAAACACGTATGACACTATAAAAGAGACATTTTTTGATTTTTAGGTTGATGTACATGATCTTACACATGATCTCAAAGTTAGAAATCCTCTAAAATTTGCAATTCAGCATCTAGGACCAACTATAAAACCTTGTGTAATCATATAATGTAAAAGACAAAATCCAGACAAAAACAAACAACACTAAATGCAAACAAAGTATGTATGTGGATAGTAAGTAAGACTTCCTTTATTGAGTCATGAATTACAATGCTATGTGGCATATGTGAGTTTGACCAAACCTGCCATTGCTTCCTGTGTCTTCAAGGATGATGTCTCTTAACCTTTGTGGAATTTATGAATCAGTTGAGTGCATTTACAGTGCTGGTAACCCATATAAAGGAAATTTCTAGTGTAATGAAACTGACACTAATTGCATACTTGTGATGCTTCAGCAAAAGGACTCATGACTGATTGTACAGGAGGAATAAATTCATCATACAATACCAAAAAGCTTCTTAAATTTTTCTTTTTGTTAAATATGGTAACAATATATTACTTTGGTGAGAGTAATTCTGTTGTCTCTGCATGTTTTTCTACAGGGTATAAAAGCAGAGGAAATTCATCTCCGTGAAGGTCAAAGAGGCCAGCACATTTCACTAGTTCTTTAAGGACTTGTTCTGAAGTGGTGAAATATGTTTTAGTGCCCTAATTTGCATCTTACATAAAAGAAGGAGATGAACTGTTATCAGGCTTTGCCTCACTTATACACCCAACAAGTAATCAATTAGTAAGATAATAAGAAGGCAATGGAGTGGAATAAGGTGATGAGAGATATGCATCTATTAAATTTTTTAAAGAGATCCTATAGAAATTAAAATGTGTAAATGGGCAATGGAGCAGAAAAAGGGGCATATAAATTCTACTGGCTCAAAGTCAAATATCAAGAAAAACAGCTATTTTCACACCAAGACCACATATGAGTTTCCTTTCAGACCTTCTAAGAATATCTGAATTAACTAAACTTATCAGTGTCTCACAAATTCAGACTGTAGAAATTGAAATTACCAAAACTATATCATTATGATTACTCACAATTCTTTGATTCAATTTATTACCTACATTTTTCCTATTCTGGATCGTACAAACTGTGCAAAACTTTGTGTTTCAGGAAATTGCAAGCACACTTCATAAAAAGGGTTGTATTAGTAAAGAAATGGGCAAAAAGTCCCTGTCAATGACGTAGCTACGCATACCGTTCAAAATAGCATATTCAAAATAAAATGCCATAGCAGTAATGACATATAATTGTCATTAGTTCACAATACAGCAGCTGTCACAATACAGCAGCTGTATGTGAAAAGAAAGAAAATCATCTAATGGCATAACTTGCGTGAGTATGCTCTCCTTGTATTTTTTCATGTGTCATATAGTCGATTTATTTAGTGTGTTAGCAGCTTTTTATTACTATTTTTAAGTTCAATTATTCAAACCCTTTTGAAATTAATTTCATAATTAAGCACAAAATATCTAGGTGATAACATAAGCAATGCTTCATCATTATTGTTATGACATTATTTTTCTATCATCTCTAACTGTTTTAGGACTTTAACAATCCTACAAATGTTTTATGTTAGGTAATCCACTCTAAATGAACCATTTCTGGGGAAAAAAAAATTATCGACTATTTAAAAAGCTTGAACGAGATGACAGTAGCAAGAAATGGTAAAAAATTCTAACCAGCCAATTAAAACCAAACACCAAAACTTCCTTCAATTCATTCTTTGAAGAGTACTAGTGTTTTCATGCTTTGAAACAGGTGTTCTCTTTGAGTAGGTGCAATGATAGGAATGAATATTGGCAGAATTACCTCCAATTAGAAAATGTTCATTATCTCTTTAGAAAGGTTGAAGAAAATGCAATGTTTTCATTTTAATTATTAAAAAGACTTTTACTTCAATATTTTGGCAGGGAGAAAAAAAAGGTTAAAAATCTCAGAAACTTCCATTCTTATAGGTTAATGCATTTAAAAGAAATACTCACTTCAAAAATACAATAAATGGCCTGATAAGCATGTTCCAGTCTCACAGGATTTATTCTGCATGTGCTTAGTATCCTGGCACAACTCTCCATCAGATTCAGATAATGCTGCTCTGCAGAGTTTTGGGCCTTAGGAAAGTGAATATTGTCAGCTCTCTTTGACATGCTGAAAGCTGCATTAGGCTGCACTGGATTCCCAGTTTCAAAACTGAAAAGCTTTGAATTCATAGTCTGTACTTATGAGCAAGCTCTCATACGAGTTGAGACAGTGTTTGTTGATGAAATACACAATGGGAATGCTGAAAAGGTCACTGCTGGCACATCTGAGAAGACAAACAAACATGTCTGCATAATTGTAATCTTAACTACCTGCCCTTTCAGAAAAATTTGTTCTAGCTAGGTGTTTTGTCATCTTTCTGAAGCTAGGCTTTACTGGAAGAAAACCAGTAATTACCCTAATATTAGTGTATTTTACTAGGACATATATATAGCAGATTGTGTTTGTCTCTGTTTAATAATTTTGTAACTTTTGCTAAGACGTGACTAAACGGGTATAATAGGAAAGTAAACAAACACAGCAAAGGTCAAGAGCCTGTGTATAGGAAAGAATCAAAAAGATAAAAGAATCAGAATGAGCATAATCTAGAAGAAAGCAACCAGAATTTCCCTGTACATAAAAACTCATCTATTTTTCTCTGAACACATTTGAAACATGGAGTGTGTAATTCAGTTGTTTATCATTGTTTTAAGTTTTTAATACATCTCCTGTTTTACTGTTCTAAGTTTTTAATATATCTCCTGTTATTACTTCATTGTCTAAGCACTATAGTGAAAATGCTCTGTGGCGTTATTCAAACGCATTGGGAACCCACAAATATTTGACATCAAGGTAGCTGTATTTTCAATCAAAACTCTTATATAATTTAAAAATTTAAAGATTATTTTGACATGTCTCTAGACCTGGGTGAAAGTAGCATAAGTGAAACACATCTCAAGCAGGAATTTAAATCAGTGCACTGTAGGATGGGGCAGAGTTAATTTTCTTTATATTAGTCCATGTAGTGTTGTGTGACCATTTGTGACTAAACCAATATTGATAACATAACAATATTTAAGCTATTGCTGAACAGTGTTTGCACAGTGTTAAGTTCTTCATTTCTCACACTGCCCTCTCATGAGAAAGCATGGGGTGGCCAAAAGGTTGTGAAAGACTGTGCTGAGCCAGTCAAACCAAAGTGGTATTCCATGCCATAATGTTACAGTCAGCAATTTCAGCTGAAGGCAAGCTTTTCCAAAGTAGCCTTTGTGTGCAGACTGGATGGGCATCAATCTGCTGGTACAGTGTGGTGAGTGATTGCTTCTGTCATTTGTTTGGGGCTATTTACCCCTTTTTCTGCACTTATTAAACTGTCTTCATCTCAAACCTGTGAATTTTTTCCCATATTTTTCTGTTCAGATGTCTACCCAACCCTGATAGGAAAACAGGGAACATTTGGACTGGTGTTTAGCCGCAGGTCTGAATCCTACCACAATCAGAATTATTCTAACCCCTAAATAGTCAAGAAATACTCTGTTTTGTGGCAATAATTTAAGTTCATCACATTTTTATGTAATATCATTAGTGTATAAGCATAAAAGAAGGTCTCACCACCACTTGAAATATTGATAAAGATCAATATTACACCATTTTCCTAATACGCTTCAAACAGGTCTATTGCTACCTCCTTTGTTGCTCTATTGCTGCTAACAGTTCAATACTACTTCTTTCAACTCACCAAAGAGTAGCTGAGAGCTGTTCCATCTGTGTGAGCAGACTGCAGCTGTTGGACCTGCATCAGCAGACAATCAAAGCACTGGCTCTCCGCTCTCAGTGTGCAGAAAGTCATCATCTTACCACATCTATCTCACCTGAAGGAGAGAAAAAAATTCTTTGAGTGGATATTTCTTCTGTACTCCATCCTGTTCCAATATTCAAATTATAGTACAGTAAGCTAAGATGTTAACATGGCTTTTGCTTAGTGTAGAGATGGATTAAAGCATACCTGATCAACTCCTTCCACAAACCCTAATTACTTTATGGATACTAGAGACAAGAGTAGGTCACATAAGAAGTGGCTGAGGGAGCTGGATTTTTTAAGCCTGGAGGAGCTTCAGAGGACACTCTATCACTCCCTATGGCTGCCTGAAATGAGTCCCCAGGTGGATATCAGCCTCTTTTTCCAGGCAACTACTGTCAGGACAAGAGGATGTAGTCTCAAACTGTGCCAGGAGAAGTTCTGTTAGGACAACAGGAAGAATTTATTCACTGAAAATATATTCAGACATTGGAACTGACTGCCGAGGGAGTCACTGTCCCTAGAAGTGTTCTAGTAAGAACTGGATGTCATATTTTGTGCTGTGGTTCAGTTGATATTGTGGTGTTTGGTCAAGCTTCGAATTCAATGATCTTGGAATTCTTTTCCAATCCTAACAATTAAAAAAAATTTTAAAAAGACTGAAAAAACTGCCTTTCTAAAAATATACTCATAACTATTAAAAGTATCTGAGGAAACTCATGAGTAACTAGAAGTTTCACTTTAAGTAATATATAAACATATATATATATATATATATATATATATATATATATATACACATACACACAATGGAGAACATATGCAATTAGAAAGGTTACATAGGAACGTGATATTATTTTTTCTGAAATTATTCTTTAAATCAATACTCATCTGAAAACCTGAAAACAAATGTGTCACCATTTAATGATTCTCTTTGGATGAAATCAGGGTACACAGGAAATTCTGAAAAATCTGCTCAGGAATTTCTGAAAGTGAATGCTGGTTGGAAAAGTTAAAAGCACTGCTAATATTTGAATATGAATTATGATTACCATTCTAAGATCATAAATTGCTTTAGCTAAATTTGTTGAATAAAACTGTTCAAGGAGCACATGCCAATGACACATTCCTTTTTATTCTATCATTTGTTATGTTAATACAGTGCTGACTTCATATATATATGACACCTCATCTGAAATGAAAATTATTGCCTGTAGCAAGAAACAGTACAACCCATAACACAGCTGAAATCAAGCGATATTAAAGGTGCTGGGTAAATTGCTGCCTGATGTAAAAGTAAATAATCGTTAGTCCATTTCTTTTTTTACATCTTGAGTGTTTATTTCCTGTACTAAGCCATAAATTACCTGAGCACGAAGCCACCAGTATTGAGCCATTATGTACATTGTATTATATACATGTTATACATGTATTATATATTAATAAATAATTTACTTTTGTTCTGGAAAGAAAAGTGAATGGATTTGATGACTGGTCATCATTAGGAAAAAAACAAAGACTGAAAATGGGCATGTTGGAAGATGGTGTGACTCAAGACAGACTTTGTCTCACTTTTTTCCAGAATTTAGACAATACAGGTGAGAGGAATGCTAGATACATGGAAGATCAAATAGCACTTTTGCAATGGAAAGTAAGTCTTTAGTTCCTCTATGGGGCACATATTCTGGCTGATAGGTTCTGCTGAAGACCTTTACAGTCTAACTTTAACAATAAGGGGTTCAAGAACCAGAGGGAAACTGGAATAAAAGAGCCGTGCAATTTCAGTTGCTAAGCAAAAATAAAGTTTATAGGCTTTTTGTTCCACATGCCCTTATGAAGTAACCCTACACAATGGGTTTCTGCAATTTTTCATCCTGAAGAATCACGAGAGAAAGGGGGATGAAGGACATGCTCAAATGACACCCCAGTAGGATGACAAAAAAAGGATAAATATGATAACAATAAGATGAAAATTTCACATGTAGAGGTGGCTGAAACTGAGAATGAATTTTTAGATATGAATTTATAAGACTTTTAGTCACAGAAGGAAACAAGATTAAAAAAATCAAATTAATTTGATCTAGGGGATTGTCTTGCACTGGGAGGAGATGGTTCATTATGGTCCAAGACAGGCAATTAGACTTGTAAGTTATCATTTAAAATGCTTTTCGTTACTGCTAAAACTGTAAAAGAATAGCACAGGTGATATTAATACCTTTAGATGCCAGGAGCTCTGAGCAGTGTAAAATTAAAGAGACTCTGAGCAATGTTCAGTGTGCCATGCACACCCTATCCATAACTCTCTTTCCCTTTTTGGTCAGCTGAGCTATTATAAGACTTTCTTTACAAAGGAAAAACTCTACTAATCATTTCTACAGTTAAAGAGAAATATGTTAAAATAACTTCTTGCTGAGCTTTTTGATAAAGGCAAGGCCACAGCCATGGCATGATCCTTGGAGATATGGAGTGAGAGCTGCCAGTTGCAGTAAGGTGGCTGAGGTTATCCTGGGACCTGTCCAGCACAACACAGCCTGAGGGCCACACTGGATCCATAGCCCCATGCAACACAGCCCTGGCCTGGGAATGTCTGGGTTGAGCGTATTGTGTATCCCTCAGTTCTCCATGTACAATTGCCTTCTGCTCATCATCACCACAAAAAACATTTTTGCCTCAAAGTAACATGACTTCTAGATCAAAATTAAGTAGTTGAAAAGTTTTGGAAAACAATACCTGACAGTGGAATTACCTATTTAATAGGTTAGGAAATCCATTATTTAAAAATTCCTAAATGTAGCTTTCAGCCCCTGAAAATATTTTCCTTTAAGAATAAATTTAGTTATTCAAATTAATTGTCTTCTTTTATGTTTTCAGTATTTTATGGGACTTACTTTTCTTTTTTTGTTCTTTTTTAATTCTGACTTTCAATTTCGTTGGAGAATACTTTCTCAAAAACTAAGTTTTGTCATGAGCAGAGAGGGTTTGTTATACCTTCAGCTGCTCTAAAATGTGATTAAGAACAACACTATACTGTAGCTGGTTTAGGAAAATGGCATTTTCTCTTCATTTTGAGAATAAAATATTGGAATTGACAGCCCTAGAGCTAGATGTTTTGTATCCAGTATATTGGTACAGCACAACCAATGGCTACACAAGCCTCCTAGGATTCCTGTATCCAATACTGGTTCTGAGAAATCAATGTTTTTAGGGACAAGAAAGAATTTGTGTTTCGGTTTTAGGTTCTCTGTGCTGAGAATGCAAGCTTTTCCTTGTGTAATTTCCTTTTTCATCGTTAGTTATGTGTGCAACAAGACCTTTGGTTCAATTTTTGCATTGAAAGTACCAGTTTTAATGTCTACAAATAATTTGGATCTGAAGATCTATTGTAGGTATTTCATATATCATGTAGCTGGATTTTAACCTAACTCTATGTAAAAGTGAAGTGTTTACCAGCAAAGAATTGTCTTATTATAAGCTATATTAGTTAAACACCCTGGATATTGTATTTTCATTTGAATGTTCATTATGTTTAATTTAATATTTGTGTCTCAATTTTAGTTTTAGAACTATCAGTTCTAATTGCATTTATAAAACATTATGACACCTAGGAAGATGATCATCTAAAAATTATGTTCTGCTTTAGCCTATGATCCTGTAATTTTCCTAGGTATTCACATTACAAAAATTATTAAGTACAGGACAGGTATAATTCAAAATCCATGAGCAATATCTTCAGGAGTGACAAAAACCTTTCTTTAGATCTCAGATTTGTTACTATGTAACAAACTTCATACTATGTATGTTTTTATTTTAACCTTATAGTTAAACTAATTAAGAAAATGCAGTAATGAATCATAGCATTAAAGGGCAAGCATTGCTGTGTCAAATATTTTATGAGAGAGAACATCTGGTGAATCATACTGTCATACAAAAAAAAAAACAGGACTAAAAGGATTTAAGTAATTAATATCATAAATAATTTGCCGGCTTTATAGTAGTTTCACAATTTTGTGTATTTTGTTTTGTTTATTTTGTGTTGCATTTTTATGGTAATGTGTATTTAAAATAAAAGTTTTAATGCATAAATCTGGGGCAAACTGTACAGCTTTTCCAAGCTGGCCACCGAGATATATTTTTGATGCAGTCTCTACCAGTGTCATGCAGGAAAAGAAGTGCGAGTTTCTGAGTTCAAAAGTGGATATTATTCCATAAAATTTGTTAACCTTAGAAAAGGCAATGACCACTCCCTACAAAATGAAGTGCCTGTTCGTTTCAGCTGTTCCATGCACCTCTACAGAGACTGTCCCCAGCAGCCTTACTTTTCTTTGTTTCTCTGTATTGAGTTCCTGTGCCCAAGTATTGGCAGTGAGGGCACTACAGGGGTGGGTTCTGTGGGAGGCTGCCAAAAGCTGCTGCCACGTCTGGTACAGCGAGTTTCAGCAGACTCCAGGATGTTACGGGTTCCAGGCCCCAGGGCTGAAATTCCCCTGCAGGAGTTGTCAAAGACCATGGCGAGGCTGACAGTACTCCTGCAGTCCAAGAAGATCCATGGAGGAGGAGATATCCACAGCTGACCCATGTTGGAGCAGTCTGTTCCTGAAGAGCTGCGTCACATGAAAGAGACCCACATTGGAGAAGTTCATGAAGTACAAACTGTGAGAAGGATCCACACTGGAGAAGTTTGTGGAGAACTGTATCCTGAACTCTCTCCCTGGTGGGACCCCAAGCCAGAGCAGGGGAAGAGCATGAGGAGGAAAGAGTGGCAGAGACAAAATCTTATGAACAGACCACAATCCTCATTTCCTATCCCCCTGCGCTGATCAAGGGGAGAAAGAAAAATCAGACTCAAGCTGAACCTGAGAAGACGGAAGAGTGGGAATGAGTTTTTGGATTTCTCCTTATTTCTCATTATTCTACTCTCTTCAGAATTTCCGAATTGAATCTGTTTTGTCCATGTTAATAATAAGTGAGCAATCACTCCCTGTCCCTATCTCAGGCCAAGAGCCTTTCATGATATTTTGTCTCCCTACTCTTGTTGATAAGGAGGAGCAATGGAGAAATTTGGTGAGCACCCGGCATTCTGCCAAGGTCAGCCCAATCTCTAACAGTCTCCTAACCTCTGTTCTTCTGTCATAAGGTTGTTTGCTGCCATATTTATGGTACTGCACTGGTGACCATCCACTTTTGACTATTTAAGATCCTGAAATATTAATTGCTCTGTTACAAAAGGAATGCCATACACATACAGGAAGAGGAGCACAAATAGAAGATAAAGTTTTGTGAGCATGAGAGACTTTCATCTTCACCCCAAAGCTGACTTTCCATAGATGAATTTTGCTCGTCAGAAATTAGCAGAGTGCTGTTTCTTCTCAGGTCTTTTTTTCCTCTGTACCTCTAGCTGCATGGAAATGGCAGAGGTTTACTTTAACAAAGTTAACTGCTACATCTTCAAAGGGACTGTAGCAGCTGCAAAAAAAAATGCATTGAGCATAGGACATGAAAGGACAAGACATGTTTTTTAAGAGTACCATGATGTGGAGTTTAAACTGCAGGCCTTAAGAAAGACCAACACCTCAAAATATTACAAAAGCTAATTAAGAGAATTATTCCTTTCATGAGCAAAGGTAGTTCTTCCTAGTCTTAAGAAAATTTAACAACAGAAAGCACAGGCAAATTTCACATGAAGGAGCTGAAAGAAGAGTAACACTTAATACTTGTTCAATAATAACATTTGTAGGTCTTAATTTAGTATTTTGTAGGAATTTTAGTTACTATGAATTAAAATATTTTTCAGCAGATAGGAGATGCTAAAACTTCATTAAAATCTACCTGTTTAAATTGTTTTTTTGATTGAATCCTGACCTGCAATTTCAAATGGATGGTTTCAAAGCATGAGAATATGAAATACTATGTTTATATAATAAAAAAAGATTGATTCATCCAGATAAAAAATCCATTAAAAACAACAGAAAAAAAATTTCAGTAAATAGAGATGAGGACAAAGATTATAAAAGATAGTTTAAGAAATACAGCCTAGATACAATGCATGTGTTTGGAAATGCTAATTTAAATACTGTAGCATTTTTCAGTCTTCTGAATTCTTCAACAGCATTACGGCTCATGTTATTTTCAAAATGCACCAGTGCCTTTCAGAAACTTATGTTTCATTTTCACTCCTTTCAGAAAATGTGTTACAGAAGTAACAAAAGGCAGAAATTACAATATTAATAAATAAAGGGAAAGATTCAGAAAAAAATTCGTCTCAAAGGTATCATTGATTTCATGACTGTGTATGTACCTTTGCATTTCATGCTGAGTGTTACAGAAAATCAAAAAGGAAAATTGGATAGAATAACAAACATCTCCTAAAAAATATTATAATTCAGTAATAATAATTCAATTACTGAAAACCACCTTGTTGCCTATAACTAAGAAACTGCTATTTCAATGAGCTTGATCTTGAAATTTCTTCGTACCATTTTTTGATCATACCGTTGAAGAAAATCTATACTCTACATTGAAGAAATAAAGCATGAGCAACAGGAATATACTGCAGCAGCTCTTCTTTGTTATTTTCTAGTGGGGAAGAGATACATTGTTTTACAAAATAAATATTGCTTCATCAATTCAAAGATAGAACCCACTTCATAATACATTTTAAGGCTTTCAAAAGATTACAAGTAAGCAAGAGATATATTTTATCCAATAATTTTCACTCTAAGTTTTTCCTCTCTGATAGTTTGCCATGTACTAATAACTGACATATGATTATAAACTTGCCAATTACTTAGCTCATCTTCACAATAAATTTAGTACTTAAAAACCCACAACTTTAAGTCCCAAAGTCTTATGTACATAAATATTTTTTCCACTTTCACAACAGAAATTGAAAAGAACACTAATAGCTTGTATAAGCCCCCCTGAGGCATTTCCAAAGCAAATAATAGATAAGGTTTATTTTGGTTTAACTTTATACAAAAATGCTAATTTGGTTCCAGAAAGGCAACAAAAAAGGAGCCAGTTACTTGAAATTTCTGAAGGGTTTATTTTTCCATGTGAAAAAAATTACAATTCAGTAAATTTCTATATCTGTGGTAAAAATTACTTTGACAAGTTTAAAGATTCTGACCGCAGCGCAAACATCCTTTTGTGAAAATAGTTTGATCATAGTTTAAGAGTGCTCAATGACCTTATACACACAGAGAGGCCACAATGAGGGAGTTATGATATTCTCTTGAACACCAGCAATTGTGCAAAAAGCCACAAACCCCCATTAATTCCAGTAGGCTCAGGGAGATTCAGACCTCCTTGATATCTACAGGATAAACTAATCTCATACATAAGGTGACAACACTGAAACTGTTTAATCACAAGAAGTTGTTGCATAAATGGAAAAGCAGTAGCTGCACAATGACTACCCAGTTGCAGACCACATGGGAGGCACCTTTGTGATCAGCCCGATTTTTTTCTATTCAAAGATAAATAGTCGCCAAAAAGAGCTGAAAGCTGTGGCAGATCTGATCTACCCTTCAAGCATGCATTTCTTCCCCTTGCCCAGGGATGCCTGGCATCATAAAAGTGTGAAGGCACCATTAATATATCACAGAATATTTTGAAGTGTTACTTTATGCAGTGAAAAAAAATTGCCCTTACACAGCATTATTTCAATGTTTTTTAGGAAGAACATATTCTACACTGTTCTTGGGTCTTGTAAAAGAATAGAAGCATTCAAAATTAGTTACAAGACATAATATTCTTAATATTCTTGAAATGAGGGAAAAAGTGTTACCCAATATCACTATCCCAAACCAAATATAACAAACAGGAGCTCTCAGAAGTAAGGCATATCAAAACTTAGAAACCTAAATATATAAATGCAAAATATATAGATAATAGTAAGTATTAGTACCAAGGTGCACAAGTTTAATTATATTGCAAATACTGTAAATGAAAAATTGGAAGATACAAGGATGTATTTTTAATTTGGAAACACTGTGTAAATCTCAGCCTACAAGCTCTAAATTTAATGATCACCTACTAATTTTTAGTCACTCGGATTCATTGGCATTTGGGTAATACGTACTCACTTAATGAGCACACATTAAGTACCTGACTTCATTTCATTGATAATTGTTTGCACTTATGCTGTAGTGGATATTTACTCTTCAAACCTTGCATTAACAATTTTTAGTAACTTTTCATTAATAATAAATATGATGTTTTCAACATTCATCATATATTTTATTTGTTTTCTATATTCTTATGGGGACAGGAGAAGGATTTGTAAGACCAGTTTATAGGCAAGGTTCCTTTCCCTCTTTTATAAAGGAGCAACAGTCTGTTCGGATGAAAGTAGCAAAATATTTATATTCCTATTGAAATAATTTTTTTAAGTATCAGTTCAGCAAGAACTACATGTTTCTACCTGTTCTGGCCAAAACATTTCAGAATCATTGTCATCTATGTGGCTTATCCTGACAATAAAATACTATCAATATATTTCAGAAAAAATATTTAAATTATTTAGGAAAAGAAAGAAAGTTTGTTTCAGAGTCATTAGATGAGGATACCTAAAGAATAATAAAGGCGACATTCCATCATTTTCAATTGGTTCAGACTTGGAGAAGACAAATTGTTTAGGAATTTTCTAATTTAAATGAAAGCTGCAGTTCTGCTGTATGGATGTAAGTACATCAATCTGGGCCAAGCATGTGATGTTTCAGGACTGGATAAACACTTCTTGAACCCTTTCTTCACCTCTTGTTTCTCAGTTTGTGGTTTAAGGAACTGAAAACCCCAGCTGTCTTAAACCTTGCACAATGTGATTACCCCCATGGTTCACCCTGAATCTATTTAAATTTTAGTCTTGAGGGTTTCTCTTGCATCTGTGTTTTAAGATATATTTTCCAGAGCTGTTCACCTCAGGTATTACATACTGTGATCACCAAGCTATATCCCTGATTTTCCACAGAACTCACGTGCTTCTCATCTCTTTTCATTTTCAATACTTGGCTCATTTTACATAGCTCCCATTATCTAACCCTTTTTCTCACCCAAAGGTAGATAAGTACTGTTTTCTTGCCTGTATTCTAGGGTTTTAACTTGGTTTTTATACATATATATATTTTTTTCTATATTTATATAGACAGAATATAAAGCAAGCAAAGTATTTAGAAGAAAAATGCCAATACATACTATTGCTAATGGTAGGCCCATGTTAGATATGTTGATATATATTGTCATTTTGAAACAGAAATAAATATTAGCAGTGGCTTCAGAGAAACAGCAGGGTATTCCTCTCTACATTATCTATATGAAGAATAAGTTCATAAAATCCAAATGCCTGTGAGACAAGATCATGTTTGAAGAAAATCAGCTCTTTTTTTTACTGAGCCATAGTAAAATCCAATTTTATATACAAATGTCCACAAGTCATCATTTTGCACTAATAACTAAATATTAGATAAAATGTATGATCATTTTGTAGTGGAAAGGTGAAAGGAAAAGACACACAAGTTTTCCTTCTAACAAGGAAAATTATCCAGACATTCTTCTTTTAAAAATTAAGCCGTGAAAATATATTATTAGTGTTCACTACTGAAAGCAAATCCAAGAAAGAATAGAGGGCTTCTATCAGTGAGACCATATCATGCTTATGTAAAAAGTGATTTAAGGTATTTAGGACCATAAAAAAGTCTCCAAATCAGTAATTTGAACTTCTCTTGGAAAAAACTTTTCTAAAGTGTCATGGCATCCCCTGGGCTTATGTTGCAGAATTATCAAATCATTCAGAGCTGGGAGAAAGGTCACCCCTTGGGTTTCCTTTGGTGAAATGTTGTTTTATCTGGTTATAGTACCAAACTGAATGACAACAAATTTTTTTTATTGTAGCCCAAACTGGAAATTTTATCTAAAATAAAATTCAATCATAAGACTGTATTAAGAAATAAAATGCTGGTTTGCATCCTGTAATGTGCTTCCTGAGATTTAGGTGTAGTGTCCCTACATTAGTAATTTTATTCAGACAGTCGTGACTGCTATTAGTTAAGTCAGGGTGGCTTGCTTTTTGATCAGAACTGATTAGAAAGGTAAGTGTCCACAAATAGTTTAGGTTTCAAAAAAAATCGCTAAAAACATTAAAAGGGTGGCAGAATGGGAAATAAATCAGAAGCAGCATCTGAGTTCATAAACTGTGTCAAGTCTACACCCACAGACAGGCTCTCATTCCAATTAAATCCCAGAAGGGTACACAAAGTGAACACCTACCTAATTTTCTGCATAAGGGCTAACCTTCTTTAACTTTAATTTTCTACTTAAGGGCAAACCTTCTTTAACTTTACAGCTAGCCATTTCCCAGTAT
The DNA here is from genome assembly GCA_025504685.1 of Leucosticte australis. Classification (NCBI taxonomy): domain Eukaryota; kingdom Metazoa; phylum Chordata; class Aves; order Passeriformes; family Fringillidae; genus Leucosticte; species Leucosticte australis. Next base: position 36,152,290 of record JANIJU010000003.1, read on the forward strand.
CTCAACAAAAAGGAAGTCCTAAGGATATACCTGGGTTTATGACTCATTTTAACACATACTCAGGAAGGCCTAATTTTTCTCCCTAAGTATCTGCTACCATTTTTAGTTACCCCATGGCTTAATGTTTTTATGTCCAATCTCCCTCTCATGTGCTTTTCTAGACCCACATCTTACTGTTTCTTCAACCTTCTAGGAACTCCATACATAATGGTTCTGCATTTTCCTTCTTCCAGCCTCACTAACTCCCTCATACTATGCTGTATGATGATAATGATCCTCTACACACCAGAAGTTCAGGCAATAATTGAAAGACTGTTTCAGCTGCTTCCAAAGTAAAGATATTTTCTTTCATCTGCAAAGTCTGCACAAAATTGCCAGTCATTATGAGACATAGTAACCATTTGGGTATAGATGGAGAGGAAGCTGTCCCAAGATTAAGGCTGTAGTAAAATCACAGCACATCAAAGCTAGCCTGAAAAGAGGACTACAAAAAGAAAAGCCTTTCTCATTGTAATATGACACTTCCAGGCAGAAACCTCGGGAATGTTAGAAGAACTTTTCTGAGATCCATGCTAAAAGGGGTTATGTAAAATGGAAATAATACCCCGATTTTGTGAACACTTTGCAACTGTTCGTAATACTCTATACAGAAAATGAATGATACCATCACGTTGGCATGATATAAATAATTTTTAAAAATCAGAAGACCAATTACACCTGAAGCAGTAAATACACAATGTGTCATTACTGTGAAATACTTCTGATAGCAAAGCTGATCATAGAAATTAATAAAATTTCAAGGCAAGCTATTTTCTGGGCAAGGTCATTCAAATATCTTGCCTTGTGAAGAAAAGTTCACTTTTTAACAGGTATATATGTTTCAAAAACTATCACACATGCAGGTTCTTATCTGTAAGCATTATCAGGAGAATAATCTACGATTTTGAAATCAGTACAGAAGATCTTGAATAACAGCAAATTTAAGAGGAGTTTGTGGGTATATGTTTGTGTGTTTTCTTTTAAGATACAGTTTACATAAATCATGGAGTCAAATTTATGTACATATAAACCATGATGAATCTTCAAGTTCAAGCTGTGTGACAACACCATCTTTTTAATATAGTCTTCAAAAATTCAGGAGCTTTACGCCTTAAAATTTCTGGTGTAAAATAGATAATTGCTAATCTTATGGTTTAATACATCATCCACTTTTCTGGGTTGCTAATCTTAGCACAAACATTTTAAAATTTCTAAGCCTTCTGAATTTATAAGGAAGAACGCAAATTTCAGATTTGTGTTTACTTAGAGATACAATGTATATTAACATGTGACCAAAGGCAACCGATGGGAAAGCAATAAAGCCATTTTAGTAGCTTTTCTTTTTCCTAATTTGAATATATGTGTCTATGTGCTCTACCAATGTATCATTAAAGAGAACACTTCAACAGCTTTTGAAATAAGAGACACTACCCAAAAAATAGTTAGTCAAACACCTGTAGTGTAATTTTTATTGATAATAATGTAGACCTTTGAAATTTTTCCAGCTAAAAGCTTACGTACCAGAAAGGGTCAGACCTTTTCTTAGAACAAAACTCTTCAGAAGACTCTAAAAAACATACCTATGTTAAACCATACTTCCTTAATGCACAGAATAAACATATCAAATGGCAAAGAGGTGCAGATACCACAGCGTAATTTTTGGGGCTTCAATTTAAGAAAATATATACTAATATTTTTCTGGATATTTATAACAATATCAGGTGAGTTTTTTCCTTAATAATTTCTCTGCAGAATGTCTGGCAATAGGAAAAGAAAGAACATGTACTTGATATGCAAAATTATTAACAAATATTTTCTGATTCAGTGATTGGAGTATGGAAGGAATGAAATAAATCTCTGCTAGTAACAAATGCTTTACTGTAGTTATCCGTGCTGAAAGATTACAATCAAAACAAAGAACTATTTGCCAATGTGTTATTAAATCAAGATTCCTAAACCAAAATTAAATGAGAACAAAGACAAGAGTTGGTGTTTGTATTTTGTTCTGGTGTCCATCCTTTCAACAAGCTCTTGAAACAGCAACTGCAATAGCTATCTGAAGAGTAGTTCTCAAATACTGGAAAGAATTTGAACAGTTACTCTCTGGGAGAAGCTGGTATTCTGGAATTCCCCAGCTTTTTTCATCCTGAGTTATTAATAAAGAAATATACAGAAAACACTTCAATTTGGTGATTTTATGATTTCTTCAACAAACATACATTAAGAGTATGATCATTCATAAGGAAAGATTTGTAACACATCTGTGTGTCACTCTGTGCAATATGTTCCCTGCTAATAAAACAGTATCTGGGGCATACACTACATAGAAAGTGTCACTAGATAAGAATATATATTCCTTAAAATAGGGAAACAAAAAAAAAAAAGAAAAATTAAAAGAAGCCAGGCATATATTCAGTGTTTGCATTTTGTCAAGGACTAAACTGCAGGCCCAGTGGACAGTCATTCTCTCCTGCACATGAGCATGGTAATTCCACTTATAAAGTAGAATCTCTCCAGGGAAAACAAAAGAAAATTTAATCATTTCAGTTTAAGATAAAGAGAATCTGAGATACAGTAGTCTTTATTAAACACCAGCAATAAACAAAAAACAAACACTCCTAAAGGCAAAACCAACACAAATGAAACCAAATAAAAAACCTAGCCTTAAGGAAAGAAATGCTGCTTTTTTCTTACCCCACTAGAAAGAGGTATCATGTTTGAATTTTGTTAGGAAGAAACATCCTTGATCGAGGTAGAACTTTGTAGAAAGTTCTTACAATCTGGTACATGGTCTTTCAAAAAGATAAACAATACCTAATATTAAAGGGAATAGGAAAGAATCAGACAATTATCTGTCATAACTGGCTGAACTATTAATGAGCAAAATGTTTTTGCAGAAGAGCTTTGAAGCCCTTTTCCATTTCTGCTTTTTCTATGAAAGATTTAATAGTGATCTGAAATTGGTTCTAATACCTGACATGAGGACCAAGATTCAATGAAAATGGATAGTTTTTCTTTTATGGGGACTTCAGGATATTTATTAGTAGAAACAAGCAATGGCTATTTTTTACTAATATGCAATGTTCCATTATTCACTATTGTTAGGCCTCAAAAGCTTATTACTCATGGCTCATTTTTCCAACGCTAATAACAACTTTTACAAAGCACTGTATTTTCATTAAAAATCTAATTGTTTGGACTCCATTTCATTGGCATTTCATAAGCACTATACATCATAATGCACTGTATGTTTGTGGATATAAAAATATTGATAGCAGTTCAATTGCAATGAGTGATTTAATAATTACCTGCTAATTTGACTTAGAGAAGAAGTTTTTTGTTCTTCAAACTCGATTTGCTTCTAAATCGATAAAGCTATGATAGGCTGCTGCAGAAGGGTTTTTTAGCATCTAATTAAAGATGCCACTTGAATTATTCATGCATTATGCTGTTCTATGAATAATTTATGCAGAAATTTCATTGGCAAAACTTAATTTTGAACTTCAATAAAACCTTAAACCTTATTACATTTTCCAAGGCCTTCCAATATAATCTCTTCACAATTTTTATAAACAACAGTTGCCAATTAATATCATAACATTGAAAGCAGAAAATAAATTTAGGGACTAGATTTAACTCATTAAATAAATAAGACATATGAGTAGATAAGTATAGAAGAAGGAGTGGAAATATCAAAGTCAAATCAGAAAAACAGATTTATACTCTAAACAAGAACTATGGGCTGGACAGAGCTCAGGGATAGGGATGGAATTGAACACAGAACATGATAATAATTTGACTTCGGCATAAATTACAAGTCTTGACTAAAATTTCATCCTAAACTCACTCTTTAACAGATTTTTGTAAGATAAGGTAGGAGACAACTGAAAAAAAAATTCTGAGTGTTTTTAGATAAATTCCAGACTATATGGGTGACTGTGCTCAAAGCAGTCAGCATAAGCTAAAAAAGCTGGAGAAATCTACAGACAATAAGGAAACCATCTGCACTCCATGAAACATACTGTATACAAAGGAGCAGAATAAATTTCCTCTTTTGTTGTCTATGCAACAAAGAATAGCCAACAATAGTTAAATACAGTCATTTCATGGGGAATCTCAAACTACTTTTATATTGTTCAGCCAACAACAAGTAAATACAGTGGTTTCACAGGGAATCTCAAACTACTTTTATATTGTTCAGGTTAATCATCCAAGCAAAATGTAACAGAGAAATTTTTTCTCTCGGCATCAGAGCAAAAACCTCCTAAGCGTGAATGAACTGTGAGCTTCAGGCAGACTGAACCACTGTGTGCTGCATAACACTTATAAATTTCAGTATCTTGGCTGTGGAAAGAAAAATTGCCTAGTATTAGAATGGCCTTGGGTAATAAAGTATGCATTTCCTTTCCAATTTAATCTTGTTAAACCAGCAGATGACACTGTTACACATGTACATTATGCATACTCTAAGTTTTGCAGGAGATAAATAAGAGAAGTAGAGTAGTAGACACCAATTTACTGAACAAGGGCTGTCTAAACTGACCAAGATAAAGTCTGTTATCCCAGTTAGTAGCCAGTAGCAAAAATCCCTACAAATTGCAAGGAATACCTCTCCCTCTTAGTTGTAAGAGGGGGGGCGAAGGCTGTACAGGAAGAGACAAAATGAATATTGAAATAAGAGCAATTAAATAATAGGAATAAAATGAGAAAGTCTTATTCAATATTCAGCAGATTCAATTATTTTTTCTACCAGAAATAACAGTTCAGCAAACATACTTAAATTCAGATGGAAGCCTGCAAGAACTATTTCTCCACTCCAATTTGAAATATCTCAATGGTATTTGGAACCCCACCTCCCTCAGCCCCTCCTATTCCATTCTATATTGCTCTAGAAAAAACTTTTTCCCCAACATAAGACTCTTCTTTGCTCATAAGAAATAGGACTTCAATGAAGAACTGGTTCTATCCCCTTAACTGGGTCAGTTACACAGTAGAATTTAATTCAAAGGAGCTTGGGATAATGGAAGGTCTTCCAAATTACTATGCAAAAATATGTGCTGCGTCAATTTATAGTAATAATGTCATATTGCACAAGTCAGAGTTATTTAATCAAGATGACTGGTCTTTCTGCTATGGAAAACACCAAACAAGATAGAACTAGCCTCAGTGGAAAAGTCAGCAAATTAAATGTTGTTTCAATCACAGATTCTAAGTAACTTTCAATGCTTCTTTGTTGAGTGTCGATAATTTTGTTGGTGTCATGGCAGACTTGAGTCCTTTTTGCTGCAGTTCTGTTACGAATATTTAAAGAGATTATAGTCAGTAGGTATCAAACTTCTTTTATTCATTAAATTTAGTCTTGCATTTATCTTAAAATTTCAGTAATCTTTCCATTTCCTTAGTTATTTAACTATAATCTGGGGTGGTAATAATGGCTTGTCTTGCAACCATTTTATTATATACTTGGAAATTTTTGGTTTCTTACGTATGCTGGAATATTTACAGTTGCTTGGTTCCAGAAAATTCAAAACTTCAAACACATTTATGCTAGCAGTTTTTTTATGACTGATTGTGAGTTAGAAAGTATTATAACTATACTTTATGGAGTGTCTATCTTTTATGGATACTGCCTTTAGGTAGTGTTCTGTCTTATAGAGTCACTTTCCTTGATCTTTCCACAACCTTACTGCTAGGTAGATTTATAAAGAATCACCTCCTTCCAATTCCTCTCCCTCAATCCATATATGAGGTACCATTTGCCTAAGAAGTATCTGGCTAAATGCATTCATTCATTCTAGAATTTTTAATACACACAGATTTTTTTCCTATATGATGAGTGACCTGGTTTTATTTGAAAGGTCTATCAAAAAGCAGATTCCCAAGGAACAATTAATTATAAATGTCCATAGGTAGACCTCCTGTATTAACACATGCAAACACAGTCGTTCATATTTGCAACTTTTAATTTATCAGTAAATTGCCTAAGATCATAAGGAAGAAGCTAATGGATTTTAAAATAATATTACTGCTTTGGGCTTTGAGCTAAAATAAGATTTTCAGATCTCTGTCCACTACAGGTGAAACTTTTGGTCAGTATCATGGCACAGCCAGTTTTGTTTTATTTCATAAAGCAAAACCATATGTTTACAATAAATATTTCTTTATTTTTTAATACTTTTCTCATCTTCATTATTCTTTCTTATTAGTTTCATATAGTTTGTCAAGTCTAAAATTGTTAACTTGGAATTTACATAATTTACTAATTTAACTTGGAATTTGTAAACATTGATGTTACTAATACAACATTCAAAATCCTAAATATATATAATGATTATAATAATGAAAATAAATTTGTGTTCTTTACGACTTCACTATAGAAAAATTGTTTTGGATATAAATATTCTTTCATGAATCATATGTTCTAGATTTGTTTGCACCCATAAATGTGTTGACTCATAAGAATTTATGTTAGGGAAAGGTCTCATTATGTGCAAACCCAATCCATAAAACTTCAGTAGAAGCTACTATATTGCATTTCATCAGAAGTATTAGCCACACAGTATTTGCCATAAAAAATTTAGTCTGGATGCAAAGTCCTCATTATGTCTTATTTAGAAGAATGAAAAATGGTTTAGAAAATGAAAGTTAAAGGCTTTCTCAGCAGCATAGTTTACTCTGTCTCTTCTCATTTCTTCACATCTTGGGGTTTTAGTCAGTCTAATCTTGGCTGTGGGGGGGAAAGAAAAAAAATTTAAAAAAAAGAAAGACTAAAGAAGGGTGGCTCTCTTGTTCACATTGCTTTGACAGTGACTCTGATTTTTGAATTGATTACTTCAAAGGAAAATCAAAAGCTCAAGATTTGTTACTTAAACTTCTATTAAGGCTTACAGGTCTTTGCTTCTCTATATGTCTGAATTTCCATTTTCAGTATTTGGATGTCCTGTCAAAAAACTTGTGTTTGTCCCTTAAAATAGTGACTGTAATAGCTACTTCTGAGTCTGTGAGTTCGAATGTAAGATAATGCCCACATTCAGAATTGCAATAATATATCAACATAATTATTTTGTTTTCTCCAAGAATTTTTAAGCTTTTTAAAGAAACATTCTGGAAAGATGAAGTTTTCAGGATGATGTTAGAAATAAAAGCATCACACTATCTCTAAACAGTCTTGCATTCACACTCAGATTACAAAGAGAAGGATTTGACTTTACAATATTCTAAAGGAGGAAAATAAAATGTTACAATATTCTGATGTAAAAGATGCTTTTATGGTATTATAAAAGAAAATGCTCCCCTTCTACAAAATGGTCCTTAAGCAGACATCATGATCAAATATTGAAAATACATTCTCCTTACACAAAAGTTAAAAAAAAGTTAAAAAACAACTTGTGACTAATGGCTTCAAATCTTAAGGAATTTTTTAAAAAATACTTTATTTCAATTTTATTCCAAAGTAGTTAACATGTTTAACTCTCTCTCCAATTTCTTCCCAAGTCTTCCTTCATAAGACTATTTCTTTATCTTGTCCTAATACACACTGATTGCTTATATCCAAAGATCTCTTAACAGAATAATGACCACTATGAGTTAAAACAAAATTATGAAATAAAAATCAAAGGATTGATGGTTTTTACTTTATCTTTCCAGTATTCCTAGCATTAGTTCTAAAAATTATAGTTACAAAAGGTTCATTACTTTTTGTTACATCAGTGGAAACAATTTAGGAAGACTGTTAAAAGTCAGTGAAAATTACAGACAAAGTTAATGTAAAATTCATTAATGTATAATTCATTCCTTGTATTCTGTGAAAAATCCTCCCACCCTTCTGACCCTAGGTCTGCTCACTCCATTAAAGGAGTATCCCTATTGCATCTAGATTTGAAGTCCTTGTTAGTACTTATAGGCCTCCTCTCTTCTCTCCAGAGCAGCAAGGACCTATTATTTAATAGGTAAATACAGACAAAAGATCAGATGCATCTCTTCTCAAGGACATGTAGTATTATATCCCTGTGAACAACATATCAACAAGTTTCAACTGCTGCTTCCTCCACAAGCAAATCAGAGTAAGAGACCGGGAAGATATACAGTTATGGCTATGCCTCTTTGAACAGAAGATCATAGAACTTGACTGCACACTGACCATGGAAGCTCTGTGCTGTTCGTAGGACAGTTTTGGACTTGGTCAGGGAAAAGATTAAAGAGGATTATGGATCAAATTAATTACTCTAGGGAGTTACCATTGCCATAAGTAGAACAGGTTTGAAGCTCCTTTTTTAAAGAACAAAATACACAAGTTATCTTTCTTTTCTTTACCCAGGTAATGAATATTTTTATCAGACTTTGGGAGTAGCTGGGAGCTGCAATTTCAACAATAGCTGCTATGTCTTTTAACACTGCCTTATCCCATTTCCATCGTCAAGGGATCCAGCCTAAGGTCTGTCTTGGGCTTCTGTCATTTAAAATGACCTACGAGATTTGTTGATGCAAAAATTTATGTTGCCCTTAATTAAAGGTATGTGTCTACATGTGTAAATATGACAGAGATGGGCACAGCAACCCGTAATGTTGCGCACTGAAACTTGAATGTCTAGTGAGAATAAAGAGCTGATTTTTACTACATTCTTGAACTGTGCTTTATATTGGACATTGGCTATTTCTAAAGTATTCCTTAAAGATTTTGATGTCTCTAACATATGAGAAAACCCCTATGAAGCCACCAAAATCTTTCTTTGTTAGCCGAATGAATGATAGAAGAAATAAAACACATCATGCATATTTTCCCTGCCTTTTGAAGTGGTGATTTACTAATACTTTTTTCTGACAATGCTCTTAAAATATAACTTTTCTGGTTTTTGCTTTGCTTTGGTTTGGTTTGTGATTTTTTATACCTAATGGCCATGTAACCAAACATACTAAGTTGCTTTATTTATTTGAATTTATCACGAAGATCATAAAGCATATCTCTTTTTCCCACATATCTCACAGAGATCTCAAAAATTGGTTTATGAATCCTCTTTATACTTATAAAGGTCTAAAAGTCTCAAGATGCCATGGTAATTCAACAGTAGAATGTTTTACCTCAGCAAACCATTTCACCAGCAAAGATTTGCATGAAATCTCTGTAATTCCAGACAAAATGTGAGAAGTCTGAAGTTGAATGAAGCAAGCAATACCCAATACGAAAATATCTTATCCCTCACAAGGTAGGTACAGGTAATGTAGAAGATTTATCCTAAATAAAAGGTTATAACAGAGGCAGATCTCTTTAGAAATCTATAGAAAAGGTGGGGGAATGCTAAATGGAAAAAAGGCTGAGGTTTAAATGAAAGAAATCTGGAAAGTCAAATTTTAACAGACAGAAATTCCAGTCAGCATACACACAATACAACGAAGGAGATGAAAGAGAGGATGGAGCAGAGTGGAAAGTTATAGATGCTGTTACAACACAAGTACACAAGTAAGAGAAGTTAGGGGAAAATGTGATTGCTATTTCCTGGATGGAATGCAGGAATTCTCCTTCTTGCAGGAGAGGAGAGAATTCAGTGCTACTTTTATCTGATAAGCAACACAGCAGCTGTCAGCCAAGGGAGATGAAAGAGAAATTCTTGCTGTTGAGCCATCACCTCTTGTGAAATCGCTCTCCTCAGGTGTAACGCTGACACACACCTCCATCCTAAAATTACCCACCTTTAAGGTGCGACCACTCCTCATTTTGCGTGTTGTATGACTGTAGAGTCATTCAAGCTGCATTAAACATAAATAGTACAAAAGTAAGTTGAAAAAGATAGAAGTTAGGGAATATTGTTTTGTAACTTCTGGAATCTGGTTGGCAGGCTGAACCTGTCTTCTCCCCCACAGGAAGACTGATAGGGTTAAAACCATAATGTATGAATGCTGAATGCTTACCTTGCCAAGCTAGCTTTTTTTAGAGACTAGAGCTTATTCATACATTGCTTTGATTATGTTTTTTCAGTCAGATACTAATACCAGTGATCCTTCAACCTTAATCTGTCACAACTTTATTAATAAAGAGTGTTATTCTGTGAACTGCCAGTGTGAGGTCTTCAAGGGCACTGGTTGTCTCTGACAGCGGGTAACATACTCAAATAAAGTGTGGAGACCTGGGAGAGTGCCTCCCATTGCTGATGGCACATGACCCTGAACATGACAGATGAATTGCCCCCCTCAATCTGGAAGGACTGCTCAGTGGACAGTCCCCATAACAGGACACTGACAGACTGGACAGGCTCACGTGGCTTAGTTTTCCTGGGCTGCTGACAGACCAATCAAACACAAAGACCTTGGAGAAATTTCCTCTTTCACATGACTCTAACCCATCATCACTGACGAATTTTTCCATATTAAGTAATGAATTAAACTAAATCATTATCCCTCTCCAAGTGAGTAAATATTTCTATCCCCTATTGTGGTTCAGACCTTTTAATGAGCAGAACAACCACCAAGTTTTCAGACAAGGTAAAGATTCCCCAGGAAGTTGAGCTCTGATGGATCTGGTTACATTTTTAGCCCTAAATGAACTTAAATATCCAAGCCTAAAATATTTCTAGACTTACTACATAAATTTTTGGTATTATTCATGAAACCAAAATATACCTCCTAAAACTTATTTCTTGTCTCTATTTAACTGCTAATTACTGTAAGATAAAAATACACCAGTAGCTAACTAAGCATTAACCAGTTTTTCTGTCATCAATTATATAGAATTTTTACTTCATGAATGTCAAAATTTCACCAGATAAAAATTACTTATCCTTTGTAATTCAGCTACTTAAAAACTACTCTACATAGTAATACAAAAGCTATTAGCTATTCCACTTTATATTTAATTAGGGTTTGCTTTCACAGAAATTATTTTAAATTGTTATTACATATACGATACTGTAATAACACATACTAGAGTATAATATAATTCAGATACAGCTGAAGAAAGAAAATCCTTAAGAAAAATCATAGAAAAAGAAATTCCTTAATAAATTTTATTTAAAAATGCCATGTATCTCAAGCAATTAGAAACTATTTGGGATGTTTGATATTTCTGTGAGGAGAAAAAACCTGATGATTCAGGCAGTCCTGTGTATTTATTCTTTCCTCAAAGCAGAATAAAACAAAGATTAAAAAGAATATTTCTGTTCACAGTTGCATGGTTTTTTGCTAGCAACTATACTTTTTCCCAGAAAAATCTTCCTTCTCTGTCTCCTCAGTTGCTAATTCCTCTTTTTTCTGATGCCTCTATCTTTCTGTCTTTGTTCAATTCTTCCTGCTTAGGCTCTCAAATGCTACCAATTCCAGAAGGTTAATAAGCAGTTTTCTACATTTGTATTCAGCTTAAAATTATTTCGACCCCTCAATGCAGACAGCTTAACTTCTGACCTGCCTTGTATTTGCAAGTGTTTCACACAGTGATTCTTATTGTTTTGAACATTTCATTCCAGTAAAGAAGATCAGATGTTTCTACTGTTAATCCTGGAGAAAAAAAAAAAAAAAGAAAAAGAAAAAATTATTATTTATTCCATACTTACACTACCACCATTTCAGCAGGTTATTCTTTTGGTCAGAACCATAACCAATTGCTTTTGATGTTGTATCACCCTTATAGTCATTGTTTTAATTAAACTAGGTGATTCTAAAGTCTGATGGAAGTGACCAAGTGCTTAACATTTTGTACTAAAAATGGCAGAGGCAAATTAATTACTCTTTCTGTGATACTACCTTTAGTCCTTATCATATAGTTTTTATAGGATGAATTTCCTCTTTGCTAAAAGAAAAAGAAACCAAACAGAAAAGAAACAAACAAACAAAAAAAACCCCAACCAACCAAAAGCCAAAATCTCTCCCATCACAGAACTAGATGATTTTTCTAAATCTCCCTAGTTACAATTTCCAGAAAATAAAGTATTTGTAATCTACATTGTTCTGTATATATTCTGGGTCACCAGTGTCTTCCATATCGGTTCTTCAAGGTGGTGATCAAGTCACCATTTAAATTTTTGTTCACTGAATTAAAGAGTTTGAGCTCTTGGTTTCTCTCACTGTATCACCCTATCCAATCCTTCTTCCATTTATTTCTTTCCCAAGCATTCCCGTGCTTCTACAGTCATTGCTACAATTAGAATTCAAAGCAGAGCTCGCATTACACCCCAAACAAATTATTCAGCTTATATAAGGCTTCCTCTTAGAATCTGTTTTTGCATAGCACCACATCCAATCTACAAGCATGAGTTTATTTCTTTGCATCATGACACAATTGCTTCAGATCCTGAAACTCATACTGTTTATGCGTGTTCTCCCTGGCTAGTGGAGTAGTAGGATCTTGGAGGAACACATTCACTTGAGAATGTGTCTCTAGCCCAACATAATCTTCCATGCCTTCATAAAAGGAACTAGCACCCATACTCAGACTTATTAAAATAGTTTAATTTCCACTCTGCTACATTACTCCCAACACAATTGTATCTATTCTTGTGGGAAATTTATTACTGTGTAACATTCTTCTAAAAAGTCAAATATAGTTTTTTCCTGTTGTAGTAAGAATTTTTTTTTCCACATTAAATGTTATTTTCATCTGTTTCCATCCTATTTTAAATGCAGCCCTACTTTCAATTTAAAATATTTAAACTTTAATTACAGGTTAAGGACTAAAAAGAACAAAATGTAATCACATTCATTTACAGTTGCACACATGCACACACACATTTTCAAAGGTTCATCCTTATTCAACATTTGTACAATCCTCCTGTGATGATGTACAGAGTTCTGCTGAGGTGGAGTTAATTCTTTCACAGCAGCTCATATGTGGCCAAAGCAGTGTTAATAACACACCAATAGATTAGGTGTTGCTGAGCAGGGCTTCCATAGCACCAGGGCCTTCTCTGTATCTCAAGGGGCCCCTCGGTAGGTAGGTGAGGAATGAGAGACAGCTGACCTGAAAGACCCAAAGAGATATTCCATGCCTCACAGCATCACGCTCAGCAATAAAACTGGAGGCAGATTTTCTAAACTAACCATTTCTTGCAGAGTGGCTTGGCATCATTCTGGTGGTGGGAGGTGGTGACTGATTGTCACCACCTTTCAGTTCTTCCCCACCTCTTCTCTTCCTACGCTTATTAAGCTGCCTTCATCTCAACCCATAGTTTTCCCCACTCTTAAGTTTCTAATTCTCTCCCTGCATACCACTGCGGGGGAGTGAATGAGTGACTGGTTGAAGGATTATCTGCCATCTGGGTTCAGCCCACCACATCTTGGTAAGTGGAAGCCACTGAGGTGAAATCCTTTCTTACTATTCTACATTGCTTAAAAGATCAATGTGGAAGAAAAGTCCCCAACAGAAAAATCTCAAAGCATTTCAGTTCTGCTTCTCTTCATACTATAGGGTATTGACCCCAGGCTACTCCATATATCTAATAATCACCTAAACTTCTGTGACAAAAAAATCTACAGGCATTTCTACCCCCCAAAAGAGAAAACTAGAAATTAATGAACTCAGAGTATAAGAACAAAGAAACCAACAAAATTACTTGAGTGACACTTTTTAAAAACCAAAAATTTATTGATGCTGCTTTCCTAAAGCAGCATCAGTTATTGGAAAGAGGCTTTTTATTGCTTACTTTCATTGTGCTAATAATTACTAAAACAAAAAGTACTAGAGCACTGCTGAAATAAGAGTTTGAGAAAAGCAAGGTTTAGTTGCTTTTAACAGACTTTTATTCACCTAAGGAATTCCTCATGCTTGTTTTCCCTCTTGTTTTTATTTTGATTGGAAAGTAAGGATGGACTATTTTTTATCTTTATAGTTGATCTATTTCATGACACTTTTTTGGCTATAGTAGTCTTATAATATCAGTAGCAGACTCCTTAAATATCTGTTGTATCTTTAAATTCTTAAAGTGAAAAGAATAACCTTCACAACAAAATTTTAATTGAAGAGTATTTTCACTTGTGTACAAACTGACTAAGTAAAAAACTCATTGTATCCTGATGTGTGAAATGAGGATTTGACAACTCCACACCCTATATTTTATCAGCAATCAATAGCTGCAGGTCTATATAATTGTTAGAATGCTACTCTAAAAGTTGAAATTAGCTAGTCAAATATAATTTAGTACAATATTAAGTGTAAACAGGCCAGCAGAAATATTTTTTAATATATTCAGTCTAGAGCAAGGAAATATTTTGTCTCCAGGTGAAAGAAATAACATATATAACTATACCTTCTGGCTGCTTCATGTTTGAATTCACATATTAAAGTATTTCTATAGCTTTTTATATATCAAAAATTGCATGGAATACTAAACTTACAGAAGATATTTGAAATTACATGAATACTTTTTGGTAATGTCATCCAGGTAACTGGTGAAAATCTGCTTGAGAAGTGGATTTGGTGGATCAAGGGTACACTTACCTCTCTGTTTGCTAACTGGCAAGTAATTTTAAAAAAATTGTGGGTAAAGCACTTCTTGTGCACTACTGATTAAAGTATGAATTACCATAAATCCTCTGTATGGTTTCCCAGAGCCATTTTCTTGTTTGCTTTAGCATAGAACATTCAGACATATAGTAAATTTAGATTTAGGATTTCAAAACCAATTTTCAAACATGACCAAAATCCACTTGCTCACCCCTAAACCGAAGTTTGCATCACCACCTAAAAATCACCAGCATGAAAAATTTTGAGAGAACTTTACCAATAACCACATCAACAATAGACATTAAATGCAAAATGTACATTGTAAAGCCCGAAAAATTGTGCTGGCTTTATTTCATTGTATCTGTATATTTTCACATTACATAAAGGTTACTAAATTACACTTTGTGTTATTATGCTAGTAGTGAATTCTGCTTCGAAGGCAACAGACTGCACACATCACTAAAACATCACAATTTAATAGAAATGGAAGAGTTTTATCTCTATTTTTTAACTTGGTGAAAATTATTTGGGGCGTTATTGCAACACTGCACTTTCAGTACTTGGCAAGTTCAGCTCTATGAATGGAAAATCCATCTAATGAAACTGCTGCTAAAATACGTTCAGTATTATGTTGCAGTGTCAGCACAGGGAGAAGTCTATAAGAAGCCAACATCTTTCTAATGGAAAAAAAAAGAAATAAAGAAAAAAAAAAGAGGATGAAGAATACAATCTCTAGCAAGTAAAGGTCACATGAAAAAGTGAAATAAGAATAAGCATGCACCGTAACCTATTCGGCATATTGATGAGAACTGCATCTAACAAAGCGCAGGAAGTATATGAGGCTTATGTGTACAGAAACACATAAATAATTGCAACAGAAAAGTAGACACAAATAGAAGATATTTTAACAAGCCATTCAAGAGAAAATTACACAGTGTTAATTTCCTCATGAACTTTTTTACATGTAAGCTTAGGCGTCTTCAGCACTAGGCAGAAATCTGTTTTAGTGCTTTGTGTAAATATAGATTGTATCACCATGATAATTTTCATCCATGATTTGGTATGAAGATTCAAACCTCTTGTTTTACTCAACTGTTCATCATATACAGTCCTTCATTCTAACAAATCATCAGCTTTCATAATATCTTATGACAGGTTACATAATAATTTTGTCTACATGATGGACGTTTTCATTTCTTGATTTTGATTCTTTTCTTGCATGCAAAAGTAATATAGACTTTCTTAGTGGGAATAATTTCTTACATATAATTAGTCCTTATGCCTGAAGGGATGCATGAATCACAGAAAAAAATTTAAATTGCCTTTTGATCTTTTGATTTATATGTTATCATAGAATTACAGAATAGCCTCATGAGAGGTGCTCTATCCATCTTATCATCTTGGTGGCCTCCTCTGGACTCACTCCCACAGTCCATGTTCTCCCTGTGCTGGGACCCCAGAGCTGGATGCAGGGTTCCAGGTGGGCTTTCACCAGAGCAGAGCAGAGGGGCAGAATCCCCTCCCTGGCCCTGCTGCCCACGCTGCTCTGGATGCAGCCCAGGACACGTTTGGCTTTCTGGGCTGGGAGTGCCCATGGCTGGGTCATGTCCAGCCTCTCACCCACCAGCACCCCCAAGTCCTTCTCACAGGGCTGCTCTCCATCTGTTCATCCCCAGCCTGGGCTGATACCAGAGGTTGCTCTGACCCAGTTGAAGCACCTTGCACTTGGTCTTGCTGAACCTTATAAGATTCCCATGGGCCCATTTGTCAAGTTTTGACAGGGCCCTCTGGAGGCAATACCATTATTCAGGTCTGTCAACTGCCCCACTCAGCTTGGTGTCACCTTCAAATTTTCCAAAGGTTTGCTCAATATCTTCATCTCTGTTAATAATGATTTTTTAAAAAAATTTATTTTATTTTTCCCGTCCTATGGGAGAACTAAAATTATAACTCTGAGCATGCTCACAGCAAATGTTTCTGGAAGAGCACTGCTTCTCATAAAAGTAGAGTACTGAAGCAAAGAATATGGTGGTTTGTATCCAGAGGCTCTGAAAAGCACCAGGTTTTCTTTGTGAGGTGCCTGACTGCATTTTGTTTTAATTGCAAGGTAATAATTACCAAAAAATTAACTGCACCTGGATTATTTGGTATGATGAGGAGATATTTTCTAAGGAGAAATAAAACATGCAAATTTTAAGTGTATTGACATTTTGTGTGCAATTGAAGATGTGCTTCTTAAAGGCTTCAGTCAAATATTGTTTAATTAATTACCTTATTTCTAAGGAAATAGTAAGAGTTAATAAAGTAATAGAAGAGATTAGTCTTTCTAATGACAGAATTATTTCCTGCTCTAACAGGTGGTTATGTTGCCCACACTGAGCAGAAAACTAGGCCATTATGTGATAAAGCATGGAATGAGTCACTTTTAAGCTATCTTTATTTTTTTTTTTTTCCATTGAGCAGAGAACCATTCTGATATTGTGCTTGCTTGCAATGAGTAATTACACTTTCCAAACATTTACAGTTGCCATTCAACTGAAGCTAGAACTGTGATTAAGTAGACCAAAGTACAATTATTCATATCAGTGAGGAGGAAAAAGGTGGAATACGAATAGGAGAACTTCACAAGAGATGTTAGAACGTAAATAGTCAAGGCAGTTTTACAAACATTCTGATAAGACTTGAAACCATACACAAAATTGGAATAAAATCACCCATATACAACTGTGCACATCAAAGTTTTAGACAGCAGAAGGAAATTTCAATAGAAATTTCAATAAAGGTGCAATGCTGCACATGCTGTACAAGCACTCAGCTCTGAGGAAGTCTCCCAGGCATAAAAGCTGGAAGGTCATCTCTTCCCTTTTCTAAGAGGATGTATTCCTCTAAAGAGGAATACATCCTCTTTTGCCTTGCCCTGCTCTCTATCCCCTATAGCATCCTAGGAGATAGATAGAGAGATAGATAGATAGATAGATAGATAGATAGAGATATAGATAGATTCATACATACTTCCACAAAAAATACATAAACATATACAGAGAGATATAGAGAGATATATTTATGTACATAAATAAATTTATATATAAACATGTTTATATGTTTATATCTGCCCTTATATACTTATTGCTATTTATCCATTTGTATTTCATGTGTGTATATACCATATTTATTAATGTTTATGTACATTGATATCAAGGTTTAAGTACATATACGGGTACATGGACATGTATGTTTATACAAATATAGAGATTTTTTTTTCTATAGCATTAGTAGTTAATAAATTTTGCATTCCAAAGTAGAGACTAGGACACAAGCCTATCAACACACTGTTCATATAGAAGTAAACAGGTATCATATATCTTTATATATTTGCTTTTGTATAAAGATTGTTAAACCTGGGGAAAATAACAACTACCAGAAAATAGCTACAAAAATAAAGTGATGTGAAATAATTTTTATTTATTGTTAAATTTTTATATTGTATCTTAAGAATTTAACTAGATAATTTAGGAGAGATACTCAAGTGTCAATTTAGCTTTGGGATAGACAATCAGCATGGTACCATGCTCTTTGGAAACTATGGGATGTGTATAAGAATTCCTAAAACAAGTGAATAGTTACAGGTGTGTGTTTTTACTTGTAAATATATAAAGTAATGTAATATATGCCTTTAATTACACATGTATATCAATCCAACTGAATATGATTTTTTGATTCAAACTTCTGCCTAACTCAATTTTAAACATGTAATTTTTTACTTAATCTTTTTCATGTTTAGACTCATTAGTAGAAGTCAAAAACTAAGAAGTCTTTCTCTTGTATAAAGTTATCTTTATTTTTTATAAGACTTTATAGTAAGAAATAATGAAAAATTCATTGATGCCAACGCTGTTTGTTTCTAGAGAAAACATAATTTCAGTGTTTCATTGTTACTAATTATTACCAAATAATAAGACTGAATATAGGAACTTTTTTAAATTGTCTCTAGGTTTTCATATTTATGATGTACAGTGGCATAATTCCTATCCACTACTTTTCAGTCATAAACAACATTTATAAATCTCTGAATATATTTCATATCTTAACTCTTTTTCTATTGCTTGCAGCAAATATGAAATTAATTATCTCTACTCAGAAGTATATTTGTTATAGCAATCAGGTTTTTAACCAGTCTGTTTCATAGTGCCATTGCTGACACTCAGCATATCTTTTATTTAGTAGGATATATAGGTACAAATGTGGAGTGAGCAAACTATAATTCTAGAAATGTTTCAAGGATAAAAAAAGTTAGTTAATCATCCTAAGATTTATATATGCAAACATAGAAAGATAATATTAAATTCTATTTTTTTCTTTTTGCTTAAAGATGTGGCATTTGATAATGACAAGCTTACCAAGTTTTTCTAAGCAAAAAAGATGCTGTAGGGAAATTTTTCCACAGGACAAAACCTGTAAGTATGTGTAGCAACTTACATCCTTCATATTAAAACAAATAATTTTAGCAAACAGGAGGTAATTTGTCACCTTTTTAGATTATTAGAGATAGAGATTATTAGAGAAGTTTAATATTTAGATAGAGGCATAAATTACTGATTTAAACTAGTAAATGTGATAAGCTACCTCAAACTGCCATCCCTGAAAAGCAGAGAACCTCAGATGAGGCACAAATGCTACACAGTGTTATAGCAGCCTGCAAAGCACAAGACATCACTGTGCTGACGCTTAGAGCAACTGCCATTTATAACCAGATAATCAGACACCTGTCAATTCTACGCCCAGAAAATCTGCATATACTAAGGCATGATATGCTTACATAAAACTTCAAGGTGAGCAGCTATATATTGTCAAGGTTATCTGGTTGGTATTTCAAAAGAAGTTTTGTTCCAGCCTCTGTGAAAGAGCACAAGAGCACTTTAGGACTGCACTGGGTGGAAAACCAGCGCTGCTATCACAAAGAAAAAACATAAAAGAAAGAAGTTAGTATCAAGAATTTTGAATATCTGAAACTTAAGCTTTGAAATTTTTTTTTGTAAAATATATGACTAAGTAGTTAATGTCTGTCAGTACACATGGTATATCTTGTGTAGCAATAACTGGAAAGGAGGACACAAAATGAAGCAGTTTGCTAAACATCAGGTAATGCTTTTTGCTGTGATGGTGACTGAGCATGAGAACAAGTTGTCCAGAGAGCCTTTTGAAATATACAAAAGTTGTCTGGACAGAGCGCAGGGCAGCACTCTCTGACCATGACTAATTGAGCAGGGTCATTAGACCAAATGATCTTAGGTCTCAGCTGTTCTGTGATTCTGTGATTTATCTTGCAGTCAGTCGGCCCATATAATTCTATAAGATGGTATGCAACCTTACATACAATTCCTCCTTCTGGACACTGGCTATTCCCAAAACACTTATACTCCTGTTCACCACTATATTAGGCTCCCATCGTACTTTTCAAGAACTGCTGTCAGTTAATATTTGCCTTTAACTTCAAACACAAACTTACTGCTAACTTGTTTATGCATATTCTAGAGTGCAGTATATCGATTACTATTTCTCACTACCTCATGTTCTTGCAATCCTTCTTTCCCAGACACATTGATGAGATTTATTATTTTCTTTAGCTCCATTTTACTAGATTATCACGCTCTGCAAGTTTTAATATACTGCTAAAACTGCTCTGCAGTTTTAATAGACTGCTAATTTCATTGATTATACCAAAAGACATTTTCTTGGCTTGTTTCAAACAGAAGCTTTCTTTTTTGGATAAATATAATCAGAATTTTACATAATATTTCAGATGGTTTCTTCTTGGTTGTCTTGGCCTTCTGGGAACAGCTGATCTGAAATAGTAAAACCCTTTGTGAAACACCAGTTTTCCTGACTGTCTAAGGTAATTGACAAAATTGATTATCCTGCAAAATGTTTTTCTTTTTCTTCCTTCTAAAATTACCTGAAAAGTCAGAAAGAATTTGTATTGATTAACCTGTGCAATCAGTGCTTGCAAGATGGTAAGCCTCTGGGGATGTTTTGTCAACCAAATCAGAAGTACTAAGTGCCTGTTTCATACCACTCAGGGGTTTGCACTCTCACCACTGAAATTGTGATAGAAGTAGAATTTGTCTGTTTTTTATTCAGCACCTCACAGTCAGCTCAGATAGACACTCACCACAAGGAAACTATAAACAGTTCTAGGCTTTTAGAATTTTATACAAAACAAAGAACCAGATGGAATCCTAGTGTCAGGATGATTTAAATATTTCAGAATTTTGAGAAAAAGTCTTTACTAATTCACTAACTCATCAAATGGCTGATGATTCTGGCAATACCTTATCTGTGAGGGACTGACCTCCATTTTCCATTTCACAAACTATAAGTCATATTATTATTCAATCCATTGAAAGTTAGAGCTTCTACTATGATCACAATAAATCTAGTATTTTAGAATACAGTTACATGTTTAGTTCCTGAGTCCATCTTAATAACAATAAATAATATAAGTTCAGGTAACTATATGTAACAGAGCTTTTCAGAAATTTCAGAAATTTCTTTTGTGAATCATGATATATGCATAAGTATTGGTGAAAGCAAGTGTGATTCTTTTGCAGTGGGGGGAAGGATAAGTGTAACTGCATCACTAACCAGAATACTGAAACTTTTATCTGACTGCAAAATAGTATAGAAAGGGAAAAAAAGCAAAGCCGTGAAAGAAAAATGTTTTGAAGCATGAAGATAAATGAAGGAAAAAGTAACATTCAGGCTGACTGTGAAAAAAAATATTTTAAAAAATGAACAAACAAAAACTTTAAGAAAAAAGAATCTGTTCAATTCTTGATTAGATTTCTAAGTAAAAAAAAATAGGGAAGATATCATTCAAAACCAGACTGGGATAGACAGCACCCAATGAACTTATAATATCAAGTAAACCTGTGTTGGCAGAGAGAGATGACAAGACTTATTCCTTCTTTTCCAATGATATGTTTAAGACCCATGAAGCGAAGAGTGATCAGTATGAGCAGTGGATGCTGAATCTAATTTTCATTTCTGTAGACCTTTTCTTTCTTAAAACTTCCAGTGTGAACAGGTAATTGGCAACCACCTATTAATTGTCTAGTCAAAGCCAAAGGGCCAGCTGGCATGATTTCACATCCCTCTCTCCCTAGGTTCCTGAAGGAATTCTGGGTAGGGTACAAACAGTGTTTTACAGCAGCAATTAGTTTATTCCTGGGGCAAAGTACAAATAGAAGAGGGTATGTATATGCAGCAAGAGCTTGTTTCCCATTCCACTGTGACTGAGGAAATGAAAACCAGTTGGCACTGGGCCATGCAAATAAAAAATACCAGCTGGAAAACTGGATTATTTTTGTCCCAGCTGGCAAAAGGTATGTTGGATGACAAGAAAATATGTTACCAAGTACAGAGCAATCTATTCCTTGATGTTTATTTAACTTACAAGTTACAAATTGGTTCATAAATAAAAGTAAGGGACCTTGTCATTGTACAGAAGATATTTGGAGGATCTGACACCATATTATCCAAAATGATTGTAGTGGTGATATAAAACTGATTTAAACTAACTACTTTCTCAAACATTTTAAGAAATCTCAGCTTTTTTTAGTATCTCTGCGAATATTTCTCAAGTAGTCTTTTATTATTTGCTGGAAATGTTTTGACTTCTTAGGAACTTTTAAAAAAATTCATTTAATTTCATCTTCTTCCTATTCAATAGTGTTTTGACTTCCAGATGGAGCATCAAATATCTTAAAGGAAAATTAATCAGTTACTTTGGAGCAGAGGAATTAGATCATTAAAATTTAAGATTATGATTTATGTCTAATTGGAAATACTCTATCTAGATATAGCTCTGATACGTAAATTCATAACAGAGTGAAAAGATTTATTTTATTTTATTTATTTTATTTTATTTATTTTATTTTAGATATTGAGAATCTTACCTTTTTTTTCTCCCTCACTGGATTTTCTGAAATGAGTTCTCATGGTTGTTGAGCTCAGACTTTATGCAAATTCAACTGTGAATAGGTCAATTATGATTATCTGATATTGCTATGTTTTAACATTGATTTGCAATATCATTAATTTAAACTGTCCTGATGACATTAAAAAAATGTCAAATAGATACATCTGCTTTTGGATTTCAAGTATTTCTTGCCAATATTTATTTGAGATTGTGTTCGTGGCAGCCCTAAAAGATGAGTGTACCTTCCTATTGCATATTGCACTTAAAGTAGAAGTAAAGAATTATATATCAGGATAGACGATTAATTGCTTGCTTTAGCAAGAATGTTACAAACTGAAAGAATGGCATTTTGAGGATACCTAATTTTGGTTTGTATTGAAGATGACATATTGTCAAAGAATGAATTGGGCATAGAATGAGGAGAAGCAGAGGCTCTTTGGGAAATAATAGGCCACCCTCAAGGATCTCATTCAGTTCTCTCATAAGTGAGATATATTCTTTGATGTTTTCTTCACATTTTGCAACTTTCCTTTTCTATGAAAATTTGCCTCAAACATGCAGTAATATGTGTTGTTATATAAAATATTTATCCATATAGTACTCAATATTTAGAAATTAATTTGATAATACAAAGTTTCACGTTTACTAAAGCCCACTAGTTAGCACATAGCAGTTGCTATAGCTGCTACTGTTATCCAAATCTATTAACAATATCCAGTAGCTAAAAATGTCTAGAAATGTGCAAAACAGGATGCATCCTTTGAAGAGCTAACAATTTATAGCTGTGTGATTACAACAACTTAAATAGTTTCTGGAGATTTGTAGCATGCGATCTCAGTGGTCTGGTAGTTCCGACTCATTAGCACACAGACACTAAGTGTAAATGAAATACAAAAAGGTGAACATATAATGTGTACATCCTGAAAGTGTCATGTTTTATAACTTTTGAGCAAGTCTTTCTTTTCCCTAAATACGTCTGAAGAGATATAACAGGGTCTCTTTTATTCCATTTCTGTTTAATCTCCATTAATTAAATTGATAAGGCAAGTTTGTTCACTGTCCTTTAATGTTATTTATTTGTTTGTTTTTTAATCTAAAATATGATTACTCTCATATGAGTACTGTTCATATGAGATCCTGACCAGGATGTGCTAATTCAGCTTTTAAATCAATAAGATTTTATTCCAACAAACTGGAAGCTGCAAACATGACACATTGATTACCTAAGTCTTTCCTTCCTATGTAACTTTTTGAGTTTTTTCATTTTTAGTTGCCTTCTTGATACGTCTTCCAGAAGCTATTTTTCAGAATCCTTCTATTACAATTTACTGTTACTAGCACACTAAATCTTGCCTTTGGCTAGAAATAATTTTCTTATTTGGCATGGTATATGGGTAAGGACACACTCTGGAAAATATGTTGGTTTAATTTAATAAACATTAAAAGACATATGCTAATAATATCTCTTTGTAAAATAAAAAAATAATTTTTAAAAGGTGCAATTTATTAATAAATTAATAACTAGAAGAACCACTTATTTAATGGTTGTTTTGTAATCACAGGATTTACTCCCCGTTATTGCAATTATTATACACTGTCTCCATTGCCATGGCACAAGGAATGTCACAGAAATGTCACAGAACTCCTTTTTAAAATTGAGTTTAGCTGACAACATACAAGAGTCATATAACAGGTATCAAACAGCTATTGTATCTCCTAAGACATAATAAGTATAATGAAAACAAATTATATGAGCTAAACAATTTTTTCAAGATGACTTTGTGCCCGCAGTGGATAATAAAAAATGTATGTCAAACACAGATTTTACTCTCTTTACCTTTCATTTCTAAATTAATATCTAAATTCATATCACAAGGTCTAGTGCTACTCTGCTTAACACCCATGTATTCCAACAAATTAATTTGTTTTGCTGCAACATGTTGGTATTTAGCATTTTAACTCTGAATAATAAAAATGATACAACATGGTACACAGAAATTTTAAATAGAATACTTATCTCTGCCTTTGCAGGTAAAATGCTTAATGTTAAGATGTAGATAGACTGAGTTCATTCAGGTTCAAAATTGTACTGAGTATATCTGCTGACAGAAATAAATTAAGGAGCAGCTAAAATACAGATGTAAAACAACAAGGAAAAACAAATCTCTCCTTTTTATTATTACTGTTTTTTTGGTCTATTATACTAACATATTTTCATTAGGAAGTACCTATTGAATAATCTACACACAAAGCCCTGGGACTGTTTTTATAATGGATGGAAGGGTGAAACCTATGCAGAAGACATTGTGTCAGATGAAAACATCCTAGAATAACTTTAGAGATATTTTCAGATATGTCCTTACTCCTTTAAATTCTGAGATAGAATGATTATTGCCTTCCGCTCTCTATATTTTTGAGGTAACAGAAAAATGGCCATAATATCTCTACAGTATCTAGAAGGAAAAATTGTTGCCAGTGTGCACGATCTGCTGACTAACTAATATTCAGAAGAAGTAAAGCACTGCAAATATTTATTGTAACATGACTGGTTTTGGTGGGAGATTTAGGGGTGGCTTATTGCTGTTTTGTTTGTTTTATTGGTTGGGGTTTGGATTTGGGTTTTGGAGGAGGTTTTTTGGCCATCTTATCTTTTTTACTTATTTCAGTGGGGAAAAAAAAGTTCCTGCCACCAACTGATGAAGAGAAAGCACTTTTTGAGATTCTTTGACCATTAATGCCTAACTTTGCAGATAATAAATTTACAGTTTATAAATGAGAGTGATCCCTTCCCACTCATGGAAGCATTCTAAAATAAGTGCATAGGCTAAAATCTTTCTCTTCAAACCTGTACTTTTTACTTCTCCTATGATTTTCTTTGTCTTAAGCATATCATTGTTTCTTTCCAAAGAACAACATTTTCTATGCCCAGAATAAATCTGTTAACAAAATCATGGAGTCATATTTGTAGTTCTCAAATTCTTTTTCAATAACACAATAAAATTACTTTTGTTTGCTAATGTACTATGTTCCAATAAGGATGCATCAGGCTTTAATAACAGGAACTCGATTCAAGAGATGTGTTCTTTTAAACTATACTTTAGATGATCTACAGGTATATCAGGATAAAGATGATTTATCGCAAAGGTTATGTTGGTGGTTTCCAGCAGAAAGCTTCCACTTGTATAGCCTTTCTGACAGCATTGCTTCTGACAGAACACACATTTCATTTTATGCTTCAGGTAGGTTCTCTTTAAACCTATTTTGTTGAGTAGATTAGTCTTTCTCTTTACCCTACTAAGACAGATAAGCACATCTAGAGAATGAAAAAAACAGCTACCAAGATAACCAGAATGTGCACACAAACCTCAGACCTCTCCTACTTTCAGGACTCTCTTGTTTTGCAGCTATGGTGCCTATCTACAGCTCCACCACTTACTGATCCCTCCCAGGTACCAGCACCTATCCTACTAGGTAGGGATTAGTACTTCAGGCCTCATGAAGGAATGCACTAACAACCATAGATGACTTTAGGTGAAATACACAGGCATTTGGTAAACACCCTAAATTACGTATGTTTTCGTTTTCATTTTGAGAAACAGTAGTAGTTTAGTTACTGATTAGAAACTAGCACTTGAAGACCCTGATCCAAACAAGCAACTACAATTAAAGCTATATTTTATTTTCATAATTCATTTTGAAAACCTGACTTTCTCAGGGACACACGAGCAGCATGATTTGATCCCTTACTGTAGCTGATGGTACTGTGTTTTTGAGGATCATTGGTTTTACTGCATCAAGAGTTACTGTTGTTTATAGTTGCTTGTAATGGCCAACAACTTGACAGAACACTAATAATGTCACAGAAATAAACTGCAGCCAAAATCTCAAGTAAAAATGGATTGGAGATTTGGCTTTCTTAGATTATTTATCATTGATCTGAATTTTCAGACTCACAGTTTTAACTCAATGTCCACGTATTTCTTGATATAATTTAGTGGACTGATATTCATATCAGGATGAAGAAACTGACAAAATCCCTCAAAATCATGTATTCAAAAAGATTGAAAGTGTTAAACAAGGAAATACATGACAACCTGCTAGCAGTATGTTTGCCATAACTAGTTCTCATTCTTTTCTACAGTCAGCTATATTTGAACTAAGATATATTTTTAAAAATAGAATATTATTACAGTATGTTTATAATAATATCTTTTGAAACATCATCATTTCACTTTTTCTGTTTTCCAGCTTTATACTCTGGACATGAGAGCTTTTAATACTCTCATGCTCATGTTCATAATGCTTGTTTCACAATGCTCAGCAGGTATTGAAAAACATATACTGTAAATATTCTGAGCCAGCATGTTAGAAGGGCTGTGCAATGAGATAAGAGATTTTTTTAAAAACTGCTATTACCATAAAAGCAGATAAATGCTGAGGTTGGGAAAATTTTCTCAAGGATTCTTTGCAGAATAAGTGAGGAACATGAACAGCACAGTCTAAGTACTTAAGCAATCTTAGATTAACAGCAATAGAAGATGGCTAACCTGTAAATATAATTGTTTGCAAAAAAGTATTGGAAGTATTACAATTCTCTATATTTTTTAATTCCTCAATTTTTCTGTAAACATCTGTTTAATATCACTTATTCTAGGCATGCAGACAACTATGTGTTAATGCCACAACCTAATTTCCTCAGCAAGGTAATTTTCCCTTTGATGGCTAGAGGTAAAAGATTCATTTATATTAATCATTTCAAGAGTGTACCAGGAGCTGAGATATATTGTGAAGACATTTGAGAGATTCTTAGGAGATAAACTAGAAAGACTATTTAACTGACGTATAAAGTTAAAAACAATGAAGAAAGGTAGAAAGAAAACAAAACACTATAAAATGGTCTGAAAAGAAAATAAGACTGGAAAGAACATTTACTAGAAGAAATATTTTTTGCATAAACTGCACACAGAAAAAAACCAAGTCTTTTTACTCTATGCAGGAATACATAGGAATATGCAGATAAATGAAGGATACTTATCCATCTTCAATTTGCAAGAGGGTTTTTTTCATACTTACATACAAGTGAATTAATAACTTGCAACTACCTACTTTTGCAACCCCAAGAAGTACAACTGTTAGCATATATAATTGTTTCATAAATAGATATATATCAATACACATTCCCATTTCAAAGAGAGATAAACTGAGATATCAGAATCGTGCATCTCTGCATATGCTTATTCAGCAGCTAGAATGTAATCTATAGTTTAGAAAATGTATTTAAAAAAACTAAATTAAACAGCAACCCTTGTTCTGCATTTTTTATTTCAATCCCAATGAATACATTGAGCCTCAGCATAAAAGATGGCCAAGACTTTTCATTATAGAGGAGCTGGTTTCAATGCAAAATATTGGTTCATGAACAAAAATATTTCAGAATCACATGTTGATCTTATAACTAACCTGCAGGAAAGATTTCTCATATTCCAGATGTAAGATCATGTCAGTGAATAAAAGCATATAATAATGGAAGATTCGTGGATTAGGGTGCTTCTCTGGAGTACTTAGTACTCCAGTGATGTGTTACTACTGATAGATTTCTCATTTTTAAATTTGCATTTCTTAATTTGTAGTGGAAACTTTCCCAAAAATTTCAATGCTTTCTAAATCTGGAATATAATTTCATTATTAAATATATTCAAACCAGCATGTTCTTGGAGTCATGCTTTCTTCAGGGCAATGTTACTGAGACATGAGCATCCCTTAGTCCATATCCATATGTGGAATAGAATGATTTCTCCACTGATATAGATGAAATGGATAAGATAAAATGTCTTATTCCTTTTTAAAAATTGGGTATGCCTTGGGGAGAAGGGAAGAGAGATCAGACAGACACTCTTCCGCCTGCTTTTTAGAGGCACTCTCCCTTCTTTCATGTAGCAACTTTAATTATTTTAATCTTGTGCATTTGCTTACTTCACTGGAAGATCTTTGAAAAAGGGAACACACTGTGGGAAATGCTGTAGTGAAAAACATTACCATCCACTTGTGAACTGTATTGGTTTGTCTGCTCTTTGTAGTGAAAAGTTGCTTTGTTCTCCACCTGGCCTCAGTAAGGACAGTAGCATTGCATTGACTTCAGAATACGCTAGACCTGTAATGAAATAAAATAAGATCCAAAATAAAATGAGCAAAATCTCAGTCAAAAAAAACAAGCCAAGCAAAAATAAATGTTCTACTCAATGTTATGCTTGGATATTTCTCATAACAAAAAAAGAGTGCCTTAAAGATCATTTAGTCCCAACCCCACTACCATGGTCAGGGACATCACCCATTAGACCAGCCTGCTCCAGGTCTTATCCTACCTGGCCTTAAACACTGCTGGGGATTTGGCATCTACAGCCTCTCTAAGTAGCCTGTTTCAGTGCCTCATCACCCCCAGAGTACGGAATTTCTTCCTAATATTGAGCCTAAATTTCCCTTTTTTTTGTTTTGAACCTATTACTCCTTGTCCTGCCACTACAGTTCCTGATGAGGAGCTCCTGTCTAGTTTCCCTCCAGGCCCCTTTCAGATCCTGGAAGATGGCTACGAGTTCTCTACACAATATCTTATGCATTACACATTCATGGGTTCCCTTTAAATTATGTGCCTTGGGATGTGTGAAGGTGAAATTTGGTACAGTACCTGATGAAATTTGTGATATTTCAACATTTAGTAAGTGGAAACTAATTTGCCAGTGAAAAGCAGCATTATTTAGAAGAGATAATAATAGTGAATTAGAATTATTATAAAATCAAATTACAGTACCCCTTCACGAAAGTTGTTAGACTAATAGGGGTTCAGTAAAATCATTCACAATTACTTTCTCTATTACCTGTTTTAAGGATATGGATTTGCCAGTCCTTAAATCGCAAATGTGACTGGGACGCTAATACCTTTAAAACAGGAAAAAAAAATTAAAAATAAAATTTAAAAAAAATGCGAATCATTTCATGAAACTCCAGCCTCATACTCATAATCTAAAATATCTGTTCTGCTGGATGAGTAGGGAATGGGTTTTACTTTTATTTAGAGGCCTAATAAAGGCAGCCTAGGAAAAAACCCAGTCAGATCTTATAATGAAATTTACATTTTAATGAAACTATGAGCACATTATTTTTCCTATCATTAATAACCTTCCTTTTAATGAATTACAAATCAAGGTCATGCAACGAAAAACCTCTTCACAAATCATTTCCTTCTGCTTGCATTGCAGAAACAAAACTAAAGTAAACATGCAACTTTTTTTCTTCATATGCATTTTTCATTATCTTAAGTTTTTAGTTACAGACTAAAATATTCTGGTCTTAATCCTTGAAAAATTGTTCTAGAAGAAAATGAAAATAATCAAAACCTTTATAAATATCCACTTTAAGATTATCCTTTAATCCTCGACCTCCTGTTTGTACCAGTCTCAAGGTTAGACGTGAAATAGTATCTGATGTACGATGTCCTTTAATGTCCTGCCCAGTATGGGTGCTTTTGAAGCAAATCCAACCTCAGCAGACCCTCACTCAGCCTGTTCAGACTTGTTTTTCAGTTTCTTAAGAAACACTTATATTTTGATTAAATTTCAAGACAGTAATATTGAATATTTTAGGAGTTACAAAAATAAATTTAGGCAGTTATTCACAGCTGCAAACGTGGAGCAAACAGAGCTTGAAGAGCTATTACAAAAATTAAAACAGTAGGAAAATATCTATGAAATTTAGAAAAGTAAGCATGTTCCTGCTTTGAAGTGTGTGATTGCTTAACTACATATTAACAAATATAGTTAATACAGCCTTTCTTTTGGAAATTGCATATTTTCTTAGGATTCAGTACTTCTAAGAGAAAGATCTGTAATACCCAGTAATGTCACATACTAATATTAAAGTGCAGAATGAATTAATGAGTCACAGCAGAACCTAAACAAATTATTTCTTAAAAAACAACAAATAAAAATATGTCAAATTAAATTTCAAGTACATTTATAAATTTGAGTCAAAGATCAGTTCTGAATTGATTTTAGATAATTTTTGTACTAGTTTTCTAGAAAAATATTTCAGACCTAAATTGTGGGTATATTGTAAGTGTAGAGCTTGGTTAACTAGCTCTCTGTAGAGCTAGTTAAAACCAATAAGAACCTTATATCTATCAGGTCAAAGATTTCAATTACTTCTTTGATATGTAAAATTTCTAATTGTTGAGTCTGGTATTTTTTCAAATTCAATTTTACATTAATATTTTCAACACAAATGCTGTAACATGCCATGCAAGGAGCTTATGAAGTTTTGAGAAGTTTATTTTCCAACACTTTAGGATAATAGGTCAAAGTTACAGATCTTTGCCTGTGAGTAGTGTAGATTTCACTATGGTTATAGGCAGGAAAAAATTCCAATGTTAGAAAAATACAACTGTGACTGATTATTCTTAGCACTTTTCAGGTAATTGACAACTGGTAGCCTAGATATCAATAAAAAGGAAAGCATTCACCCTATTTTCTCATTAAACTTAGAAGAATTAGAAAAGCTTTAGATGAACTCATTTTTCCCCAGATATTTCCCAAACACCTGCCAGAGCTTAGAGACAATTTTAGAAGATTTGAGCTTTTCATGACAGATTTCAAAAATGAAGTATTTATGGCCATATGAAGTCTCCTGCTGTTGCCACCAACACAATAGCAGAACCATGTACCTAGAAAAATTGAGATATAAGTTAAATATCAAAGTGAGATCATGTGGAAAACAGGTGTCTGACAGTTCTGAAAGAAACTTTAGAAGGAGGAACCTGAGAACCAGTTTTTATCATATTTATTTAGACAGAAGTTTATTTTAGTGACTTTGTTACTGGTGCATGACAACCTTACCTTCTGTGATGTTCATTTAAGGTCTTAGAAAAAGTTTGAATTTACATATTCTTTGGAAATCACAATGAAATAATTTTACAGAATTACCAAAAAAAAAAAAAACCTCAAGAGCCTGGAGGTCAGTCATTGTCCTTTGGCTGATTTCTACGCCTCTTGAAACGATTAGACACCCAATTAATATATTCAAGTAACACAGGTTAGAGCTCTCTACTTTTAGCCTATAATGCTGGAATTTCTGCTAAACCAGTTTATCATTCCTTCTTGTATGAGACAGTTTTCATTAACCTGAAAACAACAGCTGTCATTTCTTACCATACTTTGTAACTCTTCCCATCAAGAGTTCTTTTCAAATAAAGTTGATGGGATTAGGTGATTTTATTACAGATAATGTACTGCATTTTAGAAAACAATCAAAGAAAACTTCAGAGTACTTTTATATAAAATAATAACCTATAGTTTTCTTTTAATCATGATGGCTCTTTATAACCCTAGGTCATTGGCCATACTGTTACTGTATGAAATTTATTATGTGAGAGTAAATACTCAGAATTAGTTATATAAATTCATGTTGTTTTGTTGTTATATATCTATAATAAAAATACTACATAATTACATCAAACTTGATAGATAACAGTTTATTTTAGCTGAGAAGCTCACCCTAAAAGAAAATAATTTTTGTGCTGTTTGCTTGTCCATTTTTAACTGATGTTTGATATGTCCCTTGAAAATACTTTAGACACTAGCTCTTCTGCAGGCCCACATATATTTTGATTGGAATATAAACTTTGGCTACTCTATATGAACAATTTAATTCCACTTTATGTTTACCATTTTACCAGCCTTTATCATCAAAGAGTGCTTATCGTGATATATCTTAATCAGAAAACTTTAAACTCTTGTAGGTGTGATAAAACACAGCCACATGAAAATCATCCCACTAATAATATATATCCATTCATAGATTAGTTTGCAGTCTATCACATATACATATGTTTAAACACCTTTAATGGACTGCTACTTTAAAAAAATCCTAAGTGAGAAATCTCAGGGAGTTCTTGTAAAGTATTCAATTTTATTACCCTGTGTCCTTACATAGACGGACCTTTTGGTCCCAGAGACTTCCTGGATGATAAAATAAAGATTTAAAATTGAAAACACAGGTCAATCAAGAAAAATCAAGTAGATACATGAATGACAGAGCAATCGTATCCTTGTCAAAAGACCTTGAGCTGCAGTTGTTTAGAAGGTTGCAACTACTAGGGGCAAGTATTAAATATATTCAGTATATTCTTCAGTCTTGCACTTTTGGCCAGAGACAAGAAACTCAACCAGAAGAGATCTATTTTAGGCACAGAATTTAGACAATGTCATCTAAATGATAATGCTTTTCAAATACAGAACAGAAAGAGGACTAGCATGAGTTTTTCTTCCTTTCTTGTGTTACTTTTAGAGATTTATCATTTACACGTAGCTTCTTTTTTCTTATTTCTAGTACTATCATAAAGGAGCTGTAAACTGGCTTTTTATGCCATTGGCCCTGCTACTTCATTAAATGTTTCTTGAGCTGCTAATGCACACGTACATATACGAGCAAACACACACATTCATGTCTTAATTGTCATCACTTCTTACTCTCTTAGGGAAATAACTTTACAGCATCCTCTTCATCTTCTTTTATTTTGTTTTGCTTTTTGCCTATGGAATTATGACTTTTCAAATGTCTAACAGATATCCTGAGAGATTTTCCAGTAATGTGCTTTCTTCCCCATCATCTTTTTTTATCAGAGGAAGTAACAGTATTTCATTGCTTGAATCTTAAAAGAGAAATCTCTCTTTCAAGCAGACCTTTTTAAGTAGTGAACAAAGACAAAGAATGCTGACCAAAAGATTTTATTTATATTTTTCATTACAATTCCTGAAATCTTTATGTAATGATATATACTGGTCTACTGTGAATTGATCCAAATCTGTTATGCGATGTTTAAGCTTAAAAATTCAATGTCTATAATGCATAATTTTCTGGGAAGTATTTTTTTGGTAGAATTTGTAGGTTAATTAAAATGAACGATAGCTTGAGCAGTGAACTTTGTGGAAATCTGCTATTTTTAGTTCAAATAAACAGTTTTTATATATTCACCTTCTATTCCAATAATCCAAAAAAATCATCATGCCTTCATGCTGTAAAATATTAGTAATAAGCTAGACTAATTTTTATAAAGCCTTTTTCACATCTAGGCACCCATGCCATATTTTGTGGATTCTATATTGTGTTTTCTATTCACCATGCAAGGTCTTGGCTTTGATTTTCTCATACAGATACTGGCAACAATATAAGATATAGAACATGATGTATTTGTAAAGGAAGAAAGGTTTCACCTTGTAAAAGAAATTTTTCAGTGAATCAGATCCACTAGACTAGTTTAAGTCACTGGTGGATACAATAGAATAAACAATTTTCTCCACATTACAGTAATGAAGCCAGCAGTGAGAATATTTTGTTTCTTTTTAAAGCGTTAATAAACAAAAGTGAAGTGAGAAGCACGAGTTGTTGATTTTGAATTTGTGTCATGCAAAGAGTACATTTGCCCAAGTAGCATTCATTAGTTTCCACTATAGTCAGAAGTCAATTCTGTATATGCATATGCAGTCACACTTCAAAATATGCATCTCACTTATCTCTCTACCTTTTCTATATCACATCAGGTTTACATCATTTATGTAAATGATGTAATGATAATGTGTGTGCAACATTAGTACTTCACTTATGTATAACCCATACAGAGACAGACGGAAACAGGCTTTTGAAACTCATTAAAGTATATATATGTTGAACTGCCTTCATTTTAGTATACTCAAGTATTTAGGTATGTTATATTCCCACATTGAAAGAAAATCAAACCCAAGACTGCATGCTTGGATAGAGCAGTCGGCAAGGTTTACTTTAGAAAGTATAAATGGAAAGAAGGCAAATTTAAAGAAGGAAGGTATGAAGAAGGAAGGAGGGAGCAGAGTTTCAGCAATGCCTGAGCAAAACATCTATATGGCCAAGTCTATGGCCTTGGAAAAATTCATGAGTGACTTTTGGGACAGTAGTACTGACTGAAAAAGCAGTGTGTCTAAGAATAGACAAATAGTCTCCAGCTGTTTCATTCTTTCCCTGTTCATTAGTGTATGTCTTCTTGGCAGGATAAAAATTGTATGATTATATTCAGTCTGTCACCTCTTTCCTAAACCAAGTAAAATCTCCTCATTTCAGCTTGTGAACCGGATAAATCCAATCCAAAGTACTTTCTGGGAAAAAAATGCTATCTAAAGACATGATTCTGTAAATTTTTTTAGATCACAAAATATACAGGAAGACTCAAATATTTCTAGGTTTTTAATCCCTTCAGTTTCTTCTGGCAACATAATCACATATATATGAAAATGCTCTTTTTGCTCCAATTTAAACTTATATAGCGAACATTTAATTTGTAGTTACCTTCTAACTCTCACTGTCCTTTTGTTCTGCTTCATAGGGATGCTGGAATTTTTCACCAGTCATGGCAACTCCCTATTCACCTTCTCTGTATCACTCATTCTTGAAGAAATTTTATCAGATAGTTGGGCTACCATTGCAAAGAACTGTTGTATTTAGCCTGCTTTTTATGGAAATTCAACTACTTTTGTCATTATTGCTGTCATACTACTTTTGGTCTTTTCTAGTTTTATTAGATTCTTTCTAGTCAAAAATTCATGTAATAGTCAAGGTGTGGATGTATTACAGTTATATTGTAATAAAGATAGTCAAGCACAATAAAAAGGATGACAAGTCATCATTTTCTACTTAAATATGCATGGCATATTTGAAAAGAACAGGTAAGTGTAGAATGACAAAGTTACAAATTTATCGTTTGAAGAAAATGTGGCTCCAAGAGAAACAGATAAAACAAGTGAATAGGAGTCTCATAGTTCTTGCTTGTTTATTTATGACTGCTGCATGTCAAACTTAGTTTATAAAAAATTTGAAATTATCAGTTTCACCTAAAAATCAAGTCTACATAATTGAGTGCTCATTATAAAAGCTGGTCAGCATTTTTTTTAAATTTCTTTTTGATAGAAAAATATCTATTTCAAAACCAGATCTTAAAGAAGAAATATGTCATCCCTTGGACTGGATTTTTGAACAAGACTGCCAGGACACACAGAAAAGCAGAAACCTTCTCAGCTCAGTTGCTAGGACTTCCATCAGAGATCCACAGTCAGATCCAGGTTCCTAGCTAAATTAATTAATCCTTTCTATGAGTAGCCTTGAGCAGAGGTGTGGCCACACTACATGCTGGAATACCCTCAAACGTGGAACTAGGACAAAAAGCTGACTCATAACCATATTTTACAGCACACACCAAGAACATAATTAAATTTTGAGTGATTGATAAGTCTCAACATTTTCAGGACTTTTTTTGCAGGATTTTTCTCCTGCAGTTCTCCTTGCATCTGTGCTGTATTACTGATATTGCACAAGGAAACTGAAGTGTCCCAATGCCACCTACAGTGAGCAGAGACAGTGCTCTGAATTCAGACTGTCAGTAAAAGTAATATGCAAATTTGTGTTAAGCTTCAGAATCACCTTGGTTTTCTCCCTACTTAAACATAAATTTAACAGCACAGATTAGAGACAGCAATTTCTTACTCTGGAGAGCTGTACTCTAATGATCAGTAGCTATATTGTACTCTAGCTGATGTTTGGGCAACAAAATTTCCTTTTAGTTAGCAATCTCCACACTCCTCTGAGGACAGGGAAATTCACTGGAATAGCTTGGAGACATATGGAGTTTGATTTTTTATTTGTCTAAGCCTGATAATCTATTGGTAAATTCTACAAATTATGAAAAACCTATAATTAGCTTGATTTTCCTTAAAAAAAAAAAAAAAAAAAAAAAAGGAAGAGCACAAGGATAATAACATCCTATTTTAAAAAGCCAGACTGGGAGTTTTTTAGCAGCTCAAGTCATTCTGTAGGAAGTATCATTTTCTTTTATGGAATGAAATGCCAATTTTTTGAAGATATGGCTGTCATGAATCCACATGACTGACAGTTTCTAGCACAATTTATGTCAGTTACAGGAGCAAGACTGAAAGCTTGTATTATTTGTAATCAAGCAGAATACTATTTGTCCTAGAAAGACATCTTCAACTGCACACTAATAACAAAGACAGCAAGAAACACAAGTCACTTACTGGCACACTGGTAGAGCTGCTGTGCTTTTACTTGTTTGCACATTTTTCCATCATTTAAAGGTTATATCCTAAAGGGGCTCTTAGGTGAAGATAGTAAATATTTTCAGAAATGCCGACAATTATTGCCTAATCACAAGAATAAAACAAACACACCCAAGCAAACAAAACCACAAGAGGACTGAGACATTTTTCAATGTTTTTTGTTTCCCAGCATTATTGGAGAAAGCAATTAAATTTTGCTTTTGCTACTTTGAAGGAAAGGTGGCTCACATTAGACTTTTTTAAACAAATAAAAGGGAAGAAAAAGGAAAATGAAGAAAGTATTTATCATGTTTTGAGTCACTTTATATCTCATTTGATGTACCACCTGTAGCTCTGACCTTTACTTGTTGTCATTACTCAGAGCTTGTGGTTTTGGCAATTATACTTCGTCCGGTGACAAGCATTATCAGCTTCTCACCTAGGGTTGGTTGAAACACCTGACACATCAGGGAGTTTTAACAACTTCAGCAGGCAAACAAGGAGCAAAACAGAGCAAAAGCACTGAATTGCCTGAAATATTCAAGTGCTTAATCTGCAGAAGAAAAATGGTTTGCAGTGTTTGGATAGATTTTTGTGAATATAAGGATGAAGTGAAGTAGCTAAAAGTCATTCTGATTCATTTGGAACCTACTCCAACCATTTTTCGGCCACCAACAGAGCATGACTTAGAAAATCTATAGAAGAGAATAAGAGAAGTAAGTCTTGAGGAATATGTACCCTGTTATTTTCAAACCCATTAGTGATGTGTCCTGCTATGGTAAGGACATGTTTTTTTCCAAAACATAGAACTGCTACTCCCTTGTAAATCTGAAGGGGCCTAGCATGTCAGATAGGCCAACAGTATCTAGGAGTGTATTTGTAAGACCTTTGTCAGTAGGTCAGGGCAGGTGATCTTGCCCTTCTACTCAGCCCAGGTAAGGCCACGGCTGGAGTGCTGTGTGCAGTTCTGGGCTCTTCAGCACAAGCTGGAGCTCCTGGACACAGTCCAGTGGAAAGCAGCACAGATGATTAAGGGACTGGAAAATCTCTCTAATGGGGAATGGCTGAGGGAGCTGGGCCAGTTCAGCCTCAAAAGAAATAACAGTGTGGGGGTTTCTTCAGTGTCTATCAGTATCTGAAGAGAGGGTGTAAAGAGAATGGAGCCAGACTCTGCTCAGTAGTGCCGAGCAATAAGGCAACAGGCAGCAGGCAGAAACTGATGCAGAGGAAGTTCCATCCAAAAGTGGAGAAGAACTCTGTTGTGTTAGCGACTAAGCACTAGAACAGAGTGCGCAGAGAGATTGTGAGGTCTCATTTTCTGGATATATTCAAGAACCATCTGTATGCCAACCTGGGATGACATGTTGATGAATGGGGAGATTGGACAAGTTGACCCCACCTGGTGGTCCCGTCCAACCTTAACTATTCTTTGATTCTGTGAAGACTTCTGAAACATCACTTAAGCAAAAAAAAAAAGTGGACAGGGTTATAACAATATCCATTTCTATCAAAATTTCAAGAAAAAATTTTAGAGTCCTTGTTGTTATCATACCTCAATACACTAGCATTTTCAGTGATAAAAGTTTTTGCTAACGCAAACCTTAGACAGAGACAAATCTGTGAATTTCATCTCCTATTCATGACATCTTCAGCTTTTAAATTAAACTATTAATTTGTACTCAAGTGGTTTTAAGGGGAAGCAATTATATTCCTATTTATAATGGAATATTAAAAACAGTCTAAGAAAATAATGCAGTGTATTTAATTTATAACATGTACTTATATATAGAAACAGTACATATACATAGAAACGATACATATATATACCTCTTTCAGATGTCAGTTTTTCACATATAATTCATAAAATGCAAGGGAATCGTGACTGCTTAGTGAAAATGTATTTTAATTCTCTGCATTTATGCCTGAAATATATTTCTGCTTAAGTAAGATAATCCTTTAGCCACAGTGATAAACACAGAATCACAGAATTGTTGCGGTATGAAGGGACCTTTGGAGATCACCTAGTTTAACCTTTCTCTTAAAGCAGATTCACCTAAAGCAGGTTGCATAGGATCACATCCAGATGGAGTATGGGTAGCTTCAGAGAGGAGCCTCCACAACCTCTCTGGGCAGCCTGTTCCAGTGCTCTCCCATATTCAAAACAAGGAAGTTTTTCCTAATATAAAGATCAAAGTTCCCATGTTTCAGCTTGTGTTTGTTGCTCATATCCTCTTGCTAGGCAGCTCTGAAAAGTCTGGCATGCTCTTCTTGACATCCACCCTTAAGTTATTTGTATGCATTGATAAGAATTTCTCTCAATTTTCCTCTTCTCCAGGCTAACACACTACAGCTTTTGTGACACAAGACCTGTTATATCTTTTTTGTCTTAAAACGTGTTATTAATAAATTCTATAATAATTTAATTAGATAATAAATCTTAACAACCTGTGAAAGTAACTGTCAACTAATGACTAGATAAATAATAGTCTTTTAGAAGACTGGCATCTTATTCTATCTAAATTCTAATACTTCATGCTACCAATAAATTACTTTGAAGACACAATAAACCACATTATTTATCCTTCATTTTCCATTAAACCTTCTTTTTAAACTCCTCAGTATTTTAGTGAAGAGGGTGAGCTGACCAAACAATTTTAGTTCCAGGAATATGACTGAAATGAAAGACCTGTTTTATAAGCCTTATTTCACAGAATCACAGAATGGTTTTGGGTTGGCAGGGACCTTAAATATTGTCTTGTTACAACCCCCTGTTGTGGGGTTTTTCACTGAAAACAAGGTGCTCAGAGCTCCATCTAACCTGGCCTTGAACACTTCCAGGGTAGGGCATTCACAACTTTTCAGTCCAACTTGTTTTCGTGCCTCATCAGCAATCATGCTAAAGATTTTTTTTCTACTTTCAGTTTAAAGCCATACTTTCAGTTTAAAGCCATTATCCTTTGTCCTCTCACTAAAAGGACAATAAAAAGGTCTCTTTCCATTTTTCTCATAGGCTCCTTTCAGATACTGGAAGGCCACAATTAGGTCACCTCAAAGCCTTCTCTTCTCCAGCCTGAACAATCTTGATTATCTTAGAGTTTCCTCATAGGAGTCTGATTCAACTTGGTGGTCCTCCTCTGGACTCATATCAACAGTCGATGTCCTTGATGTGCTGGAAAAATTGGCATAGTTCTATGAAAAAAGTTAAAGTAACTCAGGAAAAACTGAGCTTCTTATTATCAACACTGAGACACTGGCATTTTCTTTTGTGGAACATTCAAAATGCTGTGAAAATTGACTGCAATGTAATTACATTTTAAAAATAGAAATATATTTAGTTGTTTTACTTCATTACCATTACCAGTTCATTGTGGTTTTGTGTTTTTTTTTTTTTTTAATGTCGCTGGAATAATTTTAGAATAAAATTGGAATAACTGTAGAACTGGAATAACTGTGGAACAACTTTGAGGCTGCATAGTGTTCTGAATGAATGGTTAGGCCACTTCAAAAATCACTTTCAAAGGTAATAGCAAAAGCAGGTTTTAATAAAAAATTGTGAAAGCATGACTTAACAAAGTACATACAAAAGAAAATTGGATCAGTATCAATTAAAAATTATTTGTATGGATACCGAAGATATGAAGGATAACAGAGCAAAGGATAAAAGAGGTGCCCTGTGACATGCACCACAAAACAAATTATAACTTTGAAATCCCTTGTTTTTTCTTAGAAAAAAGATGATTTTCTAGTGTGGGAAGGTGGCAGATATACAATATTCACATCAAGCTCTGCAGTGTTCTCTACAGAGTATCATGAAGAAATCATGCACTTTTCAGAAACACAAGGAATAAGGAAAATTCCTAACACATCCTTCTGCTTCCAGCTACACGCAATTAGCTGCTTATCAGAGTCTTCCTCAGAACTGTCAAAGTCCTTTAGGAATGGTATTCTTCAAATTATTATTCCACTAAAAAGGTAACCAGAACCTGCTTCTCTCCCCTGCTCCTGTGGGAGACAAAAGGCAGAGACCGCGGGTTGAGATAAGAACAATTCACTGGAAACAGCAATGAAGATAAGAAAACAAAATGTAACAACAGTATTAGTACTAAAAGCATGCAAAAAGAAGATTCACATCCAAAAATACTCAACATGGACCACAATCAACAGTGGCCAATGGATTCCCTACCCCGCCATGCTTTTGTTCCACCCAGAGCCATGGCCTACCTCCCAAAAGAGACATCCCCCAGCAATGACATGAATTGGTATAGAATAAAAACCTAGACATGTCCATGTGGGTCTAGGCTCTGCCACCTTATAACTAATGCAAAGAAAATTACCTCTGTTCTGGTTGAAACCAGGACAGGGAGATAAGTTAAAAAATATAGGTCAATTTCTTAAGAAAGAAGGCCTTTTGGGGATATTTTTGTGGGAAGAAAAACTGCAAAAATTCTTCCCCATTTTTTTTCGGAATTTTTTTGAGCCCCTGTATATCAAAAAGTACTTTAGTTAATGTGTTTTAATTGAAATTAAATCAATATCTTTCAGGGATGGATTTCTTTCAGATATCATTCAGTTCTGCAACTAGCTGATGCTCAGAAGACCACTTTCTCTCATGTGCTGCATTCTGCAGTACCAGAGGTGTGGGAAAAAAACAAAGATTTCAAAATAATGCTGAAGACTATACTTTATTAAATAGGCTGGAAAAATAAAAATACATTTTCAGACAAGATTCATCATTTTAGTGATTTGCGGTTTTTTAACCAAAAAGTGCAGTTTGATGGAGATTTCTTATAGCCTACAGTTTTCAGCCCATTTTTGTGGAATTTTTCAGGTCATTTCTCAGGAAATTTTTCAGATCAGGCCATTACATAATGAAATAGACAAACTTCCCATTTTGAGGCAAAGAATTTTAACAGATACATGTGAAAACAACTCTATACACATAAAAAATATTAATATTCACATTCAATTTTCCAACATTTCATGAAAGGACAAACATCTTTAAAAAATCCTTAAGATAAGAGAAACTAGACTGAAAAATGTTCAGAAATTTTCACTCAGGAAAATGAATGGAATATTCCTAAAAACAGTTTTAGAGTCATGTTATTTGGAGTCCCATTGCTATTGTTTTTAAAATAGCAATTAGTTTTGTTTCAGCTTATTCAGTCACTGGGCTGAAATTGTTCTCAAGCTACATTTGCTCCAGTGTTCGTACTGAGGTAGATAGCTTTAAACCTTTTCTATGCATCATTGTTTGGATATATAACATTGTATAGCAACAAATTTGCAGGGCTTTAATAGGTTTGAATTTTTGCTTCAATTTATAAAAACATTAATATTAAGAGTGTTTGCAGAACTTGCATTCTAGAGTTAGACCCATACAAACATAGGAAAAATAATTCAATACTAAAGCCGAGGAACACAGTAAAATTCTAAATATTTTTTTAAGATCAAATTCAGGCCTTTTAAGTCAAGCTTTTCATCTTACATTATGTATACAAAATCTGGTACTTAAACCAGAAATTCCTGTAAACCCAGACGCTGGTAGTTATTAAGTTATTTGCTAGTGAGCAACAGAAAGGTGTTGTGTTCTGCATGACATCCCTAATAAAGTATTTTTTCTGGGTATCAAGGTATCAACTATTTCAAGTCAGCTCCCTGGGTTTAATTTTGTCATGGAGTCTGGAAATTTCTGCCAATATTTTGCTCTATGAAGAGTTGAAACCTCAAGAATTGCAGTCTTTGTGATTTAATAGTTCAAATTTAGACTAAATATGTATGATTAATAATCTGAGATTTTATTTTCTTCTCACCTCACTTCTGTTAGTGTGTTCTGATTATGCACCCAGCCACATA
This sequence comes from Leucosticte australis, assembly GCA_025504685.1. Classification (NCBI taxonomy): domain Eukaryota; kingdom Metazoa; phylum Chordata; class Aves; order Passeriformes; family Fringillidae; genus Leucosticte; species Leucosticte australis. Next base: position 36,194,711 of record JANIJU010000003.1, read on the forward strand.
GTCTAAAGGGAATGTTGGATAAAAAAGTCTACCTTCTTCTATCTGTAAGAGCTGCATTGTACATCAAATAATTAAATGCTAATTGGAAGCCGAAAAGTAACATGTATGAGCATGACTTTTCCAACAGTTATATCTTTAATTTGGAAGAAGTAACACTTCTGTGCTACACTTAAAATAAAATACCTCAATGTTCTTTAGTGACAGAATTTGACTGTAAATCTCTCCTCTATCAGCTTATATTCTAAGTCATAAAACTAATTGTGTTTGCTTATTTTCTTTGTCTGAATAATCAACATTTCTATGTGTAGTAAGACATTATAAATTTAGCTATGTGGACTTAAATATTCTTATGGATAAAATATTAAAAGTATTGAAACTCTAACATGACATTGTCTAAGTAGTGGTCCATGACACATTTTTCATAAAAAGAGAAAAAAGGTTAAAAAAATGGGATTTTTAGCTACATTTGCACAAGCAGACCTATAAATAATGAAGCTTTAGCTCTGAATTCTGAATTTTTAGAATTTCTGATATTACGCTAGTTGTTCTCTGTATACAACTTTCTCCATCTATCCTCATAATAAATTGTTTTCACACTTCCTTAAATCCACAACACAAATTATTTCCAAATATACCCTTGCAGTAAATAATTAACCTTCAGATTATTGTAGAATATGTGGTCAAATTATACTGCAGTCCATTTGCAAATACCTTATTTTCTCCTTGTGCTGGATCTGGTTAGGGGAAAGAAAAGAAAGAAGAAAACATCATTACACTTCTGAAGAAAATGACATTACACTTGTTCTTACTTCTTACTCAATATGTTGCCCTTTACTCTTCCAAAGCCAGTACAGTCATTGTGGAGACTGTGATTTCTTACACAATAATTATCCTTGAAGATTTGATTATGACACCAGGGAAGATTCATGATGTGTGTCTACGGAGTCCTTTGGAGTGCCTTCAAGGGAAGGGTCAGAAAGAAATTTTTTCACTCCATCGCAGAAGAAAGAAATTTTTTCACATCCGTCTCTTTCTTTCTTTCTTTCTTTCTTTCTTTCTTTCTTTCTTTCTTTCT
>JANIJU010000003.1:36195795-36208106 GCA_025504685.1 Leucosticte australis
CTTTCTTTCTTTCTTTCTTTCTTTCTTTCTTTCTTTCTTTCTTTCTTCCTTCCTTCCTTTCTTCCTTCCTTCCTTCCTTCCTTCCTTCCTTCCTTCCTTCCTTCCTTCCTTCCTTCCTTCCTTCCTTCCTTCCTTTCTTTTCTTTCTTCCTTTCTTCCTTTCTTTCTTTCCTCATCAGAATTGAACTCTAATGATAGCTATGACTACATTGCTAAATATAATTTTATTTCTAAACTTGGAATGTGTAATTATGCTTAGTTCCTGCACAGAAAAGTTATCTCTGAGAAACAAGTGCCTTTAGAATTAGAGTCGTACACTATCAACAGCCAGAGTAAGATTTGGTTGAATGCTGATTAGGTCCTAGAGGCTAAAAAGAAGATAAGACCCACAAGATTGAAGTCAGAAACATATTTAAACTTAGAGAAAGTAATATATATACATGCAGTAATAATAGCAAATATATTTTTTGCTATTAGAGCTCCAAATACACTGGTGATCAGCCAGAAGGTTAATTTTCCAAGCATATATAAGGGTTCTTAATTCTAGTCTATGGCCATGTCTGATTTCCTGTTTCTTTTCACATCATTCACAGACTGGCATTCTTTTGTAATTTGAATATTTCCAAAAATAGAAGGAGTTTTCACTAAGCCTGTGAAATTTGAGTTATTTAGAATTTCCTTTGATTTATCTGGGTAATGGATCAAGCCCTTAGTCAGTGGTCATGTTCCACTATGTGGAACTGCTGGGGCTTCTTCTTAAAGGGATGCTCCAGGACAAAATTAAGTCAAACAAGAGAAATATTGTATCTGAGAATGGTTTATTGGTAACAAAAAAAGGTGTTGCCCTACTAAAGAGGAGTAGAAAAGACAGAAAAGGGGGAAAAAAAAATGAAAAGGGCTGGGAGAGAGAGAAAGTGGAGACAGAGAGAAATAGCGGGCATTACCACCACAGGGTCGAGGAGTGCCACTGATGTCCAGGCAGCTCGGGGTGTGCGCTCGCTGCTGCTGGGGAGCCCGCGCAGCTCCTGGAGCTGAGCGCCTCCACCCGCACAGCTCCCGTGGGACAGGCAGGGAATGAATGGCTGGGCACTCGGGCAGGAGGTGCAGAACCTCGGACAGGGTTGCTGCAGGAATTGCTGGGTCAGTAGAGCAAGGTTAGAGGCAGCTGGATCATGCAGGGACGAAGCAGGCAGGGCGTCTGACAGGAACACAGGGAGGCAGGACAGGCGGTAGCTGGGACAGGCAAAGGAGAAGGGCAGGACACAGGCTACACATGAAGCTCAGAGGTCAGTCGATGTCCAGCCAAGCATCCAAAGAGAGGGAGGACGAGCAAAGAAGGTGAGCAAGGGCCCCAAGGGCAGAACAGAAAAAAGGCAGGCTGGAGCAAGAGCAAAAAGGACAAAACCAAGCTACAGCTTGAAAAACAGCAAGAGGACTAAAAGACCTCAGAGTTTGTGAGACGGTTGCTATTATGCCGCCTCGCCTCCCATGGTCCTCTCCACTCAAAACAAATATATGATTCTGTGATTATTCTATAAATCCACTTTACTATAACACAACGAATCTTGTACTGCTTTATTTTTTCCATCTGGGCTATCCTCATTAGGGGAAAAGGGGAAAAGAAAAATGAAATAAATACTGCCAACCTTTTTGTTTTTAATATTGTCTATTTATTTTAAGAGGAAAAGTTTTTGTTGAGGAGAAATAAATTCATTTTTAGATCTCCAGCTTTTGATATTTGACATAAAATGGTGTGGGTTTTTTTGGATTTTTTTTTTTTTTTTTTTTTTTGGTAACTAATGGCTGTTACTGAAGTAAAATTAGAAAATATTAAAGTACTGTAAAATATACTAGAATAACACATTTTGCATCAGTTATTGACTCTACCATTCTGGAAAGACTGAGTTTCAAAGATGTACAGGTTTCACAATTTGCTCTGATCAAGTGAGGCATGTTATTAAATCCTTTTTTATTTTACACCTAGATGCTTCATGATGGTTTTGGTTACTTTCCATAGAGAATACGTAGTGCACCAAAATCCACTAATTCTTGGCAAAGTTATTTTAACAGCTGGAAAAATATTTTTCTTACTTTTCTTCAAAATGTTACTAAATGCAAATATGTACACTTTAACTCTGTGTAAAATTTTCCAGCAATGGTAGACCCTACTAAAGCTCTAAACCAAAGAAAAGCAAATGTTTGCAAACCATATAAAATTAGGCAAAAAAAATCAACTTATATGTATGTTCTACTGTAGAAAAAGAGCATGCTTTTTGAAAATAATCTTTTATTTTAAAAAAAATGCAATGCCATAAAATTAATGGCTTACAACTGAGAGTTGCACTCTTGGATTTCTTTAACTAGCAGCATCTTCCCTCACCATATTTCACAAAAATTAATAATGGTTTAGGTTGAAAAGAACCTCAAAGACTGTCAAGTTTCAACCATCATGTCATAGGCAGAGCCACCTTCTGCTAGACTAGGCTATTTGTTTACCCAAGAATATTGTGTTCAGGATGATTTTCCACAGAACCTCCCTGATTTGGGAAGTGATATGACTCCAAGTGCTTCTTGTCTTCCAGTGGTAGCTCTGTAACTATAATTTGTGTTTGCTCAGACAGCAAGATGATAGTGTGGTGGCAGAGAGAGGCTGTGCTCCTTACACACCCCAGGAGCAGTCACGTCACACACCACAGCCCTAAGGATATGGAGCTACAAGAGAGAACTTGAAGGATTGTGCAAGTCTCATGAAGAAAGTGTCAGTGAACTTACACCAAGCTGTTAATCAAGGTTTCACTCACAGATTTATTGAGAATTGTCATGACTTAAAACTTTTTGTATTAACTGTTTAAGGACTGGCAATGGATGTACCTTTTATTTCAATTTCCCATGGTGAAGTCACATGGTAGCATGACTTGAAAGTAAAAGAAAATTAAAAATTAAAAATTTAAAAATTTAAAAATTTAGACAATAGCTAGTTTTATATTGTTCAACTAATAAAGTTTACTATATTTTGTATTACAGAGACTGAAAAATTTGTTCACTTCTTCATCAACTGTAATTCTTACAAAGTTTTGAGAAAAAAAATTTAAAAACAAACCCAATAAAATATGACAGAAAGCATTAATAACCTAATGACTGAAATGAACATATTTATTTATTTATTTATTTATTCCTAGATCATTACATAAGATTTAATTCCTTTATTAGTTTCAGACACACACATTGCTGTAATAAATTAAAAAGTAATTTGTTGTACATTTTGTGAGAACTATACCTGCTTCCAAGGACAAAATGGCTTGTAAAAAGTCAAAAACTTTTTTCAGAATTATGAAAGAAAAATATCTCTGGGATATCTGTACAAATACAACAATATAAAACCAATAAAAATATCATTTAAGAAAATATATAAGGAAACCAAAGAAAAAGAAGAAAGCATAGTAGTAGATAGGGGAGAGGAAAAATATCACTTCCTGTGGATCCAGTGGGAAATCTTGATTGTTGCAATAATGGTGTTTCCTGGTCAAAGTCATGGTTACAATCTTGATATGTTGGGGGTAGGAGAAGTCTGTGAAACACGAAGTTTTGTGGCTTAATAAACATTCAGGTTCTGCTGGGATTGCCCAGGTACCTCCCCTGATGGGGAAGTTTTACACTGTCTCAACACTGTGGATCAGTTCTCTGATGGACAGACCCAGAAATGAGTCTGGGGGTACTGTGGGGGTCTTTGATGATTTATTAACCCTTTTAATACATGACAGCTGTGTCTCCTGCTAGTGTAGTTGAGCCAGTTATGCCTTATCAGAGGGATAAACATCTCCAGGCCTAAGTGTGAGTGTCTCAATACCTCCTGCAGGGCTGGGGATGGGACAGGGATTAGGAGTCGTACATCTGGGCCAGTTGTTTAAGGGAGGACTTGGTCAGGATAAAAAGTTTTATCCCATCTCACAAGATCCTCTTCTTACCAACCTTTCATCTGGCTCAAATGCATCTTGTTGGGAAATAAAGATTGGTTTGCTGTGATCATCCTCTGGTAGTGGGTGTGAACCCCCTCTGCACTTGGGCTGTTCTTAAGGAGGTCAGAGGTTTCATCCCCCTCTCCCACCCCCTGCTTCCCCCCAAAATATTCTCCTCCTCCTCTTGGCTGTGGGGTGCAAACCCAGCCTCAGCAGAGCACCCGGTCCGACTGTTTGAGTCTTTAACGCTTCAGTCTCTCGCTCCAGCTTGCCTGCAAATTTCACTGGGCCACAATCTGTTATGTTTATATGTGATGACTTATGCATATTTACCAAACTCAGAACCTTAAAAAGGTAAGGCATTTTGTTAATCTGGAAAGAAAGGTCTATCAGTAACAACTGAAATGCAAACACTTCCTTTTTGCTTTTAACTACAAATGACAGATCAAAAGGTTTCCTGAATAGAACAACCAAAGGAAGAAAGAGCATGTTATGACTTTTTTTCAGCTGAAAGAAACATTATTTTAAAATTTCTGAATAATGCTTTAAGCAAAAGTGATATTTTTTCCCCCCAACAGGTTTTGACGGAACTAATCGGTGAGCAGAGACAACAATAAATTTGACTAATGGATCAACAGTGTGAAGCTGGGAACAGGTGGAATTTAAGATGCAAGGGTCATGTCAAACTTTGATACAAAGAAGATTAAGGCTGATTCTATTTTATGATCTTTTTCAGATTAGGGCAATTTAAAAGGCTTATAATGAATGTCAAGACGTTATCATGTACTTAATTTGCTATTTTAAATATATAAACCTCAGTGAATAATAAAACAGAGATCAGAAATCTGATTTTTTAATAGCCACTTTGCTTTGCTTTGTTTCTCCAAGGGAGTGATGGAGTGTGAGAGATGATTTTATTCTTGCCCTTGACCAAGAATAAAATGCCAGGGATGTGAAAATGGCAGCTGGCTGTACGGACATCAGTGTTTATGAAATCTCTCGAGTGAGACAAATGGAAAAATAAACTCTTCCATTCTGAAAATGGTTTTTCGTATTTTACATGAAGAGAAAGACAGTATCTCATGCTTGAAAAAAAGCCTGCTTCCTGAACAGAGACATGTTAATACTGAAATCTGACAACGATTAGTTTGCAGATTCTTCACAATTTCATTAGAAGTTGTTGTAGCTAGAAGTTATAGTAGTGAAGAAATGAGGAAAAAGAATTAAATTTTGTAGCAATTTTATAAAGCATTAAACATAAAAACATATTCAAAGTTTAATACCATAGAAAGCAATCTGATCCTGTAGCAAAGGTTTATTTTGTGAACTCAAAATCAAATTTGGTTTCACACTAAGAAATAAAATATAGCGCTTCAATGTATTGCATCTCTTTAGAACTTATCTGTATATTTTCAAGGATATTTACCCTTTTCTTCCCAGTTATATTTACTTCCATGGAATAGAACACATATTTCTTAGCAAGATCTAAAACAAGGAGGTTTCATGATCTATATTTGCAGAGGACTTGTTTTTTTTTTTTTTGCTCTAACATCTCTAACTCCACACTAAAGTAGCAAATGAGCTCAAGAGAGGATTAACAAAATTTGACCTACTAATTATTCTTTTTAAAGTTCTTCTTCTTAGTCTCTGGTTTTCTTATTTTATACAGAGGGAAATAAGTTTGATGAATAATAATATTTTGTTATTTTGTACCAAAACGGTGTTTTCATGGAGTTAGAAGTCTAGAGAATGGTATCTTACCTCATGACGTCTCAGCCTGACAGGATTCTACAGTAAGGAAGATCTCTAGAAACCTGACATCTAAAAAAACCTCCTTTTTCCTCCTTGATATTAATTTGATGTCTAGAAAATCATGCGGAATGAAGAGATTGCATAGTAGCATCACCATTCTCTTCAGGATCGTACAAAGAAGAGCAAGTCCTATGTAGTGGGTTGATGCTGGCTAGATGCTGGCTCCCCCCAAACCTGCTCTCTCACTCCCCTCCACAGCTGGACAGGGGAGAGAAAATTTAGCAAAGGGTTCATGGGTTGAAATAAGGACTAGGAGACATCATTTTTCTAATACCACCATGGGCAAAACTGGCTCAAATTAGAGATATTAATTAAATTCATTGCAAATAAATTCAGAGCAAGATAATGAGAAATAAAATTAAACCGTAAAGAAACATCTTATCCCCCCCACCCCCCCAGCTCCACCCATCCCTTGTTCCCACCTCAACCTCCTACCCTGTCTGAACAGGGAGACAGGGAATGGGGGTTATGGCCAGTTCATCACCTGAGGCTTCTCCTGCTTCTCAGGGGGAGGAGTCGTTCCCCAGCTGAGCCATGGGGTCCCTCCCATGGGAGACAGTTCTCCATGAACTTCTCCAACATGGGTCCATCTCACGAGCAGCAGTTCTCAGTGAACTGCTGCAATAAGAGTCCATCCCATGGAAAACAGTCCTCCCAAAACTGCTGCAGCCTGGGTCAGTCTTTGACAAGGACAAGCTGCTTCAGCACAGGGCTTCCCTAGGGTTCACAGACTCCTTTGTGAATCCACCTGCTCCACGTTGGGAGTATTGGACCCCTCTCTCCAGGAGTCTCCTATGAGGTCACAGCCTCCTCTCAGGCATCCACCTGCTCTGGTGTGGGTCTCCTCCACAGGCTGCAGGTGGATCTCTGCATCCCTGTGGACCTCCATGGGCTGCAGGGGTACGTTGGCTCACTGCAGGCTTCAGGAGAACATCAGCCTCTGGTGCCTCTCCTTCTCCACTGGCTTCAGTGTCTACAGAGTGGTTTCTGACACATATTCTCATCTTGCTCTTCTCTGGTCTAACTCTATTTGCAACTTTGATCAACCTTCTGTGGCATACTTATGCTATGACTCATTTTATATTGTTCACCAACAGACAGACATTATCTGTCAGCTGAGAAAAAGAGAGATGATAAAAACAGAAAAACAGATATGCTTAAAATATCTGCAACAAAGCCTCATCATGTGATTCCAGCCTAAGGATCTGAGGTAGGCCAAAGTGATAATTACTGGGATAAGGCTCAAGATTTAATTGATTCTTAATATCCTATTATGTAGCAGTTACAGGACATAGAGTGCTAGACCAGGGGAATGGCTTCAAACTGAAATATGGTGGTTTTAGATTGGACATAAGGAAGAAATTCTCCACTAAGAGGGTGCTGAAGGACTGGAACAGTGCCCCAAGAAGTTGTGGAAGCCTAATCACGGGAAGTACTCAAGGCCAGGTTAGATGGGACTTCGAGCAACTTAGTCTAGCGGAAGGCGTCCCTGTCCAAAGCACAGCCTTTGGAACTAGAGGATCTTTAAAGTCCCCTCCAACCCAAACCATTCTGGGATTCTATGATTCTGTAGCTAGCACAAGACAGTATTTTATATATTTTTTCTTACTTTGTAATAACTGTTGAAGGCAAGGCCAAGAGTGGAATGATTCAACCCATTGTCACACTTGATGAAAATTGATCAAATATTTGTATAGTCTGAATATTTTAACTAAAATTCAGAAATAAATAACTTCCAAGGATCTTTTTCATGTACAGTCTTTATTTCTAAGGGAAAAGAACAAACTCCCCTTCTATTATATTTAGGTTACATGATCAGAAATCAGGTCAGGAAGAGACTGTAAGCTAAGGACCAGCTCCCAGTTTCTCCTCCCTTTAACAAATTTCAAACAAAATGTAATGTTTGTTCAAGAAGGGAAATGAAAAACTGAGCCATTTGGTTTTTTATGTTTTTATGTGATATTTCTCTTCATCAAATTCCAAATTTTGCTTTATCTGAATGATATTGCAACAAGACTTGAAATCTTTAGCTAAATGAAGTAGAAGTGAACACGGGAGCAACTTTTCAGATCATCTTTCATCACATAATAAATCAAATTTGTGAATTGTCATGCAAAAAAAATCAATTAATGTACATGAAATATACAGTTTTTATTGCATATATCAGAATTATTTTACAATACCTATGAGTAACTCTGTTTCTGTTCTTTTCAGAGTCAACACATCTCTTCTAAAAAAGTTTAATCCATGAAAGATGATTTTTCTTTTCCTACCAATTATGAAACAAAGAAAATTTTTTTACATTATCATCCTCATTAATGAGTATAAACTGGGGTGCCTGGGAACACAACTGACTTGAATGTTCTTGAACATTGCAGTTAAATAATCAATAAAAGTTAAAAATCAATTTTAAAAAAGCTACTCTCAACTGGCAGTGCAGAGGTGAAGAAACAAAAAGATACACTTCCAGTTCCATCACAAATTAAAACATTCAGCAAATTGCATAGATTTAGAACTACAAATGCTACTTTTAGGCACTGTATTATGTTATTAATCCAGTCAAATTCTTAAAGTTTATGATTTTCCTCTTTTTGCACATTTTTATTTGTAAACAGGGGCAAGCTTGATTGTAGTGTGGGACTTCATTCATAAATATGTAAAACATCATAGACACTGGTGGATGGAAATGTCTTAGAGTTGCAATCATTAGAACAATTGCATGTTAAAAAAATCACACTGCCTAGTTCTTATTTTGTAGTTGCCTGACATGTCTTGCTATTTTATGCAAAATTAGAATCAGTTGGATATTCTGAGATAACAGGTGCTAGGCTGCTAGAGACTATAAAAAACTTTGTTTCTGCATGAGTTTTTGACACAAGGCATACATATTTTCCAAGATCCTGATAGTATTAAAAATATTATTAATTTTTAATAGATGATAGAAAACTTTTGAATTTCTCTAGTGGAAATGTAACCTAAAACAACATTAATAAATATTTCAAAATATCAACACGAGTATTTTTTTCACCTCAGATAGATATATTATTTGAGAAAATGCTTTCATGCATCAAAAATAGTTTCATATGCCTCTTTGAGTCAAGCAGTTAATTAGTAGATAATTTTAAATATTTTTCAGTCACAATCTTAGGCTCATTCTATTTTGGGAGAGTGACCATGGTCTCCTGGGTAACTCAGCCAAGCCATATTTTTCTAAACTTTGTTTAACCCACTACTCCAAATGTATTAGCATCTTGTTTTGGAAGTCTAGGCAAGCATTGCTAGAGGTTAAGGCCATAAATTTCTTTAAGACAGTTATTTCTAATACAACACTTTATGTACCAAAACCTTTAAAGAATGCTTCATAAAGTAGAGTTTATATTAAAGAATTACTGTTAAATTGTTAAGAGACTTTCTTTGCAAATATTGATTTCATTACTTTTTGTGTACATTTTATGTGCTGACACAGAAAAATTTGTTTCACTATATTACACAATAGAAAGTTTATTAATCAGAAATGTGATACTCTTTTTTATTCTTGCTGTAAATTTTATGAAATATAAATTAAGTTTTTATTTTGTATTTTAAAAGATTATTTGGAACAGAAACCAGTAGAAAATTTTCTTGTAAATTATCTGTTCCTATAAAATAAAACCCATATATCATGATCTAAAGTGCTACATTTAGCATGTAAAAAGCAGTAGCATGTAGAGTTATAAATACCTATCTTAGTAATATGTGCTTTGTAATATGCAATTTCAGCTGTACAGGGACAGATTGTTTACAAAGTTACCACCATTAGTATGCATGGGAATCATATCCAGTCCAAAACTGATTGCTGGAAGGTAAATAGAAATTATGAAAGTATCTCAACCTGTACCCTTATTCTTTAGCATAAATTGGTTTTAGTTTTAATATCAATAATACCTAATATCAATATTCGTGAAGATTTATGTAGAACACTATAAGCACATTAAATGTCATCCTGCAGAATAATACTTGCAAAAAAACCCATGGAATAGATATTTAAAGAAAAAGTTAATTATGTAAAACTTTTAAAGTTTTTATTGGTTTACTTCCAATAAAACAAATAGTGAAAGTCAGGTATGATCAAGACGATTTCCTTTGATGATGAAATAACTGGCTTTGTGGACAAGAAACCACCAGTGAATATTACTTGCCTTTACCACATTTTCTATCTCAGTCTCTATTAGCAACTCTGTAATGAAACATAAGCAGTGAGGTACCAGTGTATGAACTACAAGAGGCATGAAGAGGAATGAAGAATGGGACAAACATTGGGCTGAAAAGGTCATTATGAATACTTCAGAGTCCAGCTTACAGATGGTTATGAATACATGCCTCTCATACCAATACAGGGACCAATAATTCAAATCCTAGAATCACAGAATGGCTTGTGTTGGAAGGAACCCTAAAGATCGCCTAGTTGCAATCCCCCTACATGGGAAGGGACACTGTTCACTAAACCAGATATCTCAGAGTTCCCTTGCCTCCAAACCTGGACTTGAACACTACCAGGGTTGGGACATCCACAGCTTCTCTGGCCAACTCGTTCTAGTGCTTCAGCACCTTCAAAGTAAAAAATGTCTTCTTCCCATCTAATCTTTACTTGCAGTCTTTCAGTTTGAATCTATTCCTCCTTGTCCTGTAACTACAGCTCCTGACGAAGGGTCACCCTTCAGATGCTGGAAGATGACACAGAACCTTCTCTTTTCTAGGATGAATAACCCTAACTCTCTCATCTTGTGTTCATAGGGAAGGTATTTTATTCTCCCTGTGGTCCTCCCATGGAATTGCTCCAAGAGGGAGATGTCTTTGTTATGCTGGGCACCCCTAACCTGCATGCAGTATTCCCAGGTGGTGGCCTAACAAAAGCAGAGTAGAAGGGGAAAATCATCTCCCTTGAACTGCTGGTCACACCTCTTTTGATGCAGCCCAGGACACAGCTGGCTTTCTGGGCTATGAGTGCACATGGCTGTTCATGTTAAGGTTTTTGTCAGACATCACCCCCAAGTCCTTCTCCAAGGGGCTACTCTAAATCACTTCTCTGCTCTACTTGTATATGTGCCTGGGATTGCCACATCCCAGGCGTGGGACCTTGTGCTTCACTTTGTTGGACTTCATGAGTTTTGCACAGACCCAACTCTGAATCCTACCCAGGTCCCTCTGGATGGCATCCCTCCCCTCCACCATGACTGCACCACACAGCTTGGTGTTGTTGGCAAACTCATTGAGAGTGCATTCTATCCTGCTTTCCATCAGCAACGAAGATGGTGAAGAGTATCTGCCCCCACACTTACCCCAGCAGAACATTACTCATCCCCGGTCTCCACGTGGCCAGTGAGCTGCTGACCACAACTTTCTGTTGTGTGGCAATTCAGCCTGTTCTTTATCAGTTTCCTCAGGACCTGCAGATGAATCTCATCAGGTCCCATGGACTCATTTAGGTTCCTTAGACAGTACTATTAACACATCCACTATCCTTCAACATTACTGATTATTTGGACTGCATTGTTGTCAGCAGCAAGTCTGGAAATTACCATTACACTGTGCCAAATCCAATGACCACAACATCATGTAATGGTCACAATATATTCCCACAAATTATTGGGATCACATGTATTAACTTGAAACACTTAATTTAGATTATGTATTATGTAAATTTCACCCAGTAATAAGAGTTCATTTATTGTAAATTAGAGAGTACACCTGATCAATCAATAGATTTAAAAATTTAGAACAAGATAGGAAAAGAGAGAAGAGGAAAAAAAAAGGGAGAAAGAAAAAGCAAGCAAAACAGAAATGGGGAGGGGGAAGGGGGGGACAAGAGTAAGGAGGAAGGTCACAGCCAGAGAGACAGCTGGAAAGAGAGGCAGGGAGAGACAGAAATAGAAGCCAGAGAAAGAAAGGGTTGAAGTGACAAAATGTTACTGACTTAAAACCAATTAGCTATGACAACAGATGCAAGCTTCCAATAATTTAAAATTGCATTTATGTTCTATGTTTGCAGTGTTGTAAACAAAGATAATGTTATTTGAAGCAGCTTTGTAAAATTTTTATTGTGGTAAAAAGTTGTTCTTCTACTAATCAGTAGTCCTAAGAAGGAGGGAATTGATATCTTCTGATTTTCTTTTCTTTTAGAGACACTCATTTCAGCACCATAACCTGTAGCTTCTGTTAACAGCAGCCATCTGCACATTATTGCCATGGGGACCATCACAGTTAGGTGAGCAATAAATGTAATAAAGTGTGGGGGGGGGAATATAAGAAAATTAGAGCAGCTTTACAAGTCAGTGTATGAGGGATCATTAAAAAGCACTGAAATTCTAGATTATCTTTCAGATTTTCTTACAGGGTTTTATTCAATTCATTAAGTACTTTCTTTTCATTGAAGTGCTGCTGAAATGCAAAATTTTGTTCATGACAGTTTCTATATGGACTACATGAGGGGAGGGGAGGGGAGGGGAGGGGAGGGGAGGGGAAGAGGAAGAGGAAGAGGAAGAGGAAGAGGAAGAGGAAGAGGAAG
>JANIJU010000003.1:36216980-36274667 GCA_025504685.1 Leucosticte australis
TGATATGATATGATATGATATGATATGATATGATATGATATGATATGATATGAATTTTCAAATAACATCACAGAGAAGAAATAACACCATAATCTTAAAAGAATGCCTATGCAACAGAGGTCCTATGGGAAACTGGGTAAGTCACCATCAAAGCTACACCATAATATTTGGCCTGTGGGAGTTTTTTACTTAATAGTTAACACAGAGACACCATAGTGGTTCAATATAGCAACACCTCTGTAAAGACATCACTGCCACAGTAGTGAAAGTGCTAGGAGTTAACAGCTACAGATGAAGCAGGTTTACAACTGAGCTTTCAACAGACCAAGTCACCTGCAACACTCAGGGTATTGAGTAACCTAAACATTGCTGAATGTTCACTGAGAATTTTCAGAATTAATAGGAATTTTGTAACTCTTTCAGATGCTTAATGTTTAAAATAAAACACTCCAGAAAACTGTACTTCAAGAGCATAATTTTCCAAAACTACATGCTATTAAATTTGAAAAATGCAATAGCAAACAGTAGGCTGGATCAGGATTTATCTCAAGGAACATAATAAAGTGCACCCCTGTTCAGACTGTAATGTGTCCCATTCATAAACCCTGACACTCCTAAAAATGTTTTCAAAGGCATTCTGAACAATCTACTTTCATCATGTTTCTATGTCCGTCTTCCTACATCTCTATAGCTTAATGAAAAATGTTTCTGCAAGATAAATTTGATCAAGATAATTATATTACTGATAAAGAGAAGTCTGGAAACTCTATTAGTGTTACTTGGAATTCTAGTTCAGGCTTTTACAGCTTCATTTGATAGTGCTTAATCTATTCAACAGAAGAAATCTAAGAGGCCTCCTGTATCTTTCTGGTACGTGGCCATGACAACAGCTGACACAAACATCAGATGATAAACATCAGATGGATTATGTGAATGCTGCTTGACATTAGAAAATAAATACTTTCAGTATGTGTGACTGAAACAGCAGTCATGCTGCCCCAACTCTGTACTCTGTCACTTGCAGCAGAGAATCAGAGTGACCACAGAACACACAGTGATGATTTTGCTGGGGCTATACAAGCTTCCAGTTTACCAGGCAACCATCACTGTTCTCTCTGAAGACAGATATATTTTCATGAAGTAGCAACCTTATGTTTCATTGTAATGGCATTAATGGCCAATCTATTATTAATAACCTGGCAGTTTGGAAAGATACACTTATTTCTGGTTTTATTAATTAAGATAAATAATAATGTCTTTCAACATTCCCCTAAAAACAGTGAAGCTATTTGTTGTGGTTTAGCACCAGCCAGCAACCAAAGAACACATTGCCACTTGTTCAGTCCCCCATCAGTGGGATTGTGGAGAGAATTGAAAGGCTGACAGCTGGAAAACTGGTGTGTTGAGACAAAGTTAACAGGAAAAACAAAAGTCACATGTGCAAGCAAAGCATAACCCAAGGAAATAATTCACTGCTTCCCATGGATAGCCATCTCCAGGAGAGCAAGGCTCCATCATGCGCAGTAGTTACCTGGGGAGATTTTCCTCCATTCCTCAACTTATATACTGAGCCTGATGCCGTATGGTGTGTGATATTCCTTTGGTCTTTTTTTGGGTCATCTATCCCAGATATGTGCCCTCTCTGCCATTGTGGCAGTATGAAGCAGAAAAGGCCTTGGCTCTGTGCGAGCCCTGCTCAGCAATAATGAAAACATCTCTGTATTATCAACCCTGTGATCATTACAAATGCAAAATACAGCCCCATACCAGCCACTGTGAAAAAAATTAACTCCACACCAGCAAAAGACAGCACACCATTAAGGATAGCCACAGCAAATCCATCCCTCTCCTGCTGAAAGGAGTACACCTGTTGCAAGCTGACTGCCTTCTCAGATGGTTCAGGCTGAAAGCAACAATGAGTGTGACAGGACTTTTGTGTTCATGGTAAATTTACTGACTTACAGCCATGGACTTAAAACTTAGGGACATAGGACACAGATCTTATGAGGGATGGGAGAGCTGGGGTTGTTTACACTGGAGAAAGGGAGGCTTAGGTGAGACCTTATCACTTACTACACAACTACACAAAAGGAAGTTGTAGTGAGGTGGATGCCAGACTCTTCTCCAGGTAAAAAGTGAAAGGACAAGAGCAAATGGCCTCAGTTTGCACCAGTGGAAGTTTAGATTAAGCAAATATTTTTCATGAAAAGGATAGTAAGGTATTGGAACTGACTGTCCAGAGAAACAGTGAAGTCCCTGGAAGTATTCAAAACACAAGACTATGGCTTGAGGACATGGTTCAGTGGTGGTAGTGTTAGGTTAGCATTGAACCTGATGATCTTAAAGGTGTTTCCCAACCTTCAAGATTATTTGATTTTATTATTTCTGGTACTTTAATGGATCAAACTATAGAAATAAATGCCACCTCCACAGAACACGCGAGTACCATTGACAGTGAAGAAAACTGACCTTCTCACAGTGACTTTTCAGCTGTTACAATCCAAGAATTTATGCCAGGATGTGAGTATGATTTTCTATGTATATAGATAGGCAGTGAATCAATTCTACATTTGCTTGGCTCGGTGATTAACAAAATCACAGAACATAAATTTAAATGAAGTAATGTAAAAGACTGTTCACTTGTATAATAAGAGATAAAGTGAGATGCCATACCTCTAAAATTTTAAACATTTTTAAAGCTTATTTCAAATAAATTTAATTTTTTTTTTGTTCACTTGTAACTTATCTATCTGTGGTAAAAAAAATGTTTAATATTTATCCTTTGTTGATGAAGATTTGCATATAATAAAAATATTTCTGTTAATAAAGCACAAGGTGTTTTATAACTTGAAAATGTCAAGTCTTTTAAAAATTATTTTGTCCAAGAATGAGAACTACAGAAGTAGTCAGTAGCAGATCTTACTTCCCCTCTCACATGTGAGAAAATAAAAATTATGAATTTACATTAAGAATGCCAAAAGAAAAATGTCCCAGTGTATTTATAAATGAAAGAGCAACCATTTAGATAAATCATATTCCTATCACTTTGAAGCACATTAAAGAAAGAAGAACCTAGTCACAAACTTAGAAATCTCCTTTTGGCCTCACATTATTAAAAGGATATAAAAAGTTTAGAGGGCATCCAAAGGAATGCTGTGAAGATGGCGAAAGATAGAGGGAAAGCCACACACCAGGTGATCGAGGTCACTGGGTCTGTTCAGCCCGGAGGAGACTGAGGACAGACCTCACTGCAGTTGCAACTTCTTCATGAGGGGAAAAGGAGGGGCAGGCACTGATCTCTCCTCTGTGGTGATCAGTGACAGGATGCCAGGGAATGGCTTGAAGTTGTATCGGGGAGGTTTAGGTTGGGTATTAGAAAAAGGTTCTTCCCCCAGAGGGTGGTTGGGCACAGGAACAGGCTCCTCAGGCTCCTCACAACAGCCTGACAGAGTTCAAGAAGAGTTTGGACAGCACTTTGTCCAAGGACACGTGATGTGATTCTTGGGATTGTCCAGTGCAGGGCCAGGGCATAATTTGGTGAACCTTGTGGGTTCCATTCCAGCTCAGGATATTCTATGATTCTATTATGAAAAAAATTTAGAGCCTACACAAAATAAGACACAGGAAAAAAACCAATCCACAGGTTATGGGTCAAAATATTTCTCTATATTGTATTGTTTATCCCACTAGCACCTTTCTCTTTATCATTGTTATTGCTGGCTACATTTTGTGAAATTGTTTTACTATTGTGACACTAACAGTTTTGTTAAGATACCACAAGGAACATTAATATAGAACTAGGACAGATAGAAAATTTTACAGAAAGCTGTATTCTGCCAAATACAGAATGGAAACAAAAGATATGAAATAGAAAATACACAGAATCATAAATATGCAAGGAGCTGTAAAAACCTCTGGAGCTTTCAGAAACTCTCATGCTTCTGAGTTTGAGTTTTCAGCTTTGGGTTTGGGGTTTTCATTTGTTTGTTTTATTTCCAAACCGAAATTTTTTTGTTTTAAAAACAAAACGAACCAAACCAAACCAAAACAAACCAAAAATTTCTAAATTATGAAAAAGTGGAGATCTTAAGGTAAAATCACTGAACCTTATCTCACAAAGAAATCAGTTCTCTGTTTGCAGCAAGCATTTTAACAGTAATCATTGGGTTTGAGTGACTTTCTTTACAATCAGACTTCGCATAAGCATTCAGTTGGCCATGCTGCTTCCCATATTTACAACTCAATAGACACTTTTATTCTTCCTTGCATATACAAACACCCTGGCATTTGAAACTACCCATGAATCTACCCATGAATACAGAAAATCTGTCCTTCAATAGGATTCAGCAAATTCCTCTTACGTTTTTTGCATACATCATACACCTAGAAATGTGTGATTGTTCTTACCTAAAAGTTTAAAAGTTTAGGTGTTTGAAATGAATAAATTTAGATTTAGAAAAAATAATTTCATTCATGCCTTCACTATCCCTCATCTTGACATGGCAATTTCCTATTAATAAGTACATCCATCCTACTGATTCAGCTCATAACTAGTTTGCTAAAGTAATATTCATAGTCTTTACCATGTCTAATTTTTTGCTTGAAACTCTCAGGCATTTATCAAATTGTATGACTGGCCCTACAGCTGCTATAGCCTAGCTCTTTCCTAGTAACATCAATAGATAAAATTCAATATATAATTGCAAAGAATCTTGTCCTCGATCATGCTACCTCTTTTTACCGACCTCCACCACTCCACTTCTGACCACATCTATATTTTCAGCTGCCTGAAAATGTTGCCTCCTTCTACTAATGTGTTTTTTTTTAATCTGATCCCCATTTATTCTCAGAAGCCTCCTACTTGGTATTTTGATTTTCTTGAAAATTCATACCATATGAAAACATGTGAATGAAACAGGAAGCTCCATCTTAATAGGCAGGTGACAAAGCATTGGAACAGATGGCCCAGAGAGATTCTGAAACCTCCTCCTCTGTAATACTCAAATGCCATCTGACCACAACCCGTGCAATCTGCTCTAGAGAACCTGCTCTATCAAGGGCCTGCACTATGTGATCCTCAGAGGTGACTTCCAATGCAAACATCCTGTGATTCTGTGAAAAGATATAAAAAGAGAAGAAGGAAAAGTAAGGTTCAGAAAGATTGGGGAGCATTAATTCCTGGAAGACCTGGAGAACTAGTACAAAGAACGGTGGAAAGTTTGTTCTCAGAGAGAGTCAACTGCATGTGCTCATTAGACAGAAGAATCTCTGTAGTCAGGAAGTACCAGAAGTACCTATGGAAAAAGTAATGACTAATGCATCCTTAATTGAGAAAGGAATGAGCTACAAACTGAGAAGAAGGGTGCAGAAAAGAAATCCTATTAAACTGCAAGCCATATCGGAATGACTACAACCAACAATTAGATTATAACGCTTTGTACATTCCCTGGCATTGAATAATGATAGCAGAGAGATGGAAGAGATTCTTTACATTCAGCACATTCACCTTACAACTTTATGTTGAAGAAAACTTTAGTTATAATTACACCAAAGATTAAATTTCATTTGACACGTACTTTCACATTTTGGAAAGGGACCCACTAACAACTGCTGTCTATGTAAGATTTTCTGAACAGCTGCTAAATGTTCTGCCAACAGTTAAATGTAATACCTTAATTAGAGAGGATATCATAGAATATAGACATTACAAAATCAGGTTTAATGATTTAAATCCAAAACATTCATGTGTGCATTGCTAATCAGTACCAATTCAATGTTGAAAATTAAATTATTCTTTCATAGATTAATTGAAAAATTGCAAAAGGCCTCATTCTTGTTCATTCAGAAGATGAAGAGTATTTACTATACTAAAGGAAAAATGAAGGAAAAAGCAAAAACAAAATGGAAAGCAAAATATCTTTGTTTCTATTTCAATAGCTTGCCAATAAAAACCTGGTTTCGTTTCAATAAAAATTGCAAGTATTAACTGTTGAGTAATTCTGAAGGTTTTTAATACCTATGATCCAAGATACTTTATTTGAAATTTTAGATGATTAATACAGATGAAAACTGGACTGAAAATCTGGAAATTCAAACACAGTATATTTTTGGCCAAATGTAACACGTTTTTTTAACCAGATGACCAGCCTTCAGCTGTAAGAAAGTGCTTTTTTCCCTCATTTCATAAGATTTGGCATATACTGTGGTCTTGGCAGGGCCTCAGAGCCACAAAGACCTATTTTCTTACTCCTGTCCTCCTCCCCCTAAATCATGCTAGGTTCTGTCTTTTCTTCTGACATAAGATAAACTTATTCATCATGTGATTCCATGATTATCTTTCCCATTTACTCTATCCTACAACTGGACAATATTATCATAAAATCTCAATTTTTTCTTCTCTGGAGAATATTTTTTTCTGCTTTAGTGAAGATAAACCCTGCTTCTGGTCAAATATTCACTTTTATATTTTTGAGGAGAGAAGCAAACGAGCAAAGCTTGATGGTGGAGAATTGTTTTGGTTCTTATAGTTGCACAAATAGATACAAGCCACATAATATGACTTCAAGCTTTTAATGTATCCAGTGTTTCTGCAATTGATTCTCAGTGTCCCATAGCAATTCCATACAGTAAACTAAAGGAACTCTCCCTTCAAATCAATTCTCTGGCCATTTAGGTATATTATCTTACAGGCTGCCACTGCAGAGTAGAGCAAGACAAGGAATCTGACTCATAATTTCCAATTTTTAATAGGAATTCAGCAGTTCTTTCATTTCACATCAAGGGTTCTCTCTAGAAATGTAAGATTTTTTTGTTCAAAGATTTGGCTCATTGTCTCTTGAGATGTAATAGAATTTCCTTTATTGGAAAATTATAATATTTATTGGTATGGTGGTTTGTTTTTTGGTTTTTTTTTTTTGCAGTTTTGTTATTGGTTTGGGGGGTTTTTTTAAAGTTAATTTGTGGCTACACAAAACAAAGCAAAGGTTTAGCTTATCTCAGTGTTTTGCTTAATTTCCTTACTGCATGCTGTTAAAGAATAGTGTATGTAGCAGGTGTACACATCAGTAATATTATACAAAATGCTCCCACAGATGCAAGGCAAAGACTGAGGAATGAGAACCTGTGGAGCTACCTAGTTCTTTTGAATACATAAAGAACTGGATTGTTTTGCACCACTCCTTATGATGCTATTTACCTGTGCAGAGTTACAGGCACTCACAGTTCTTACTGTTTTAATATTAAAAAATTCTCTCATTCAGAGTATAGCCATCTTGAAAATTATGTGGCAGCATGAGAGAAAAGAATGTTCTACAGAAAAAAAACCCAAGCAAACCAAACAACTTTTACATTATAAACACAACTCCAAAATAGAAAAGTTCTTGGCAGAAAGAGTATAAAACTATACCAATATTCCACAAATAAAATATAATAGCTCTTGAAGAGATCTACACATATTATTTTTCTCATTAGAGTGACCTATTCCCTGACCTGTGACTCTGTTTCATTCTGAAAATAATGAGGAAGTCTTAACTCATGAAAATAAAATGTCCTTTAAGCCCCAAGGTACTATGTACTTGTTTCCTATTTGGAACATTTCTGGATTTTTTCTTTCAAATCTGCTTGAAGGGAACAAAAAGTACTCCTTTCCGCTGAGAAATAGTAGAAAGAATACAGTAATGCATTGTACATGCCACCTCATTTTTTGCTGAACATTCAGCTAAGTAAGTTTAAAAAATTGTGTATTATATGAAAAATCTCTTTACTCCTTCCCACTCTGGCATTTTTTTAGATTTTTTTTAGATTACACTTTTTAAAAATAATTTTAAAAAATCAATATCTCAATCAATCTCTCTCTAAAATGCGGTTAAAATGCAGTCTTACTTTGTTTACTGGTAGTGGTCTCTAGTTGCTGCATGAAGGGGTCAAAAATGGTGCTCATGAATACAAAGAGCATGAAAGATATTGCTCGGACAGGAAAATTTTTAGGATGCATAAGTCAAAAAAATAAGAACAACATAAAAGTTTGCATTTTGAAGGTTCTTGTATTTTACAGCTAAATTCATGTCCACATTGCACAAAGCATGTGTTTAGCTGTGCGAGCCATGGATGTCATATACCAGTCAGATGATCTACATATTATCTTTATTTTATTACTGCCAGCCTAGCCTGACCTTTCCAAGGTCACTTCAAAGAGCTTAAAGAGTGGTGGCAACCATCAAAGATTAAGTTGAATTTACTAACATCTTCATTCTTCACTTTAGTGTTGTTAGAGAACCCCTTTACAGTGAGAAGAATTATGGCAATAATGTCTTCTCTAAACACAGAAGAAGCCTTTGCCTTTGTAATACAGTATGAATTGGTCAGCATGTAAAACAGACATTTTTAGCAAGCTTCTATTTTAATTAGAAACCAGTGTTCTGTATTTCACCCAGAATTTCTTGGAATCTGTTCCAAGACACTAAACACAGCAAATGCATCAAGGATCTGCCGTATTATGCAGTGTGTGTACATACCTGTGTATCAAATGTAACTGCATGAATGGTGCAGTTAGTCTATTTAATTATTTGTGAATATTGCACTGTTGTTCTTTAACAGCTTTACATGAATGCAGTGAGTTCTTCCAAACAAATGCATGGTCAGTTGCCACACTAGAATTCCCTAAAATCCAGTAGTAAGATAAGCTTGCTTAGAACTGGAAATACTGTCCAACTATAGAAAAAACAAAATTAAATTCTTTATAGATGATAAATCCAAGGATGCAAACAGCAACAGAAAATTTCTCAGAGAAAGAGACAGCCCACACCCTGTCTCACGTTGAGACCCTCATGTCAAGAAAGTAAAAGTTCAGAGCTGTCTGAAGAGGCTCTATTTTAATATTTGCTCTTTTCCTCTTAAATTGCTCATGTTATTTGGAGAAGACAGTAAATTGAGTAAATCTTTATCTGGCCTAACCAATCATTTATGTTCTACTAATAGGTATGCTTACTGTATTTCTCTGTCTGTAATCCTGGCTTTCAAAGCAGTATCAGCATTTCATGCAGTATGTTGTAACACAGAAGAAAATATGTGAAACTTTTTAGAGACAGAAATGGAATCAAAAGAAATGTTTAGTTGCCATACTAGTTGAAAGGGTCCTATTCTTGCCGTCTCACTGAAACCCCTTTCATATATATGGTAGATAAAGAATAATACTGGTACCTTACAAAATGTTCCTTAGCTATTGCAGAAATGCTTTAAATAGTCTTCTGCTGCCAATCCTGTCTCTCTGACACATAAATTACAAGAGAGAACAAAGAATGTTCTATATTTTGAGGAAAACATTTTTATGTTTTCAGTTTATTCAGTCAGTTTATTCAGTTGATGTGATAGTTGGACAACCTGGACAAAGGTTAAGGGCTAGAGAACAATCTGTGCATGAATCTTCTTCCAACTATATTTATTTTTCATTCAAACAGGAGATTGGGTACTGCAATACTGAATTGAAAAGTCTATAGTTCATTTCACCTGCAAGCAATTAACTTAGAGATTTTTAATGGCAGCACAAGACAGAATTTCCCTATTAGGATGAAATCTAGATCTGGAAATGAGCTTTCAGTTACAGCAGACTCAGCATCATGGACTGAGAAGAGATAAGCTGAGAAGTTTGAAGTAAATTGATCAAAATGTGGAAATGAAGAATCCAATATTTTAAGAGCTCAAATAAATCTATGTGCACCTGTGTCTGACCCAGATGATAAATTTAGTCCTGAACCATCAAATTCATTGCATCCAGATTATAGTTAAAATCACACTGGTTTCCAGCTTGGATGAAATAGCATATCCTACATCTAAATTAAGTCCTTCCGCATAAGAGATTAGGAAAAAAATTACTTCTATGAAATAATCCAGTGTGATAAAATCTTTAATTTTGCTTGTGCTCAAGTATTATTAGACTGTCAAAAAGTTCTACAGCAAGTTCTAATAATTTACCTCAGTGTCTGAAGAGAAGTGTATTCTGTATATTTATGATTTGAACCTTGTAAAAATGTGTGAAGAAATGAAAACCAATTAAAACATGAATGTTTGAACCTAATGTAGATTTTCCTGTAGATAATATAATGCAGAGAATGTAGGCCATTTTTTCTTAAAAATTCAGTATTTATGCATTTTCATGACAAGTGGCTCAGAAATCAATAGATTGTATTCCTAAGATTCAGTAAATATTAAGGAGAGTATTTCACTTATTTAAATGTTTTATTCATGCAAATGGACAAACTATGATGAAATAAGTATAGAATTTTAAAACACTGTTTGATTTTTTTCTGTGATGAAGTATTTTGCCTTTGAATTTTTATGATTTTGAAAACCAATTTATATTTGTGGCATTGTGTTTTTAACGATTTGTTAATATTGGTTGTGTTAGTTGTTTTGTGTTAGGAAAATGGTTTGGTCCTTGGTTTCCCCCATGTTCTCCCCTCATGATGGTTTGTCCAAGTTGTTTACCACTTTCCTTTCCCGTCACTTGCCTGCCCATCAAACCCAGTGATCCTTCCTTCCTCCCTCCCTGCCCTTATAAGTCCTCTCCCCTCCCAGTGGTGCCGCCTACTCCCCTTGTCAGTTACTGTAGCCACCCCCCTTTTGTGCCAGATTTTTCGGTGTCAGTCATCCCTACCATGCTGTATGAGTTGCCTCCAGGGCTTTTCCCCTCCTATGTATGATCCCCATTGGTTCAAATATGTTGTTCACTCCTCCCCTGCCCTTTTCTTATTGGTTACCTTGAGTCTCCTCCTTCCACGCCCACTCCCTTTATCAGTTCCTCCCTGAACCCTTCTCCCTTGGCACTTGCCACTGGACCCATTGAGGAATAAAGCCTCCTTGACCGCCACGCAAGTGTCCTCTCTTTACTTCCTTTGCCTTGGACTCCTCGTGGTCTCATTCTCGACTGTGCCACCCACGCCACAGACGGCACCACCACCTGGGATCCTCTAAGGGAGCCCGGGGGTGGCAATCTTGTGGCCACCTCTGGCCAAGCTTAGGGAGCAGCTAGCTGGGACTCAATGGCTGCCGTGGCCACAGAGAAAGGCTGAAATATTAACAAAAAATAACCACAAGTATTGATACTTTATTTATTGTATTGGCATAGCTACTCTAAATTTATCAACATGTACTTGAGAAAGACCACAGCCTTGGCGGGCAGGCGGGCAGGCATAAGGAAGTGGCGGGCAGAAGGAAGTGGCGGAAGGAAGGAAGGAAAGGAAGGAAATGGCGGAAGGATGGAAGGAAGTGCTCTGTAATGCTAGCCTACATGACATGACATCTGGGATGAAATACTTTTTCCCATGGACATTAGCAATGCTAATAAACAGTCACGATAGTTTCAAAAGAAATAGGAATTTCCAGCAGAAGATGGTCTGTAACTTATTAATACGACTCAGGGAAACAAGGAAAAGAGAGGCCAAAGGAAAAGAAAGAGTAAAACAATTAAAATATACAATAAGCATAGGATCTTACCGTTCAAAAGAACCTGAAGAAAGGGTAAGAAAAACATTTTACATTCTTTTTAGTATATTGAAAATAATACAACAAAATAAGGAACCAGAAGTCCAAACCAATTTATACACCAGATCTACTTTATAGGTTGTTTGCTGTGTTTTTTTTTCTTTTAACAAAAGTACTGTCCTTGAGAAATTAGGTAAATATGTCTTTTTTTCCCCTTAGCTTTAAACAATTTTTCTTTATTGTCATAAACTTAAAATACTTGTTGATTTACCTGGTGGTTTGGACTGCTTCCTACTTATTTACTGACATAAAGTAGTGCAAATATCAGATTAAGAGGTGTGTTGACTTTGATTATCCACCAGGTGCCCAGGAACCCACTCTATCACTCCATTTCCTCACTGAACAGGTGAGACAAAATATAATGTATATCTCAGGACTCAAGATAGGAACAAAGAGCTCTTTCAGCATTTACCAACACAGGCAAAACCATACTTAATTAGAAGGAATTCGTTTATTTTCAATTCAATCAAATCCAAAGTCTATCATGATAAACAAAACAAAATCTTTTTAAAAATTCTGCTCAACTCACCCTTTGCTTTCTCCTAGACTCAGCTTTAATAAGGAGTTATTTTCTTCCTCCCGTAGACTGGTACAGAGTGATGGGAAATTTACACTAAAAGTGACTAAAAAGACTAAAAATGTTTAGGCTTGAGAAGTGGAAATATGTGTTTTGGCACAGTTTTTGTATATATTTAAGCTACAGAATATAATGGCATTTCCGTAGCTCTGTGTTACTTAGAACTTCCCACATAATGTATCTTTAATTTATAATAAAGGATTATTTACTCTGAGGTAATGTGTATAAACTAAAGACTTCCATTAAAACTTTCTTTTTGTTTTTAAGAATTACATTAGAATCTATATAGTGCAATAGGGAAATACATACTTTTTGAAAAGTTGTAAAAATATGTTTTAGAATCTACATTTTTAGTATGACTCTATATTTCATAGGAATTTCTCATATAAAGATTGAAATATTGAAATTACATTCACTTTGGGGATATTGCATAGCACAGTTATTTCATCTCTTTACTATTGAAATGAAAAAAAAAAAAAAAAAAGGTATACAAACCCACTTAAATATGAACAACATAGCTTTCATGAAGATTTCCAAACTGAGTTTTAGTTCTTTGGAGTACTTCAAGAATATAAAAGTATCATAGAATGGTTCATGTTAAAAAAGACCTTAAAGATCATTTTGTCCAAAACCCCCACCAGGAGCTAAGAAACCTTCCACTAGACCAGGTTTCTCACAGCCCAGTTTAACCTTGCTTTGAGCACTTCCAGTGATGGGGCATCCATAGCTTCTCTGAGCAACCTCTTCCAGAGTTCACCACCCTCACAGTATGGAATTTGTTCCTAATATCTAATCCAAACCTGTGCTCCTTCTGTTTCAAACCAATGCCCCTTGTTTTATAATTTCTTGCCCTTGTGAAAAGTCCCTGCATCTCACCTGTAGACGCCTACTAGGTACTGGAAGGCTGCTGAAAGATCTTCCCACAGCCTACATTCCTTTAAGATGAACAATACTAACTAACTCTTCCAGCCTGTCTTCATAGCAGAGGTGCTCTGGTCCTGTGATCATCTTTGTGGCCCTCCTTTAGACTCTCTTCAGCAAGCCCATGTCATTGTTGTGCTAGTAGCACCAGAGCTGGATGCAGTTTTCCAGGTGGGGTTTCACCAGAGCAGAGCAGAGAGGGAGAATCGCTCCCCTCGACCTGCTGGAAATGCTGATTTTAAACACAGCTCAAGATGTAGTTGGATTTCTGGACTTCAAGCACAAATTGCCAACTCATGTTGAGCTTTTGATGTGCAAACACAAAGAGCTTCTTCCCAGGGTTCCTCTCACTGCATTCTCCACCCAGACCATATTTCTGCATGGAGTTGCCCAGACCCAGGTGCAGGACCTTGCACTTGGCCATGTTAACCATCATGAGGTTTGCATGGAACCACCTCTCAAGCCTGTCAAGGTCCCTCTGGAAGGCATCCTTTTTCTCCAGCATGCCCATTGCACTACATAGCTTGCTGATGGTGTGCTCATCACTCATTTCAATTTTTTTTGCTACCTTATTAGAAAAATAATTAATCACTAAGCTTTGCCCTAAAGAAACTATATTCTCTGCATTTCTTTCTTGTATGAAGTTCTGTTTATCTTAATATAAAACAAGGCAAAAAATTAGGCTAGTTTCTTTTATTTTATAATGGGAAAGTTATTATATGGTTTGTTTTAAAAGGTAATGATGGAGTGATGTGATTAAATATAGTCTAAGTTAGTATTGTAACTTTTAACTGTGACTTTGAAAAATAAAATGTACTCTGAAAAGAGATAGAGCTATTCAGACAGAATTCAGTGCAAGTTTCCGGTAACACTTCTTAGGTAATTACAATCAATACCATTAATCTTAAGCTATTCACAAAGTGACCAACAAGCACATATGTTGAAAATGCCTGAGTTCATATAAGAAAGGAAGAAAATAACACTCAGCCCATCTCAACTGCTACTATTAAGTTTACTTAGAAGGAGAAAGTAGAAGTTAACTGTTATACAGAAAGGTTCTATTTTAATATTTGATCTTTTTCTCTTAAATTGTTCATGTGATTTGGAGAAGACAGTAAATTGAGATGCCTGCTAGGAAAACGATCCAGACACATTTTCTCATCACAGAGTCAACCTTAAGTTGGTCATGATTTTTACTAAGTCACTGCACAATTCAATTGGTAGCTGCAGTCATAGAAGCATGCTTTGGAAGGGGCTTTTAAAGGTCATCTAAAAAACTATCCAGCAAATGAACACAGATACCTTCAACTAAATCAGGTTAAAAGTTTTCAAGAATGAAAGGGTATTGGTGAGCTTTAGGTATAGCTGCCATGAGAAGAGAGAATATTAAACAGCTTATAGGTTTCCTGGCTCTCAGAGCACCTGTCTAGGGGTGGGAGGAATTGCTGCAAGTTTAAGAATGGGAAATGCCTTTTAATACCCTTACAATGCACCAACATCATCACATCAATTGAAACACCCTGTTTTGCATCTGTAAGTTGGTTCAGTGATGGAAGAGTCAAGAAGTGATCAGTAAGTATCCCTTCCCATTGATTTCCATTAGTATATCAAGGTCTAACCATAGTCAGCATTGTGCTATAGGCTTACTCTGCAATGAAATCCTTTACACAAATTTAAAATGTTGAGCACAATTTGATGTGCCATTAAGTAACTATAAGGAAACCAATTTCTTTAACTTTAGTCTGTAAATAAGGAAGTCCATCATGGACCTGAATGCAGTTAGTGGAAAATACAGCACAGGAAAAAAATTAATTTAGGTTCCTATTTCATCCATTATATTTTATGATACTTCCAGTTTTCATTAGAATATGCCATCTATTTTTCCAAAGCCAAAATATCCTCTTGGTAGAGCTTCTCAAACTCAAAAGCTTGTTGTTTTTTTGTTTGTTTGTTTTCTCATTGAATGTTTACTTCAATTGATTTGGGTTTCTACAAACCATTTATTTCTAACAGTATCCACCTTTTACACTGCTTCTTGATGGTGCTTCTACAGTCTGCTTTGATTTTGGATAACTAAAATGTAGCTCTCTTTCTTAAAAGTAAATGTTTGTATGCTGGATTTGCCTGACTTTCTGTCTCCACCTTTGTGTTAAAGTACTATATTATTAAATTATAGTACTATATTATTAAATTAAGCAGTTTGCTCTCATATTTTTCTCATATTAGCCTCCACGGATTTAATCCAAATAAAAATGAGGGTGGTGTATTTGATAGTAGTCAGCCATTAAATCCCAAATTCTATGTCCACATCCCATTTTGATATGTCATCAATCCTCTCCTTTTGTGGACAAACATCCGTCACTATTAACAGCCCAAATTTTCAGCTGGTTAGTTGTTTCTGGCTTTTTGTCTTGAGCAATGACCAGTGTTAGTCTACTATTATATCTTTAGTGTTACAACAGGGTTTTCTCTTTTGCAAGACTACTTTTATGCTACAAAGTTTTATGAAATCCTTCAAGTGCAGTGCTGCTCCCAGTATGTGCTACTTCACAGTTCCCACACATGTGTTAGCCATATCCTACTAATTACTCTCCTTCACTCGTATCTATGACATGCCTGTTTTATTAGGGTAATTGATGCCAAGCACTGAAGTATCCTATTTTATTTTTAGAATGCCAGAATTCATTTTGTTTAGCAAGTGTTAGTCTGCTGACTTAATGTTGCATACCCCAGTCATCTGACATTCAGGCATCTTATTTGTCTGTTTTATTTATTGGTTCGTCTGTGGTTTAGGCAGTTTTTTCCTTCCCTCCTGGCATTTGCAGAAACGCATTAAATGTCAGTCAGAGATGCTTTGGCCCTGTCAACTCAAACCAGATGTTTTTCTGTGCCTGACAATTTTTCTCAAGCAGCATTTTTCCATGACCTTTTTAATTTTGTGTTATAACAGTCTGGTTCCATTAGAATGAAGGCGTAACCTTTCCTTTCAGATCAAATCTTCTTTCAGTAGAGTTCAAGAATTTCTGACACACTTGAATCTTTACTCCTTGCATGATTATTATCTCCATACAAAAGATTTAAAATCTCTACACCCTACATCTCTCACAATATTTCAAACTATGAAAGTCTATCCTATCCTGAGATAAAACTCCAGAATAACCTTTCTATACTGGTAACATATGTACTGTGACTAGTAGCTTTTCTCCCATACCCCAGGTGCCCAGTATACATAATTCTTAAAATGAGTTGCCTTCACAATCACAGTCACTTAGTCTTTAGACCTCAGTCCTCAGTCTCAATCTATATATTTAAGACTGGAAACTCTCTATTACAAGTTTTAATTTAAGACTTGACTCTTTCTTCCCTTTTTATTGGGAAGCTTCTATGACTTGTTATTACAGCTTCTCCTTAGAAGAAATTATTTAGTTTGTTCTTCTCTAAATCTACATTATGTTCATTATTTAAATTAGTAAATGGTAGGAAATATTCATGACCCTAAAAAAGGACAGTATGATGCAAAAGGCAAGCTGATCTGAACTCTCTGTAGCTTTACAGCTCGAAGATCCGTTCCTCAACTGCCCAGCTCCTGCCCTTTTTCCTAATTCTGAACTATCTATTTCCCTCTGAGACAGAGCTTGAAAGAGTAATGGCCAGACTGCTCACACTGTCCTACAACTCCTGTGTGAGTCAATGACTCTAAAGCCCTCAGAGGTCCCTCTGGTACCTCAGTGATTCTTAGATGTTCAGCCAGCACACACAGTCATATCCTGCTCCCCACACCACTCTTACATCACTCCTAGTCTTCTTTTGTGCCAGGAACCAGTACCCCTTTATCTTTCTCTTCTTCCTTCTGCTCTTCCCAAGGTACCAAACACATTGCTTCACAAACTGTGCTCTCTGCACTATGCATATAAAGCTAAAACCAAGTTTACAAGTAGTTTTCTACTTCACTCTGGTCTAACCTGGTTACTGCAAATGAATGCTTAATACTTATTCTATGTATCGCTTCATCACCCCATACAACAATGCTGCTCCAATTTGCACATCTGTTATTTCTTCAAGGTGAAAAGCAAAATTTAGAAAGTAAGGAAATGTTCAGTATGGTCAGTCTTCATAACTATCTCCAGAAAAAAAAATCAGTGGAAAGAGTTGCCAACAAATTAATAAAGGATTAAGAAAATTCCTGTTATAATTTGTCTAAAAAAGCAGGGGAAATTCTAGTGATATTTATTTCTTACTAAGGTATTTCTGAAAGAACATTTTAAAGCATAAATAAATCAGACCAATTCAACTCCTCATTCTCATCACACCAGGGGATGCTTCTAGAAATTTCTTTTATTTCTTTAAAGGAAATGTGATAGCTGAATATTAAAATGAAAATTTAATCCTTTAATATAAAATTTAAACAAAACTATCTAAGCTGCTGAGAAGTACTGAAAAACTATTCTGATCCTATTTAATAAATGGGAGTATTGCATGAATTGTCTTCTTAAAAGTCACAAAATAATTATCACCCCAATTAAATTTTGTTTTCTCTGAAATATGGCAAAATTCAAGGGCTGAACAGAGTGGACAAGGGAACTGATGCTGGACAGAACAATTGAAGTCAGCAGGTAACAATATCTCTGACAGATATGTATGGTATCCTGTTATTATGTAATGATATCACCTTTTGTGGTGCCCATTACACTCTGTCCGTCTTGCTGGGACATAAATCTGTAAACTAGACATCCTGTTCTTGGAAGCTGATATTTATAGAACCTGAAATATTTCCCTGGTGTCCTTCAGACTAGTGGAGACACTATAGGTATCCATTATTTAAGAGAAAGTTTGGATCCAGAGAATCTTTAGTGCGCTCCATATGAATATAAAATAAATTTTAAAAATTTGTACCTAGTAAAAACAAAAACAAAAATACAAAACAAAACAAAAACAGACAAAAGAACCACCAAAACCAAAACAAGCCAAATGCAATAGCAAAAATATCGCCGAACAAACACTGTCTAAGAAGTTTTACCAAGACTACATCAGGTCGGGTATTTTACACTAGTATTTGTCATGAGTCTGATCAAGCTGGTTATCACCAAATATATTCAAGAGAGGCAATTACTCTTAGTATTTCCCTGATATTCTGATCTGGCATCTAGATATTGATATACACTGATACTTAAAAATACTTTTTTGACAGAGCTGACAGCAATGTTTCTGGCAGTAGGAGCTCTGAGGACAATATAATTTAAAAGAGTTTTTAAATCTTTGCCCTGAACCAAACAAAACCAAAACAAAATAAGTTAGGCTCCATCCTTTAGTGCACTATATTGGAACAGAGGACAACATTGAAAGAGCACCAACATGTAGGGGTCATTGATGAAGTACTGACTGAGAAGTCTCTAAGAAGACAAGCATTTACAGAACCTGCTCCTCAGTAATTTGACGGATAATTTTTTCTTTCATATCTATCCAGGAGTTACTTTCTTTTTATACCTCTTCCCTGGAAAAAAAACCAAAAACAAACAAAAGAAATAACCCAGGGCTATAAAGCTTTGATTATGGCTATGGAGATATCTTTTTAACATTTACTACTTCTGTCACATGGTTTCCAGTACAGGAGTGTGTGGGAGCTCTGAAGGAAAAATACCAGCTCAGAATATAAATTGATTCATTCAAGTCAATATTCAGAGTCACAAGGATATGCTATTCACAACTTTTTTTGTACTTCTGTCTTTACCTGTTAGAAACACTTTGCATACAACTATGGAATACATTCAGTATTTATTAATAAAAGCACATGAAATTGCAAGGAGATGGAGCTCAAATCTGTGCTCAATCCTGCTCTCAGGAAATTCCACTGCAAAAATAGTATTTATGTATATGGTAGCAGGATGAAGCCCTAAAATAGTAGCACTTCTGGCCATATAAATGCAGCAGTTTCAGAAAGGTGTATTCATTTTGAAACCTTTAATGCACAGCATATAATGGATTTTCTCATATCTGATTTAGGAATGGAATGAGGCAGATTAGAATACCATTCCTTCTGCTATACTTCACACAGAATCTACTTACAGGCCTACAAGTTCATGTTCCATTTGAGCTGATAATACTCTATCTTGTTATTGATATCCTTTGCTTTTGAATAAATTGTTTTTTCAAAGCTGTGGTATAGCATTTTCTCAATAAAAAATGCTTAAGAAAGGAAGAAAGAAAAAGGGTAAGGTGCATCTATGAACAGTTTGCTGAAAAAGACTAAATGGCAACATCAATCAAAATAGGGGGTTTGTAATTTTCTTATTCCCAGCCTGTGTGGGTGAGAGATTTACTGTGTCACTTGTGCATGAAGCTGGTCAAAATTGATCATAACTTCTTTCCAAAAAATTCATGACGGCCCAATTGGTCATAAAAGTATTCTCTGTTCTCACAAAAGGAATGCTATGACTTCGGCTGTATATAGTAACAGCACCTTGCAATCATTAAATTCAGGCAACTGATGGTTTACATCAAAATAGTGAGTTTAGGCAGCATTTTCTTTTCAGCACAGGAGAGAAAGAATTACAGATTTTACCTAAACACAGCTAAGATTTCAGTTTCAAAATATCCTGAAACAAGAAAAATACCTAAAACAGAGCTTGACATTTTCCCTAGAGGGATATAGTCAGTACAAATGCCTATATAAAGATACTTAATGTTCTGTAACAGGTTATATGCTTCTTATGCTCTCTACTTGCACATCCCAAACAGAAGCTGACTCTTAATAATATTAGCCTAACTAAATTTCTAATAAGTTTCTAATATAATACAAATAATTAATGAGTGTTCATGACTAGCTTCATTCTTTTATGACTCAGTTTCTACATATAGTAACTGAAGAAATTCTACTTTTCTGGTAAATATAATTTACTAGGAATAATATTTGCATCTTTTATTTTGAATCTGTCAACGTAAAAATGCAGTCAGAAAAAGATAGCATTACAATTTAATTTTAATTATAGATTGAATGTTGGAAAGACCATTATCAAGAATTTAGATTTGCACAATTTTGGTATATACCTTAAAAGGAAAAAAAAAGTTTCATGAATGCAGTATGTACTATTTGGATGGAAAAATATTTTTGCCTAACCAGTTGGAATCTATTGTTCATAACAGCTTTAGACATCTTATGGAAAACTCTACCTCTGCCTTAATTGTAAATTGACTAAAATATTTCTACAAAATAAAACCTTATTACAATGCTGAAAAGTACACAGAACACAACATAAAAGAACATCACCAGTCTTTCTTAAATATTTATATGTTTTTCTGATGAGGATGCCTTTGCAGCTCAAAGTAACAGAATACAATGACATATAATATGTTAAAACTACACTAAACATTGAAGGAAAACAATGTTTTCCTTTAGCTGCTTTAGTACGTTTCTTCACTTAATTTGAAAACTCATGATAGACAATAATAATACTTATCATTCAGATCAAATTGAAATACCTTAATTAATTATAGTTGAATATCAAATGCACATTATGTTCTCTTAAATATTGAACTTTAATAGATTGCACCTTTTATACAAAACTCGGAAACATACATTATTTATTAGCATTGAAGCACAAAAGTATGATATTTGTTCTATGGAGTAATATAGAGATTCTCTTAAGTACAGCAAATCATACTGTAAGCTCATCACAAATGGTACAGCATTATTTTACATACTGTTAAATGTCCACTAATTTTAAGAAATATTTATGTGACCATATGAATACATCTCTACATGAAGTGGACACCTGTAAAAAGATTGCAATTTTGTAAGAACAATAGATTTTTAATAATAATTATAAGGGTTGAAATACTATATTAGCAGGCAGTAAAAAGATAAATAAAAAGAGTAACACACACTTATCTTCATTACCTTTGATTATATAAGCATAAATTGAGAAATGCTCCAGAAGTTTATTTTTCTTATGAGGGGCTCAAAATTCTTTATTTGTAAGGATATATTGAATTTTTGCATCATTGAATCTTATGTTCAACATTAGGTTACAGGGTTAATGTTTTTTTTAATTTTACTCTCATTATTTTAAAAAGTTATGCAATTTATATAAAATGTTAATGGAATTTAAGTGAATAATCCATGTAATGTCTAACAGCTCCCAAATAGATTTTTTTTAAATAAGTTTGTGACTTGATACTCATCTTGGAAGCAAAAGGGTCTATATAAATATATTTGTGTGTGTTCATTGAAGAAATTTGAAGTCTGTGGCCTGAACCTTGGCAATAATAAATGGAAATCTTAATATCACCTCTTTGTTTTTAACATATACTGATTTTTGCCATCCTTGGTAAAAAACAGGAGTATTAGGTACTAAAATGGTGAACAGGAGAACAAAATTTTTATAATAGGTGGAAAAAATTGCCACCTGAAATTTCTGCAAAATATTTTTTAAAGTGACAATAAAAGATGCATTTAGGTTAAGTTGAAATAAGTCTGTATGGAAAAACGTTATGATCTTAAGAGAAGACAGAAAGAAATAGTCAACTTTCTATAATTAATTATCACAAATTCCATCCCAGTCATTCCGTTATTTGAAAGGAAAGAAACATTAGGAAACATCAAGAAGCATCATTAAGGTTTGCGACTACTGTCCCTCAAGACATACATCATGGAAACAGGATTCACCAAATGTTGGCAGGGTTTTAATACATTAAATTGCCATTGTCATAATGACAGAGAAAATTAAAGCTCAGGTGACTGAATTGGAGAACAAAGCATGTCTATTGTAGACTTTACTTCTGGTGTATTTTGAAATGTATCAATCTCTTGAGGAAGCCAGTTATGGTCTCTGACAGACACTCTCTTAATTCTCTTTTTATAATAATGTGTTAGCTGTTTTGTAATTAATGTGCAGAGCTGTTTTGCCACAATTCTAAATGGTACTGTAATCACACAATAGCTTCTTTAGCGCTTTTGGTAGAAGGTAAAGGCCTAACACACAGTCTTAGGTTGGGAGTGGGGGTATGTATTCCATTCCTATCTGTTAGAGGTGAGGCAGTTCTCTTCTGTTAATTGAGCAGTTTTCTTCATATCTTCCACAACCAGTCCTCCCTCTGGGGAGACATTTGCTGTTAATGTGCCATTGAGTCTCACTGCATAACTGATAAAAATTACATCATCCCATTGTGAGATGCTCTGCCCCGGTGGAGGAGCCAAGCATTCCTACCTGGATATAGGCTGAGATTTGGAAGACCACGGCAACCTTTTCCTACTAGATTCCTAGAGGAGCAGCTGTCTTCTCCACTGGATTCCCAGAGGAAGACCAGGCCCATCTACACTGCCAAGGGACCTTCAGAGGAAGACTACACCCTTCTACAGACTCACTGCCTCAACAGAACCACATCTGTCACTCCTGCAGGACTGCAGCCACCATTCAATCAGGACTGCTACCAGCAGCACCCTGACCAGCAGGGTGTCAGGTCATATTCTGACTTTTGTCAGTAGGTTTTTTTTTGTTGTTTGTACTATTATATTTGTATTTTTAGTTTCCCTAGTAAAGAACTGTTATTCCTATTCCCATATCTTTGCCTGAGAACATTTTAGTTTCAAAATTATAACAATTTGGAGGGAGCGGGTTTACATTTTCTGTTTCAGGGGCGGCTCCTGCCTTTCCTTGGCAGACACCTATCAAGACACACACTTCGTAATGAACTAGATTTTAACAGGTTGCATATTGATACAGTTGGTCATAGCTGAATATGAATATCATAAAAATCTATTTGGTTTTCCACAACTAAAAATAATGATTTTAAATATTATATAAAATACCAAAATAGAATACTACAGAGTAGTATTACAATAAAAAATACCAGTGAATTCAAATTTCTTGTGAATTTCCATCTAAAAAAATAAACAGAAATGGCACATTTTTACAACGTATTAAATTTTCATACCTTGGGATATTGTGACAAAAGGGCTTCTGACCTGTAAAAGTTTTATTAGGATTGCTGTTTTGGTTTTCTGAGGTCATCACATGGCAATTAAAGTTTTATATTTGGTCTGGTATATATCAGGAAGATGAGCAAATAAGATTTTTCAAAAATCAGCATCTTTTAGAATAATAGGGAATAACTCTAGAAGAAAGTAGCTATTAAGATATTTAAAGATTATATTATCATTATTTAAACACATATAAATGTGTTTAAATAGAATATAATCTATTTTATTCTTGAAAATAATGAATAAAATATGATGGTATTCTAAAATAGTTGAACTAATCTGGGCTTCTGTAGTTTCTGACAAACAAAAATCATGCCTATCCAAAGGCATGGTTGTCATATGAAAGAAAATATAGATCATAACAGGTATTTCATTCTAATTTAGCTGAACAGGAAGAAAATTTTTAAAAAAGGAATTACAGATTCTGAAGAATAATGAGCTGAACACCAACCAGACACATTCCTGGAAGGAATCTAAATTCTTTAGAATAAGAAAAAAAAACTAAGCCAAGATACAGTAATATTCATATACATGTCTGCTAAAAACACCACAGAATTAATTTTTCTCTATATTTAGCTTTTTGCCACCATTGGATGTGTAACACTGAACCACTTCTAGATAGATAGATATAGATATAGATTATATAGGTGATATAGATATATAGATGATATAGATAGATGCACATATATGTATATGTATATATATACACAATTTATGGAGCAAATATTAATTTCAATGTATTTATGGAATTTTCAAGTTGAACACAGAATGTCCAGTTTGATCATTGCATAGCTTTGGCATTAATTACACTGCTCACCTTAACATATGAGGAAATCAAAGTGCTATCACCATGCTTAAGATAATGTCTATTCTATTCTATTCTATTCTATTCTATTCTATTCTATTCTATTCTATTCTATTCTATTCTATTCTATTCTATTCTGTTCTGTTCTGTTCTGTTCTGTTCTATCCTATAAAATAATTGAATAGCTGAGATTGAAGGATTATCTGGTTTAATCTCCTTGCACAAAGCCATGTCAACTAGAGCAGGTGGCCCTTCTCAATAGTGTGTGACAACTGTAAAGTGTATAAAACTCCAGCCCACATTCTACACATCTACCAATGTCTTCATAGCAGATCAGGAGTACAGATGCAGGTCAAAGGAGAAATAATAAAACCATCAACTCTAAAGAAAATGTAGTACCATTCTGCTTACTGTTCCTCAACACAGATTTAATTGGAAATATGCTTTAAAATACCCTGGGAGTTCCCAGGTTAAGTACCTATGCAGCTCATTTATGGAGTTAAAGTTCTCAATCAGGGATTTTCTTCCTAATGACTTTGCTTTACCATCAATGACTGTGTTTCATCAGTGCAGTTGAGAGGGCCATTAAGGACAGGAGGAGAATATAATGTTCCTTTTAAATTATCCGTGAATTTAATTTAAAACTGCTCTTTGCAACTCTTTTACTCTACTTACTGCACAGAATGTTACATGGTGAAACAACAGTAAAATTGATACAAGTGTTGTGAGGAAAACAAAAATCTTTTATCCCATAAAAGAGTAAATTACATTTTTTATATATCAGTATTTAAAATGGCTCTTGATCTCTTCACCCCAGGAAACCATTTTAAGTATAATGCCTAATTATTCACTGTAATAAATTACTGTGTGTTCTACAAAATCCACATTAGTTTTTTTTAGCTTTTGTTTGCTAAAGTTCCTCTTTCAGCCAATCACAACTCTGGCAGTTGCTATTTTCTATAAAAGCAGCTGTGTCACACTATTCTCAGTGACAGTTTTCTGATCTTATTCTTTCTAGGAAAAGTCACCATCCCTGCTTGAACAGTATATCATAGGCTAATGAGAACTGATGTTTGGAAAACTGATACTTCATATTTAACTGGATATTTTAACATAAGTATTTTACTCATCAAATGTTGAGAGTAAAAATGTCTTGTGACAGACATGTCATCTGCTCACAGTTCAAAGGATCACAAAAGTCTCAGAACAACTGAGATGAAACAAATTATATTTTCATTTATTTAAATATACAACAGTTTTCTCAAATGCTCTGTCTGGTAAAAAAATGTACCACTGTTGCATATGAATTTCAACAGCCAAATAAAGCTGACTTGTGAATAAAGCCTGAACCAATATTTCAATATTCATTAATGATATTCCAATATTTTCACACAGCTAATATATTATCAAAATGAACTTTTATGCTTCTCTTATTGCCTGTTGTTATGATCACATGACATTTTTGCAACATCAATTGCTTTTGTGGAAAACTGACAATATGAGTGCACTGAATGTTTCACCCTCTTTTAACATAATTAATTACGTGTACACCATTAGCACACCATGAAAATATTAAGGGGTACTGCATAAGTCATCTTTGTACTAGCTTGGGAAGCTCTGAAAGAAGCCTAATTTAAAAACAAAAACAAATGAAGACATTACTTCTCAGGGACATTAAATTATAATTTTTGGAATGGGAAGAAATGAGCAGCCTCTGGGAATCATGATGCACTGATGTTCCAGCAGCCTTGAAATACAAGAAAATCTTTCTTTCAGCAGATTATATGGGAAGAAAAAAATCGCTGATCCCAGTGTTGGTCCACAATTATATCACTAATGCAATTGCTTATGCCTTTACTCCCAACAGATGCTCAGAATGCAGCTTGCCTCAAAGTCATTAAATGAGAGCCATGTTCACAGTGGTAAAATGTTTGGTGCATACAGCACAGTAAAATCCTAAATGCATAATGATACTACTAAATATGAACATAAGCATTTGTATATTTGTCTATATTTCACATTATTGGAATCATGTCCCATGGTTGTAACTAAATTTGACAAGTTTCCTTAGGGTCAATATACAAGCCAACTGATTATGTATAATATATTAGGACATTAAAACTCCTGGTTCTGAATAAAAATAGAGAGTGGGAAAGTACCAGAAGAGTACGTCTGTCCAGCCTCTTTCTAAAAACAGACCAGTTCAGGAAAAACCCCAAATATAATCACTGTTAAAAAGTTTTTTTTTATCATTATTAACATTATGAAGTACTTAAAATACAAATTCGTCTAATCACTATAAGTTCAAGAAGAAGAGCTTAAAATTCCTAGATAACTGATTTCATCATGAGAAAGAAACAGCTTTACAGTAGTTGTTTCTGTAGAAGACAAGATAATTTTTCTTTTCTTGGCAGTACATTGGCAAGATGCTGTCATTGTGGGTGCTGCAGGGAGGCCTCTGCGGAAAGACATCGTGGTCTGTCTCACTCAAGTCACATCTGGTTCCATCTGTCTCCTGTAAAACCACCAAGGACTCAACTGAGCCCATCAGTCACAGGTGGTGCCTTTTCAAAAATATGTGCAAAAAGGTTGAAAACTGACAGATATAGAAAGAACAAAAAGAGTGAGAGAGAACAGAGGGAATGCCAAAGTCAAAGCAGGAAGGGGAAGAACACCATGCTGGAGAAGATCTTGTGGAAGACTTGTACTGTCTGTACCCAAGCTGCAGTTGGGTATTTCTGGGGAACTGCAGAGTATAGAGGGGCCACACGGGGGCACAGGAAGTGTGAGGAGAAAGGAGAGGCAGAAAGGAAGTACAGTGTACTGACTTTAAATCCCCTGAACCACTTGGTGAGGACAATGGTGTTTTGGCGTGCAGGATTAATGATCAGCTTGAGAAAAGGTGAGGCAAAGGGATTGTTTAAAGGTTTTTCTCTCTGTATCCCATGAGGGAAATGAGTATTTACTTATTTAATTAGCAATAATTTAAGGTAATTTTCCCCAAGATGAGTCTGTTCTGCTAACAGCTATCTCCTTGTCTAGTGGGAGAACAAAGAAGAGAAGGTGTCCCATTGGACCTGTTTGCAAACAGAGAAGCACTAGTGGGTGATGTAGTGGTCAAAGGCTGTATTTCACACAGCAGTCATGAAAGAAGAGTTTCCAATCCTGGAAAAGTAAAGAGGGGATCAGCAGAAATACCACTTTGGACTTCCAAAGGGAAGATTTAGACTTGTTTAGGAGAGTGATGGAGGAAGTCTCTTGGGAGGCAGTCCTGAAGGACAAAGGAGTCCGTGTGTGGAACTATTAGCCTGTCATTCTGGCCTCAGAGCCAAGGAAGGTTGTGGGGCAGGTCATCTTCAGTGCCATCATGCAGCACATCTGGGGCAGCCAGGTGGTCAGGCCCAGTCAGTACAGGTGTATGAAAGGCAGGTCCTGCCTGACCAACTTGATCTCCTTTTATGACATGCACCTAACTAGTGGATGAGAAAAAGGCTGTGGATGTTGTTTACATGGACTCTAGTAAAGATTTTGGCACAACCTTCCACAGCATTCTTTTGGAAATGCTGGCAACCCATGGCTTAGACCAGTGTGTTTACTGGAAAAAATCTGGCTGGGCCCAGAGAGTGGTGGAATTGCAGCCAGTTGATGGCTGGTTAAACTAGTGTTCCCCAGGGCTCAGTGTGGGGATTAATCCTGTTTAATACCTTTACTGATTATTTGGGTGACAAGATCAAGTGCACCTCAGCAAGTTCATAGATGACACCAAGCTGGGGGAGAATGTTGTTCTGTTGAATTACAGGAAGGCTCAGATGGTTCTGGACAGGCTGGGTTTATGGGTCAAGGCAAATTGTAGAAGTTTCAATGAAGTGAAATTCAGGATCCTGTACTTTGGTCACAACTACCCCACCCAGCACTGCAGGCTTGTGGAAGTGTTGCTGGAAAGCTGCCCAGCAGAAAAGGACCGGGGGTTGCTGATCAACAGCCAATTGGGTGTGAGTCAGCAGTGTTTCCAGATGGTCATTTGTATCCTGGCTTGTATCAGAAATAGTTTGACCAGCAGGACCACTGAAGGGATAGTCCCCTGTATTCAGCACTGGAGAGGCTGCACTTCTAGTTTG
Source organism: Leucosticte australis (assembly GCA_025504685.1). Taxonomy (NCBI): domain Eukaryota; kingdom Metazoa; phylum Chordata; class Aves; order Passeriformes; family Fringillidae; genus Leucosticte; species Leucosticte australis. The sequence goes on from JANIJU010000003.1 coordinate 36,244,916, forward strand.
GTCTCATCAGTCTTTAAACAAAGACATTCAGGAACTGGAGGGTATCCAGAGAAGGGCAATGAATCTAGTGAAGGATCTGGAAGATAAGTCCTCTGAGGAAAGTCTGAGACAGCTGAAAGGTTTTAGGAAAGAGAGAGAAGGTGGCTCAGGAGAGGTGCTATTGATCTCTACAACTACCAGAAAAAAGGATGTGGCAAGGAGGGGGTCAGTCTCTCTTCCCAGTCAGCCAGTGATAGCTGCATAGGAAACAGTCTCAAACTGCTCCAAAAGAGGTTCAGGTTGCATATTGGGAAGAATTTCTTCACTGAAAGAGCAGGGAACAGGCTCCTTAGGGAAGTGGTGAGGTCACTATACCCAAAAGTGTTCAAAAAACGAGTAGGAGTCGCATTAAGTGCCATGATTTAGTAGATGTGGTGGTATTCAATGCAAGGTTGGACTCAATGACCTTGAAGGCCTTTTCCAACCTTAATGATTCTATGAGACATCAAAATCTGGGATTTTAATTGGTGTTCTGTTCAGAAGGCTTTCTCTTCCATGTTAGAATAAAATTCAAATATTTTCATTTCATTTGTGAACAACTGAGAAATCAAATAAATAAACATTTTTACATTTACAACATTTACTTGACAAAAAAAAAACTACACAACCATATCATTATGCTGCCAAGACAGTATTTAATCACCTTGGCATTTTTTTTACTCTTCCTGGGTTTTCTCCACATACTTCATATTTATCTTTAACATATTTCCCAGCTAAAAAAACATTAAAATTAGCATGTTTCCAGCAGACTTTCCTTGTGATTAGTGGGGCATTTAATGTAATTTTTACAGTTTAATAACAGAGAAAAAATGTGCCTCACACACATGCAGTGCAAAAAACCTCCAAATCAAAACCACGAAACTCAACAAAAACCCCAGAATTTTTATTTCGTCCAATGCCAGTGAGTTTTGAGCTTGTTCACGGACCAGTGGTATTGTCTGGTTTTATCTTTATCAAATATACATTTATTTATTTTTATTCTTTTTTTGAGCTACTTGATATTAAAATCCCCTGAAAACATTACCAAGTTACTTGGGAAGACAAATGCAACTTTCTCTTCTGAAAACACAAATGTCCTTGCCTATGTCTTTTCTTAAAAAGCCCTTTTTGCTAGTACATCATGACTGCAATAAACTTCTGTACTTTTCTTCTGAATTCTAACATGGTTCATTTAATAAAAGAAACTTTTTTGCATGTTCTTGTTTCATGACTTACCCATGAATACAGTCTATTCAGTGCTCAGTCTTCTTAATACCCTTCTGATATTTTCCCCCTACTCACACACACATAAGAAGAAAGAGTTCTAATGAGAGCATAGGTTGGATGGATACAATAATTAACTCTAGAGAATAATTTTAATGAATTCAACTTCATGTAAGACATGAAAGCTGATTTCAACCTTGGAAATTAGTCTTATCTCCAAAAAACATATCTTGTACTAGTTTCAAAAATATTAAAAGCAAAATCAATGTTTGCCAGTGACGGAGAGAGACAGGGAGACTGACTCGGCAATCAGAATCTGATTTTATTGTGGGATACAAGCACTTATATACTCTTTCAGGGAGACTATGTAATGTGTTCTACAATGATAAGTTTAAAATCACATACATAAACTTATGCATAGAACAACATCTCTTGCTTGCAGAGTATAATAGGATTTTCTTTTTCTGGTAAGCCTGTCTAATTAAATCTTCTTGCTATCTAGGTCTAATTTTCAAAGTTCCGTTTGCTTTTGCCAAGGCATCCTGTTATCAAATCTCTTATGTTAACCAGGTCCAAAGTCCATCATCTGTCTCCTGTCCCCCAACATTCCAACAAATGTTACTAGGGCAGTCAGAATTAAACACAACCCTCAGATTAGAACCAATACCTAAGGTTGAAAAGATCTGAGCTAAATAAGGCTTCAATCATAAAAAATTGATAATGTTCTCCCAAACACGGGATAAAAGGGAATTTAGGGATCAAAGAAAATAGCTAAATGAAGTCCTTCCCTTTGCTGTTACCACCCCCAAAACCAAAGCATAATTAAAAAATAAAAGTAAACCAAAGTGGCTTGGGTTATCATTAATATAAGAATATCTGAAGAAATAGCAAGTGTTGTCCTGTGGCATAAAAGTTGTCAAATGCACTTTTACAAGTTTAGTAGGTTATGCAGGTGGGCAGTAATAGTTCCAAGTCAGGAGTCCTGATTAGAAAATTACCATGCAGGTAGGATAATAAATCAGAGGATGCAATGGAAATTAAAGGGTATTTTAGGTTTGGGTTTTTTTCAAAACACAAATTTAGCAGAAACTATCCAGTACCTTTATACTTTTTATGTCAAACTCATCACAGATGCCAGGAAGATGATAATGAAACAGAAAGAAATAAAGAAATTAATTTTCTCAACAGAATTGCCAAGCATTTATATACTTGACCAAAAGCTTTAGTTGTTATGTCCAAACTGATATATATGAAAGAAGGTTGCCTACTATTGATTTTTTTATTGCTAAATAATGTAAGTCACTTATATGAGAAAAAAATCTGATTTGTACAACATTGTCTTTCTGAAAATAAAATACCCAAAAAAAATGCATTATACTTTAAGGTTTCAATATTTAAGGAAGTAGTGAAGTCTAGAAAGGATGATAGGTTAAAATTCATCATCAGTTCTTTCCTGGCTGCAAATCTCTTTCAGGGTTCACATAGTGTATTTCTTGACACCAGAAGTAAAGGCTTAAGATCCATTTCATAAAAATAATTAAGCTTATCTCTAATTCGAATATCAGTCATCAAATAATCTTAATGATACTATTTATATGCTTCAATTTTTTTATCTTTATTCATAGTTTGGTTATATTGTCATGTAAAACTAAAGTTCTGGAACTCCTTGTTTTCATGAATAAATAGCTAATTAATTTGGGTTTTAGACAGAGAATTATCTCCCCCAAAATGCCAGATCTTAGAATTTAATATTTAATTTTCTCTTAGGAAGAAAAAAAAAAATTGCTGGAGTGTGAAGCCAAGTCTAATCCAGCAGCAGCTTTGAGTAATCCCTGAACCCTTTGTTTAAACTAAAGTAAAAATTTCAGGGATGGATGAGAAAACAAAATAAGTGAAAACTAACATTCATCAGCCTAGTTGTGAATGCAAAGTACACTACAAATCTTTTTAATTGGATGTGCAGAAAAGTGATTCAAAACCTAATGGTGATAATAAGTGCATTGTATAGTAGATAGTAATTTCAAGAGGAAAAACTCTTTAGACCAATAGCTAACTGTCCCAATGTTCAAACTCTCTTTTTTATTAAAAAGGGAATTTAGTGGCAATCAATACTGCCACTTTCTATTCAAAATAAAACTTACAGTGCAGAGGTGAGCTGTTTGTCTCTCTTCATATAAATTAAGTATAAAGTTTGAAATTCCTGAAATTTTACTTTTCAGATCAAATATAAATTTGTAGTCATATAATTAAAGTGACTGATTAAAATATCTGCATACAAAATTTTCTGTGTAACAGGAATGATTTTGTGAATATCTTAATGCATAAGTGATACATTCTCCATTTATACTTCAATGCCTTACTGTATAATTACATAGACATACATATGCACTTACCTCCCAAATTTCCTATCTTTCAAACTTTATATTTTACTGAAACACAAGGAAACAGGATTTGAGTATGTAAGTTGCTTTGTTAGCTTGATCCTTTTGAAGTGAGTTTGCCAGAAAAGCTCTCTTTTAAAGGCATAATGACAGGCATTGACCATGAGGGACTAGTGAACTATTCTTTAAGTATTTTTAGGCTAATTTAAATATTTTTTCTGAAATAATTTTTGTCTTTGACATAGATGAGAAAAGAGTTGGGCAACAGCTTTTGATTTTACTAGGCTTGTTTAATTAGAAATACCTTGCAATCAGACTGCAGCACATTAATGTGATGAAGCAAGATAAATAGAAAGAGAGAAAATAAACAGAGAAATCATCACCACGTAACCAGAATATCACTAAGCTGAAAGCTGAAAACCAGGTAAGAATCTAAGTTAATACAGCTGACATGGCTTGATATTTCTAAAGATCCATCCTAGTGATTTTTGTTATTATGACCTGAATCTTCTATCTATATTTTTATCCTAATAGATAGCTAATTTTAGCCTGAGTATATCATGTATGACCTTCAGTTCATAGCAGTGATTTTAGAATGAACACCATTTCTATAGCTCAAAGTCATCCTAATAAAAAGGTGTGATATAAAAACCTTGTGTCATTTTAAATGCTTAAATACATGAGACAGCTAGACTAAAAAACAAAACTAAAACCCAAAACCATACAAATACAACAAATCAAAGTAGAAAATCAATCCAGAGATCAAGACTTCAATATTTTTTCAAAATGCATTTCTGAGAAATATAAATACATTAAGGTATTAGGCTTTTCCTGAAAATACAAATGTTATAACACCGCATAAAGGATGTAAAAAAATAATCCAAATGGAAAACTAAGGAGCTAGCCAGTTCTAAAACTACAGTAGTGTTGTGGTGTGATCCTGTCTCTCAGGTGTGCCAACTTCTTTCCCCTCCCCCTGCCCCCTTGCCTTCTTTTTAACTGCTGTCTATCAGTTTCCACATTCCAGTTAAGGGCGTCGTGTGATTGGCAGAAGTTCAAAAGATGCTCCTCAGACCTGGGGTCATTGGCCTGTCCAAGTGTCATTGTCCCCTGAGACCCTTCCCCTCCCACCTGGTTGGTGGCTCACCTATCCTCTCCCCTCCCCCCTCCCTGTGGGTTTAAAAGGTTTTGGAACTTTGTGGTCGGGGTCTGTTGGAGATTGTTACTAAGATTCAGAACTGTAACACCGTGGAATAAACTCTGGATATAACTCTCCGGCAGAACCGCTCTCTTTCTCTTCACCATCGCCTGAACCTTTTCCACAGGAGGTAAACTGAGCTTCTACTCTGCTTGGACTCTGAGAGCCTAACTGCAATTGCCAGTGAGCTAAAGGTGTCTCTGAGGTGGAATATCCCCAGCAGGTACTTATAGCTCCAGTGCAACCAAGGCCGGACGAGCCCAGGCACGCCCTACTCGACAATACTGGGATTTTATATTCCATACAGTAGAAAAAACCAAATTTGAGAGGAGGTGAATCGTATTCCCTATGAATATCACAAAACATATTTGATCTAGAAAGCTCTCCAAATGCTTTCTATTATATATGTCTTCATATTGAATAGTTAGTCTAATACCATTGTCCTGAATGTTATGGTTAGAAAAGATGTTTGAGATCTTTGAGCCCAGCCATTAATTCAGCACTCCTAATGCTGCTCGGGCCACATCTACATGTCTTTTATGTACCTCCTTTATATTATTTTTTTCTTTTCTTAGACAAGATTGTTTTGACTCTCTTGTAATATGTAGCTGGATCATACAGATATATATTTTGTCACAAAACTTTGCAAATGACCAGTACAACACAACAGAGTATAGGAGAAGAGCTAGGATGCAAAATACTGCTATAAAATAGTAAAAATTTATTTATGAACATGAGGTGTACCAGCAGTAGGGAGGCATCCTGAATGTGATTTTACATAAGGCTTGAATAACCTTTGAATGTTTACAGACAGTGTGATTTGATTAATCAGTAACACCACATTACCCATTACAAGTTATAGTGTCTGAAAGCAACTACATTTTTTTTCAGAATTCTTGCCACTTTTCTAGTGCCACTTTCCAGATGTCCAAGGAGATAGACTTTCCATAGTTACTTATCTATGATACCAGAAAACATTGAGCCCTCCACCAAAGAAAGATGTCTTAGAGGGACTCAGATGCTGGTGCTACCTTGGCTGTCCAAGGGTGTCATTATCCCTCATAGACAGCTAAAGCTTCCCAGAAGAAAGATCCTTATTGCATGGGCTAGACTGTTATTTAGTATTTTTCCTTAAGCATGGAGAAGTCTTCTACCTAAGTCTTCTAATAACTAAGTCTTCAGTAAAATCCACTAGCTCATTACCTTACATGGCACCATAATACACTTTCATAATGTAGAGACTGATTGATATAACAGCTAGGGAAGAATTTTCTTAATTTGCAACAATGGAAGTTGCTGTCATGTTTATAATGTTATAATGTTTATAAGTTGAAGAAAGTTTACAGTGTTGTTTATTTTGAAGAAAGACTGCTGGTCTTAACTGCTATCTCAAATGAAACTACCCAAAACTCTAAGACTTGAGGTAGGACTTTGTCTGCTGCAGTGTCACTACAAGTGGTTAGACAGCTTTCAGATCAAGGAAGCTGAGGGGGTGTCTTTTGTTGCTCCTTGATTTACATAAAGAAATCTGCACCTCATTAGTAAAGATCATCTACTTGAAAACAAAACTTGCCAAATCTGGATACAAAATGATGAAAATTATGCCAATGTATATGCATGATCATGCAATGTGCTTGAACTAATCAGTCATAGCTGCATATGAAATGGAACATGAAATAGCCTGGGCTTTGTTAACAGTATAAGGTAAATTATAATAGCATGAATAAAACAGTTTATGCAAATAAACACTTAATGAAAATAATTACAGTTGAAATTACTGCAGTTTTGCAAAGATACATTCATTGGAAAGATGTTTAAGATACTAGCTGAACCAGCAATATCTTTCTAGTATATGTTTCTAGTTAAAGAAATGTTTACTTTTACCAAACACAGCAAAATTCTGGGTGAATTTTGCAAAAAAGTGAAATTTTGCTGAGTGCAAACAAAGGATTCAGGATAAATACTGATTCTCCTTTTAAACTTCTTCCTAACTATCAAAGAAATGAACAATGACTTTTACTCATAGACTATATGGGATACTCCATTCCATTCACTGCTTTTGAAAAAATTCAGAAAAATGTAACCTGAGTAGGTAAAGTCACTTTCAGAACTGTAAAAGTGTCTGTAGACAGTTTTAGAAAGTGCTCCTGCATTGGGCATATATTTGTGCAAATTGTATTGAAGCATGTCAATCAAATCTTGCACAATACAAGTTTCATGTAGAAATACCATTTTACACCCTTTTAAGAACAGAAGCCTTTAAACCTGGCTTATACAGGTAGAAATGATGCACACAGAGAATTCTCACTCTATAGAACACTCATCTAAATATTTTGAGCCAGCCCAGAGTAGAGACAAAAATGTACAGGCCCATATAAATATTAAATCCAACTTATTGGTAGCAGTTTTCACATCTTTGAAATGTCATTCATAGTAAAACACTTCCAAGTATTTGTAAGATTAGCAAAGAAAAGACAATGTATTTGCATAGATCACCAGTCAAATTCAGGTCAATATAATTACTCAAAATGGCATATTTCTTAATTATCTGAGGAGCATTCATGCTGAGGAGCATACATTTGGTGTCCCATCTGTTAGCAGGTTTGAGAGTAATAGGGTCTTTTTGCTTGTTTTGATTTTTTTTTATACTTCATAATGTTTTGCTGCTGATTTTAGGTATTAGACTCTTGTGTGATTGGTTTCACAATCATAATGCCATAATTTGCCTACACAGCATCAGGCATGCTGGCATCAGATTAGGCTCACCCTTCTCTACAGGAAGGAGGATCTTTGCTCAGAAACTAGGAGAGGTCATTGGCAGAGATTAAAACTAGACACGATGGAGAAGGGGGGAAATATCAGCCTTTTCCCTGGCAAGCTGTGGGATGATATAAAAAAGGTTAGAGGGACAGGGTGATGGAAGGGACCTCTGTTGGTGACTATGAGACATCTTAGCCAGCCTGGAATACACTTGCAGTCTTACAGACATGAGGTAACAGAGCCCAACAGGGAAACATTTTGACTGTAAAAAGTGCCAGCAAAAGTTCAGACATGTTGCATCACTTCAACTCCAGATATAAGGAGAGCAGACTTCAGGTTGCTCAGGGAACTAATGAATAAAGTCTCCTGGGAAGAATCTGGAGTGCATCAGTGCTGGCCACTTTTTAAGCATCACCTCCTAAGGCACATAAGCAGGCAATTCCAGGATGTTAGAAGTAAAAAAAAATGAGGCAGAAGGCCAGCATGGTTGAACAGGGATCTTCGCTTTGAAATAAGGAAAAAGGAAAGTATATGACAAGGTCAGGTGGCATGGGAAAAATATTGAGGGAGACAGCAAAAAAAGATGGAGTTTTTACAAGGGCATAGAGTGATCAGACAAGGGTGAATGGCTTAAAAATTAAAGAAAGTATGTTTAGATTGGGAAGAAATTCTTTCCTGTGGGAGTAGTGAGGTACTGGAAAAGTTGCTCAGAGAAGTTGTGGATGTCCCCTCTCTGGAAGACCAGGATGTATGGAGCTGGGACAAACCTGGTCTAGTGGAAACTCTTTGTGACTGCTACAGGGGATTTAGGACTAGATGATCTTTAAGGTTCCTTCCAGCCCAAGCAATCCTTCAATTCAGTGAATTTTCATTTTAACCAAAATTCTTTTTTCTTCTTGCAGTATGAGTTTTTATAGTTTTGTTGTATTTTCCATAATGCTTTCCATAATATTTTCATTATTTTTACTTTTTTAAAATCAGAGTCTGAAAGTTTTTCTGGTTCAGGAAGCAGTAACAAAAAGAAAGATATTCCACTTAAAGTATGATAAGGGAAGTATTTGAACAAAAGTGATGTTTGGTTTGCTTGGGGGATTTTTTGTTAGTTTTTGGGGTTTGTTCCCTATTCTTATTTGTTTTCAGGCTTCCCCCCACATACATTTTTTCTTATGGAGATGACATGTTTCTTTTTTCTTTTCCTTAAAATTTCGTCAAAGTACTACATTAATTTAAGGTCAATATTCCTTGTTTAATACTTGTCACCTAAGTGACATTTATGAAGTTTATCTAGGAGGTCTAGATGGTCTACCATGTTAAACAACTGTTAAAATACAGTTTCAATCTTTCTGGCCTGTTCATTAGAGATGAAATCTTTACATATAATCATAGCCAAATAACTTTTCTATTGAGCTACAATTTGTCCATAAGTATAATGCTATGATGCTAGGCATACTCATCTGTGAGCAGCAATCAGCTAGAATCATCTACTCTGGCTCTGTGACTGCTCATATCAAATTTTTCATGTGGAGAAACAACCTAGTCACAGTAAAGGACCACAGCAGAACAATAAATTTAATTTAACATTGACCTCTGCAATGTCTGACAATCTGCTGCATCAAAACAATGCATGTTATCAGATTTCAAGCCTTCCAATTTTTATGTGTCATGTCTAGTTCCCTCCTCAAAGCCTTACCAGGTCAAAAATTGCATCACTATACCCTTCTTTTCATTTAGGCCTATTTCCTCTGTTTTTGCATGAGAAATATGAAAGACAGAATAGCTGCTTCAGAGTGTGAATTGCCGTGTCAATAGTATTTCCATTACTTTCTCTAGACCTGTTTTGGTGACTTCGGCCTAACACAGAAAAAGTAGTTTTGCAAGGGTCACATGCCCTCTCTTCTCAAAAGAGCACACCATCCCCCTTTTCTCTTGAAAATCAAAATTAACATAGTCTTTCTTACGTTTCTGAAAACTTAGCAAGTACACAGTATTTAATGCCAACAACTGTAAAACTACCACTCTACAATGATTACTGTTTTTCTTTCTTCGCAGTTAAGACTCTTACTCTGTGCATGAGCCTTTGCTTCATTTAGTCTTCCAAATGGATCAAAAAAATTGTTCTGGCATTTGCAGTTAAAGGTAATAATCATCTCTCTGGAAAGCTGAGGCAATTTGTAGAGTGAAATGTCTCAGGCTTGTTAGTTTTAACAAGAAAAAATGAGTCAGGACAGATTTCTTTCCATATTTCTCTTTTAGATCCTGAATAAAGTCTTACATTTAATATTGTTCTTATTTGGAAACATGTAAAGTTGACAGTTTCCTGGACTGTTCAGAAAAGATATTTTCATGATAAGTACAGATTATCACACAAACTGCATCATTACAGAACAAGATTAAATCTATGGCCTAACTCTATAGGTCGCGTAGAAATTTTATTTCAGATGTTTTATTAGCTGAGCTCTAACAGCTCTGCAGGACACTCAGAATTCTAAAACTACATAAATTATCAGGAATGCATAAAGAAAAGATCCACTGTGGTTTGTTTGTAAGAAACAAGAGCATACCATCAATTAAGATGGTAGAAATGGAAATGATAAAAGTTGGATGTTAATTACTGCTGATACATTGCAGGCTTTCGCTTCCCTGTAAAATACATGCTGAGGCAAATTGTTTGTTTTGTTCTCCTAAATAAGCAATTACCAACATACTCCTTCTTCTATCTGACAAACTGTATTTTCAATTCTATAGTTCTTTAATCTATTTGCTAAATTAGATGCCTTGATTATAAGAGTAAAATGATATAAAAGCCCAAATAAACCTCACAATATTTGCCTTCACCCTTTTAAAAATGTCCTTGAAATTTCATTGTTGTATGAATGTAATGAGATTTTTAATGAGTGACATGGTTGAAATAGAAGAAAAATTAAGATACTATGCTATTTCTCAAACCTTGATCTCTAGTGAATGAGAAACAGATTGAGGATGTACTTCCACCATCATAGTCCTCAGTGTAACAGTACTGCTAATTTATTACCTCATTTGGGCTAGTCATCTTAACAGTGAGTCAAGCACTGATTAACTTGCTTTCATTTTTCTATTGCTTAGATGTAATTTGGTGTATATCAAAGACAAATTGAACATGAGTCAGCAGTGTCCTGGCAGCCAGGAGGGCCAGCCCTGTCCTGGAGTGTCTCAGGCACAGCATCGCCAGCCAGGCAGGGGAGGGGATTGTCCCACTTTACACTGTGCTTGAGTGGCCTCACCTCAAGTCCTGTGAATTGTAGGAAGGGCCTGAATATAAGAAGGATATAAAGATAATAAAGTGTGTCCAGAGAATGGTGCCCAAGATGGTGACAAGTCTTGAGGGCAAAACTATATAAGGAGAAGCTGAGGTCTCTTGGTCTGCTCATCTTGAAGAGAAGGGCTGAGGGATGATCTTATCACAGTCTACACCTTCTTCAATATATGATTCTGAAGTCAATTATCATTTTTTTCCCACTATACACAAGTACCTTTTTTAAAGTTTATGACTCAAGTCCTAAAGGAAATTCTTCATTCTTTTGTGTGCGTCATTGCAATATTTTCAGGCAGTTTAAAAATACTGACAAAACTTCTTGTCTCCTTTTAGAATTACCAGAAAGAAAACTATTAGCGTGAAAGTTGTGAATTTGGCTGCCACTTTTTCACTACACTGAGTCCATGGCAAGTTGTTTTCTCCCAGTTCTAAGCAGACAGGTATTCACTAAAATTGCATATTACTCAAGCTGGCTTTGTACATCCCGAAAAGACAACCTAAGAAAAATGTTTAAAAGTACATTACATGAGCAAATATTTATAGATAAGAGCATGAAATTGGAGATTTTTGGTTATCTGGCTGTAAAGCAACAAGGTTCATTAATAAGAACAATTTCCTGTAAAGTGCCTTTCAAATAAGACAATTTTGACACCAATATCCAGATAAACTGCCAAACAAGAAGTAACAGTATAGGTATTCTACATAGCTTGATCACACAATAGATGATATGCAGTGGTAAAGAGGTGGAAGGTGCATGATCTTTTCCTCAAATCAGTTCATACCTTATGCACAGTAAGAACACGACTCCCTCTGCCTCCTGGCTTTTTTCCATGCTGTTTGCCTTTCCACACATATTGCCTGTCTTCTGCTGTTTCTTAATAATATTTCTCTGTTTCTTAATATTTCTCTTCAAACCTGCCTTATTTTCAGGGTTCTCCCTGTTCCAAAAAGCAAGGTGTGACGTACAAAATTTATCTGAAGATAAAAGCTCAATGTTCCTATGGAATCAAAGTATTTCATAATTTTAATATCAAGAGAGAGCATATACTGATTTCTTCTTTATTAGTTTCTAGTATGTTAATGTCATTGTTCTATTTTTGGAACTTTGCTGGAATACTGTGGACATGCATAGGTGCTACATAGTAAGAAAAAAATAAATAATTTTGGAAAAAAATCTATTGACAATTAAAGAAGTCAGTTTTTCAAACAAAATTCACCTTGTACTGTTTTGAGCAGGAAAAAGAATTTAGAGGAGTTTAGTATTATTTTGTGCTTTAGAACTTTTTCAATTTTTCTCTTAAGTCATTACAAATAACCATGAGCTTCCCATCTTAAGATGCAAGAAATAGAACTGAATTCAGATATTTTAATAAATATTCCAACAAAAGGTAGGTAAAGCATCATCTTTTTAAAACAAGCACCAATCCCTGCAGGTTATTTATGGACTTGCTCTGCTTTTGAAGGGGAAAAGAGAAGCATGCCTTTATGGGGCTCATTCCAGGAATTAAAGGTACAGCTTTAAAATTGCAGAGTAGATTTTTCAGTCAAATAAATATACTTCATATATGTTAAAACCATGACATCATATGATACATTTCTCCCATTGAATAAATCGTCTTTGGTGAAAAACAAATTTAAAGACATATTGGGGTGAGAAGTAGGAGGGATAGCCAGATCGAGCATTAAGTATTAGATGAATTCCAGAATTGCTTCTTACCTACATAAATTATTCCAGGCTTCTCAAATAAGGTAAGATTTTTTATCTCTAAACAATTTTAAAATTCTCCAAAATACAGAACCATTCCAACACCAAGGAAAATAGTGACTGAATGATCTGTACTTTATCTAATATACTCACTTATTGCTCAAAAAATGTAAAACCTCTGAGAATTGTTTGGTCATATTATAGGCCATTTATGGTTTTGGTTCCTCTACAGCATAATAATCCTTTCATGGGAAGAAAAAAAAACCCCTTTTTATTTCTTCACTCCAGTGTATCATATTTCTTTTTTCTATTCATTTTAAAACCCCTTTTTGGGCTATATACAAGTTTCATGTGAATTGTTTGGCCTTCTAAAAAAGCAATCTTTCTTCTGATTGAGTTTCCCATGTTTACTCTCTATGAAAATCTTAACACTCTTTTTCTATTCAATTTCAGCTAATGTAAAAAAAAATTCAAAATGTTTTCCTACTCAGTTTAAGCTTCATAAAGATATATTTTAAAAATCTTTCAATTATGTTTACTGCATATTCAACCTGGCATCATTCCAGGACCTTCTTCCCATCCTTCTCAGAGTGGGGGGCCCAGCACTGCACACAGGACTCAGGGTGAGGCTGCACCAGGGCTGAATCCAGCAGGATGATCCCAATCACAGCTGGTGATGCTGTGTCTGCTGCACCCCGGGATGGGGTTTGCCCTCCTGGCTGCCCGGGCACACACTGCTGGCTCACCCTGATCTGCTGCCAGCCAGCACCCCCAGATCCCTTTTGCAGGGCTGCTCTACACACTCTCCTCTCCCAGCTTATACCTGTGCCTGGTGTTACTCCACGTCCCAGGGGCAAAAACTGGCATATAATGAATTTCATTCCATTGATAATTGCCCAATGCTGCAGTAAATACAGATCCTGCTGCAAAACCAAGAGGTAGAAGGCACCTTCAACAGCACCTCTCAGGTATCATCAGCTCACTTGCTAATGGTGCATTCAAGTCCTGCATTCCAAATCATTGATAAACTTGTTGACCAGAACTGGTCCTACAGTGAATTCCTGAGGAACAACACTAGTGATTGCTCACCAGGCAGATGTAGCCCCACACACTGAAACCCCTGAAGTTCTGACATTCATCCAGTTCTTCATCCAGTTCACTGTGAACCTGATCATCACAAGAGCTAGTCCAGAAAAAAACTGAGGGACAGTATCAAAAGCAATACTGAAACCAAGAAAAGCTGCAATGACTGCTTTCCCTTCAGCCACTAGGTGAGAGATCTTATTGCAGAAGGATATCAAATTATTTAGGCAGGACGTTCCCTTTGTTGAACCCACATTGTCTGTGCCTGGAGATTGCATTGTTCTTGACGTGCCTTTCAGTAGTTTCCACCATGAGCTCCTCCATCATTTTTCCAGGTACTGAGGTCAGACTAACAGGGCTGTAGATTCCAGAGTCCTCCTTCACCTCCTTCTTGTAAATTGATAACACTGGCCAGATTTCATTCAGCAAGGACTTCCCCCAGTTCCCCAGACCTTTAATAAATGACCATGGGGCTCCTGCTACAATATTTACTAGATCCTTCAGTACTCCAGGATGAATCCCACCATGTCCCATAGATTTATGAACTGATGCAACTTGTCCCTTACAATTTCAGTGTCCACAAATGGAAAGTCACTGCTTCCAGAGTTGTGGTCTTCCAACTCTGAGGAATGGGCAGGTCAAGGTTTATCTGTATTATTTAAAAGAATGAGACAATGAAGGCATTAAATGCCTCCTCTTTTTTTCTATTCATTTTTTTCAGATGAACATCTTTATCTGGTATCAGTTTAATATTTTCCTTAGACATTCTCTTGCTTTAAATAATTGCATTAAATAATTTAAATGAGTCTTTCAAGGAACTCTTTGAAAATATAGATTAATGAGGAAGCTTATTATCTGCTTGTTTTGGTTTGCTTTCAAAATAAATTTTTGAAGCCAAAAAATGCATGTTTGCTGGACTGTTTGGATCTGTCAGAGGAAATGTGGCAAAAGTTACAAATGCAATTGAGGTTGATTTTGTCAATATTAATAGTTGGCTGGAGCTAACACAAGGTTTTCCATAAATGTGAGAATGGAAGGTCATGGTCTGCAGTGTGCATAACTCTAATCCCAGAGGGAAATAAAAGCAGAGAAAAAGCCCTCAAAAAGGAGATATTGAGTGGTGTTGTGTGTTTTAAATAATGCTAATGTTGGTTCTGTTAATTGTTTTCTGTTTAGAAATGGTTTGATCCTTAGTTCCCCCCATGTGATTCCCCTCATGATGGGTCTTCCCAAGTTATCACCTACCTTCCCCGCCAGTAGCCTGCCCCTCAAACCGAGTGATCCTCCGCTCCTCCCCTGTATGCCCTCATAAGTCTCTTCCCCTCCTTATGGTGCCGCCCACTCTCCCTGCCTGTCATTGTAACCACCCCCCCCACCCCCCCACCCCCCAAATAAATTCTTCATTTATTTGAAGAATTTTCTGTATCAATCATCCCTAACCTGTTACATGATTTGCCTCCGGGGCTTCTTCCCTCCCCTGTGTAACCCTCATAGGTTCAACTGTGTTTCACATTCCTCCCCTGCCCTCTGCTTGTTGGTTGTTCTGTGTCTCCTCCCGCCATGCCCACTCCCTTTTTCAGTGCCTCCCCAGACCCTTCCTTTTTGACACTCATCCCTGGGCCCATCATGGAGTAAAGTTTGTTTGCACCCATATAATGTCCACTCTTTCCTTCCTTTATTTCGGGACTTCGCAGCACACTCTTGTCCGTGCCACCCACGCCGCAGACAGCACCCCTACCCCGGAGTCTCGGAGGAGAGCCTGGGAGTGGCCCGTCCTGTGGCCCCTCTGGTCACAAAGGGAGCAGCTAGCTGGCTCCCCTTGTGCTCTGGTGACTGCAGAGTGAGCTACAATATTGCTTTCGAATAGATTGCATGAGGGTGAATATGAATTCCTGAAGAATGTGGTATTAACCCATGAGATCTCCTGAGTGAGGTTGTTTCCAGGAGTCATGGAATCTCCAGAAATATCCCATGCATTGCAGCCAGGCTCCCCCCAGGACACACCTTTGTTCCTCTGTGCCGCCCCAGGGTGGTGGTGCCTGGCCTGCCCTCACTGCTTTCTGCCTCCCTACAGAGCCTCACCATGTTCTGCTTCTCCCACCTGTTCCAGCTGTGGGCTTGGGGCCATCTGGAACCATCTCTCGGCATGGAGAGCTGGGCCTTTCTTTGAGGCATAGTAGCAACTCCTGATAGGAAATCCAGCAGCTGCCCTCTCTCCCTCTGCTCGTTTTGCATGGTCAGCTTGGCTGCAGAAGGGGACCTGTGTCAGAGAAAAGTGAGGAGCTCTGGGGAGCACAGAGGAAAAAAGCCTTTCTGTGGGGTTTGCTGACAATATTTCAGGTCTTAGTTGGAAAAAAACCTGAGATTACTGAATATGAGAAGTGTGCAAAGCATGTAGTCTTAGTGGATGATCAAATGCATTTTTTTTAATGGCAGTTGTTAATAAAGCCTTTTTTTGATCTATGAAAGTTTTTTAGAGCTAGGAAATTAAGAGGAAATTTTAGAGCTAGGAAATTAATTTCTGCTCAGTGTCTAGACTTCAAGTATATGCTGGGTATGAAGCACACCAGTTTAAAGCTGTCATCAATTGAAATGAATCTTGCACAAAGGTACGTTGCCCAGAAATGAGTGAATGGAACAATTATTTTGGCTTTGTAGACTCTAATATTTCTCATTTTGTATCACTTGTCATTCTGTACTACAAAGATTCAGACATATTTAGCTGTCCTTGCCCAAATTATGGTACAGGATTAAATTGCAAATTTCAGACTTTATCTTGTCTATTCCTACATTCTGTTTCTGTGAAACAACTTCCTTGTCATTCAATATCCAAGGAGAACCATCTCCATATAAACGAATTCCTTAGACATCCCTGTTACACATACTACATACATTTTAGAGTTAAAATTAATCTTTTAAGGAAAACATTAATTTTCTAAATATTCTATGAAAATTTCTCTAAGCATCCTCTGTTTCATGCTTTGCCATTGTTCCCAGATCCCTTAAAAATAATACCATACGGTAGTATACTCAGATCATGAAAATTTAAAAAAAAATGAAGCAAAATCAAAATTTAATGTTTGCATTTTCACAAATTACTAAGAAAACTAATTTATTGTAAAAATTATAATTTGTAAACATATTTTAGGCTGTATGAGGAGGAGTATTCTTGGGACTACAGGCTGAAAGCTGCTTAGTGAAAAAGACCTGGGGGTGCTGGTGGCCAGCCAGCTTAACGTGAATCAGCAATGTGCCCAGGTGGCCAAAAAGGCAGATGGCACTCTGGCTTGTAACAGGAATGACAAGAAAATCGGTGTGGCCAGCAGGACTAGTGAAGGGATCATCCTCCTGTACTTGGCAGAGGGGAGTTTGTTCCTCAAATCCTGTGCCCAATTCTAGGCCCCAAAATTCAGGAAGGACATTGAGGTGCTGAGACACGTCCAGAGAAGGGCAATAGCATATTTGAAGGATCTGGAGCACAAGCTCTGTGAAGAGCAGTGCAGGGAGCTGGGGATGTTTAGCCTGGAGAAAAAGAAGCTCAGGGGTGCCTCTCTCTACAAATTCCTGAAAGGTGGATGAAGCCACGTGGGGGTCAGTTATTTCTCACAGACAACAAATGACAGGACAGAAGAAAATAGTCTCAATTTCTTCCAGGAAGGATTTAGATGCACTATTAAGACTTCTCTGAAAGTGTGGTCAGGCAATAAGTTGCTCAGGGAAGTGTTACAGAGTTGTGTTTGTGGCACTTGGGAATGTGGTTTAGTGGCAACATATCCATGCTACTTTAACAGCTGGACTCATTGATATTGAAGGTAATAATTCCATGATTCTATGACTCTATGGGATTTCACACAGATTTTGAAGTCAACAGCAAAAGGAAAATAAGATAGATTGAGTATGGACACTGTTTACTGAATTTCAGAAAAGATTTATTATTAAGATTTTCAGCAAACTATTTCCCCTGGGCAGAGTATTTTAATGATTCAGTGCTTACCTAGGGTGACTAATCTTTTGATGTAACAAATCTGTCTTAGTCTCAGAAAGCAACCTTTATCCTAAATGCAGGTTAAAGAATGTCAGTAATGGTTCATGCAGAAATTATTCTGGAGCATGTTACACTGTCTTAAGTGCTGTTCCCTGATGTGCCTTCACACCTGCCTGTGCTGTATATCAATGGTCAGGTTTTCAACCAGTCTGTAGCTGAATTCAAGTGACTATTTCTGATGCTAGTGACCTCATTAGTTACCTCATTAGTTATCTCATTATTTCCTGTTTCCAGTGCTAAAATTCTGGGTGGCTTTAAGTGAATCTTTAAGTGAATATTAGGCTATGTGATCAACTTCTAGTTATTGTTTCTGAAAACTAACAGCATTTCAGTTCTGCAATATTTAACTGGTGTTCATTAAGTGTTCCCACAAGGCTGTAATAAAATTTATTGTAAAATATATAACAAAACTTCATAATTTTTCCTGTATGAAATTGTTTTCTTGAGAATAGAACTTGATTAAAGCCCTCCAGGTGTTAGAGAGATACCTGTCAGAAGCTGGATGATCTCTAAAAGTTATTGTCAAAGTTGAATTTCAATACTTGAGACAAATTATGGTATATTTTTGGTACATATTCAAAATTGGATGAAAGGGTCGGATGTCTCCCACTGAAAGTTTTTTAGAGCAAAGTGAGGAAGGAATGGAAAAGTGTTTAAAACATCACAGGAATCAATCCCATACAGGATTCAATCCCATGCTGCTTGAGTATATTGACATGGAAACCTAATAAACTTCTCAGGCATTCTAAAATGCATCAATTTCTATTTTCAATTATTTAATCCATGAAGTCTTTTTTTTTTCTTTCTAGTATTAAAAATGAATTAATAACTGTAGCCATTGCAGTTGTAGTTCCGTTTGCTTCACCAGCTGGGAATTTGCAATCAATTAATATGAAATTGCTTGAAGTAAAAGTACAGTTGTTATTACTGCAGACGGAAGTTTTTAAGTCAAAAAAGTGTTGGCAAGAAATGAATATTTAAAATTATCTTCAATATTACACCTTACTAAATAACAGGCAAAATGTTTTCTGTATGGTTTTGTGTTTCCATAGAATAAATGTAAATGGCAGAAACAATATGTATAGTTTCAGGCAAGAGATGATAATATATCACTTTTTCTCATTACTCTGTATCATACTGTCTTCACTTTATGATCCTTAAGGTCAAAAAGTTCCTAATTTATTTGTTCTGTTAGATATTAGCTGTCCATTTTCAGCAAATAGATGGTTAACATCAAAATAATGAAACAGACTAAAAAATACTTACGATAAATAATGAAGTTTTTACATTTTCACAACCAAATCTAGAAAGTTATTCTGTAACAAGTCATTCACTTTGTTGAAGGACTTTGAGATAACACCTTGAAATTCCAAATCCATTACCCCTTGAACAAAGAATCTAGAAAGACTGGTGAAATACTTTTTTAAAAAGTGTGCTGTAACTCTGTATCACACAGGGGACCCAAATCACTGCAGAGTGTTGGGGCCTGAGCCATGTTCAGCACTGCTCAGTGGCCTCAGGAGGGTCTCTGAGCCTGACAAGGAGATGACAGCAGGGTCTGCAGCTGGTCCCACCACCGTGACAGACGCTGAGGCTGCTCCAGCACCAGCGACAGGCGCTGCCGCCAAAACCGCTGGAACAGAATCAACAGGTGCCCCTGGCAGCGGGGCTGCAGAGACACAGAAAAGAACATGAAAGTCACCTGGTGAAAAAGCTTTAGCAAAAACAGTCAAGGAGGACAGGGAGAGCAAAGAGGAAGAAGCAGAACCATCACAAGGGTGATTTTCAGGGCCATCATCAAGGCTATCATTGGAACTGGAAGAAGAGACAGAAGAGACAATCACAGCTCAATCCCTATCTCTGAGCAAGCCACAGGAGCCAAGAAAAGATTTCAGCTGACATCCATGTGAGCATTTTTCTGCCTGGCTACTCCAGTGCTGGGACAATGGAGGCAATAATGTTGAGTTAGAGGGTAAGGAAGCCAGGCAGCTGTGATCACTTGCTGAGGAACCAGGCATTGACAAAAAAATAGGGAAAAAAGACACAAGTCCTTAGTCGCTGAAGGAGACTCTTGCCAAGTGTGAGGGAAAGGTATTCCTATAAAGATGATGTTTCATGTAACTTAGGCAAATGGACTCCAATAAAGACAGGTTATTCAGTAACTGAGGGAAATGAAATATGAGAAAGAAATGAAATTTTGACCCAGAAATGTGCAGCTCTCCACAGATCCTGATGACCTTTTCTGTCAATGAACTTTGTGGAGGAAATTTGTACAGAGTGCACCAGCAGTCTGTACAAAAATTGGCAACAATTTTTTGGAAAGGTGATGCACCACCAACAGTCAGTGGCTTGATTTGGTAATTCTGGGAATATGAAGAGAGTATTTCTCTATCATTGTGGCTGTGGGGAAACTGATAGAAAAACTGACAGATAAACTGGCTCATGAGTTCCAGCAATTCAGAGAGAACATGTCCTGCTCCCCACCTGTACAGGCCCGTATTTTAACAACTGACAGCAGGTGTTCTTTTGCTCAAGAGAGAGAGAGCATAGGACACACCACAGGGTACCCTGTGGCTTTACCTTTGGGACCATGGAGAGGATATGAGGAAGTGGGATGGACAACCTACCTTGAATTTTTAGGTGTGAAAATTTCAGGAAAAAATGTCTACAAACGGTTTTTTCCCCCGGCAATTTTTTGCTCTATTCTCCAACAGTAAATTTTCCAGACAGAATGGAAGGTCTGATTATACTACTGTCTCTAGTGCAGCCGTCTGGCAAAAGAAGCGTCCTGGCCAGCAACTGCTAGCAGCGCGGCGACACTCTTCCCAATAGCCAGGCTTCGGGACAGCACCTAAGGACACCGCCCAGAGTTATAGCTGCAAGTGATGCCTTGTGCAGGATGAGACCGGTTAGAAGCTGCAGCCAACAGAAATGATGAGAGCGCTCTTTAGCTGTGGCAAGTTCGGGTTTATTGTAGGTCTGAGGGAAGCAGACAACCAAAGAGAGCGAGGGAGGGTTTACATCAGGCTATAAAGGGAAGGGAGTCCAAGGGAGGAGTCAGGGCTTGGACAAATGGGGCTGCAGGGGGGAATGGGACGCAAAGAACGAACATATTGAAAACACCAATGAATACAACCTGGAGGAGGGGCTCCGGCTCCCAAACCAATCACTCCAAGCCCTAAGCAGAAGTTTCTAGAGAAAAAGGTGGTGGCAGGGAGTGACTGGCAGGGCACTGGGGAGGGGATTGGAAAGAGATACATCACTCTCGGGGATGGTCACCATAGCAACTAGGGTGGAGTTAGGGTAATAGACAGTAACAGGGAGGGGAGGAAGAACCCAGGCAGAGCCAATACAAAACAAGGGGGGAACAGAGCAGTACAACTTAAGAAACACACCACAACACTCTGGGAAGAGAAGTTTTAGCCCATCTGTACAACATGTTAGGAGTGAACATTGTGATGTGTTAGAGCGGTCCTGCTTCCAGCCAGGTGGAAGAGAGGCATAACAGGGTTTACTGGACTGTGTGGAGTCAATGGCCTGGCATAGCAGCCCCACAGGAGCTTAAGGCTGTAGCAGACTCTGGTGCCCAGTGTGCTCTAATGCCATCAAGCTATGTAGAATCCATCTGTATTTCTGGAGTGACAGGGGGATCCAGACAGCCGAGATTACCCTGAGTAGGAATGAGTGGCAGAAGTACCCTATTTTGCCTGGACCAGAGATTCCACACATTGTTGGCATAGCTTATCTCAGGAGACAATATTTCAGGGACCCAAAAGGGTAGTGGTGGGCTTTTGGTATAGTTTCCCAGGAGATGGAGTTTAAACAGTTGTCTACTTTGCCTGGTTTTTCAAACAAGCCTTTTGTTGTGGGATTGCTGAAGGCTGAGGAACAGCAGGTGCCAATTGCTACGGCAGCAGAGCAGTGTTCTACTGGGGGCAATAGAACACCGAGAAAAAACTGTAATTCCCATCTATGAACTAATTTGTCACCTGGAAAGCCCAGGAGCAATCAGCAGGACTCACTCACACTTTAAGAGTCCCATATAGGCCAGTCTATGGCCTCATACAGAAAGTCTAACAGGGAATGGAGGCTGAGTAAAGCATTGTGCTCTGAATGATGTCACCTCACCTCTGAGTGCTGCTCTGTGAGACATAGCACTTCAATATGAGCTGGAGTCAAAGGCAGACAAGTGGTGCCACCCCTGACATTGCTGATGTGTTTTTCTCAATCTCTTTGGCAGCAGAGTGCAGGCCACAGATTGCTTTCACTTGGAGGAGTGTCCAAGAACTGACTGTCCCAGGGGTGGAAAAATAGCTGTACCATCTGCCATGGACTGATTCAGACTGTATTGAAAAAAGGTGAAGCTCTGGAACACCTGCAATATATTCTTGATTTTACTGTGTAGGGGAAAAATAAAATGGGCTGGTTTTGCCATAAAACTGAGTAAGGTAAAGGGACCTGCACAGGAGATACAGATTTTTTTAGGAATAAAATGCTAAGATGGACATCATCAGATCCTAATGGACATTGTTAACAAGATATCAATGGGTGGGTGGGCAATGTCTCCACCCACTAACAAGAAAGAAACACAAGCTTCTTTTAGATGTTTTAGGCTTTTGGAGAAGTTGCATTCCAGATTAAAGTCTGATGGTAAGCACTTTGTAGTGACCCAGTGTGGGAAGATGACTTCTTCTCCCCATTGGGCTTCTTCTCCCCACTCCTGGGCAGTAGTGAGTCGACCAGCTCCAAGGGAACTGCCTCCTCAGCTCACCTTGCACTCAGTCCTGGATAAGCTCTTCTTTACCAGCCAGGAAAGGAAGAAGGGCTCAACACACACTGCTGGGGATCCAACCAGCTTTATTCGAGGCGAGGCAGAGGGTCCAGGAAGGGTCCAGGGGGGCGTGGAGAGGAGAGAGGCAAAAACACAATCAGGCTGAAGGGGAGCAGGTGGCAAAAAGCCCAAAACAGCGGTGGGGCCAGAGTTTATAACAATGTAACGAGCAGGAGGGGCCAGGGTACACAGAACCAATGGAGAGAGAGACCAGGGGAGGAGCTGAAGTAGTGTGATCAGGGGAACACGAATGGGAGAGGGGGAAGGGGGCGGTGTTAAAATGCAGACCAATGGGGAGGGAGAGAATGCAGAATTTTCCAGAACTTGGGGAGGGAGCCACAGCTGATTGACAGTAACACAGGAGTGTCCTCCCACGGCATCCCCGCCCCACAGTCCTTGGGGTCTCCTCCCACAACCCAGAAGAATGATTTCAAAGTGGGTCCTGAGGCTTTGACCAAATCAAGCAGGATATAGTTCATATTGTAGCCCACAGGCCAGTCCAAACAGTGCAGTATTTTAAAAAATGTGCTTTATACTGCACCTGGGGAGAATGGCTCCACCTGAAGCCTCTGGAAAAATCATCAGGGGAGACTCAATGTTGACCTCTAGGTTTTTGGAGTCAGGCATACAGTGAATCTGGAACATGTTATACTTCACCTGAAAAGGAGATACTGACAGCGTATGAAGGTGTCCAGTTTTCTTTGAAGCTGATTTGTACTAAAGCACAGCTACTCCTGGCACCTTGGTTACCTGTATTGAGTGAGTTGGGTATTTGATGGAAGGATGTCCTCTACACATCATACATCAAAGACTATATGGAGAAAGTGGGTTGCAGTGATCACACAATGAGCTTGTATAGGAAACCCCAACTGTCCGAGATTCTTAGAAGTAATCATGGAGTGGACAGAAGACCAAGATTTCAGAATGTCACAAGAGGAGATGGTACTACATGCTGAAGAAGTCACACTATGTAATAAAACAAAATGAGCAGCAATATGCCTTATTTGCTGATGGATCCTGCTGTTTCGAGGGAAAATATGAGAGATGGAAAGCAGCTGTATGGAGTCCCCTATCACAAGATGCAGAAACTGCTGAAGGATGAGGTGAATCAAGTCAGTTTGCAGAGTTGAAAGCCATCCAGTTTGCCTTAGACGTTGCTGAATGAGAGAAGTGGCCAATACTTTACACTGATTTTTGGATGGTGGAAAATGTCCTATGGAGATGGTTGCAGCAATGGAAGCAGAATAGCTGGCAGCAACAGGGTAAACCCATCTGCCTGCTTCATTGTGGTAAAGTATTGCTGCCTGGGTGGACAATGTGGTTAGGCAGGTACTTCATGTAGAAGGTCATGTATCCAAGAGTTAGGCCGCAGAAGAGCATCAAAACAGCCAGCAGGTGGATCCGGCTATTAGCATTGAAGCGGCTCAGGTGGATTCGTATTGCCAGCAGAAGGGCAAATTCTAGCTCAGTGGACCCATGACACCTCAGAACATCTGGGAATAGGTGCACCATATGGATGGGCTTATGATCAAGGGGTGGACCATGAATCCTTTGAATGTGGAGCATCCTCTGTGATCAAGCTGGTCAAGCCTCTGTGGAATGAATCATGATGGCTGAAATATAAATATAGGTGTTGTGGTTTGAGAGGAAATGAGTTTTTTTGGGATGGTGTGGTCAAAGCAATAGGTGTTCAGATTTTAATATTGGCACCTGGTTTGTCCACTGAGGGCATGGATACACCTCTGAGAACACAGGGGGTTAAAAGCTGTGAACTCTGGGGGAAGCTCTCTTTGGGTTCTGGTCGTAAAAGAGAACAGAGCTCCTCTGCCCGACTCCAAGCTGGGCGGGGGAGGGGAGCCATGCGGCCGGAGGAGGTAGGCCGGGCCTGGGATGAAAGGGAAGAGGCCCCTGTGGGATGGAAGGGTGGAGGAGCACAGCAAGGCTTTGGGCAGCCCCCCCCCCCCCCCCCCCCCCCCCCCCCCCCCCCAGAGGGAGAGACAGGGAGAGAACCTGTGCCTGTGATAGCGCAGCCAGCGTGAAGGAGAAGGGGGGGCTGCCCGGCAGGGCAGCCAGCCGTGGGAGTTCATGGACAGGCAGAGCCTGGGACTTTTAACCCTTCTTGTGGATGATGGAAACCTGCCAAATGCTGATCCTCCTGGAGTTGATGAGATAGAGTTTGGGATAGCAGGAAACGGGCAAGTGAAAGATGTTGAGAGAAGCTGAGAAGAAACCTAGGTGGGAGGAGATGATGGAGTGGCCTTTGGCTGGACTTTTCTTGTATAGCCATGGGCAGAACCACTTGTGTTCCTGTGACACAGAGACTGCATCTAGGGGGAGGCAATGGCTCAGAGCCAGGAGAGTGCAGTGATGTGAAGGAGTGCCTGAACAGAGACGACAGGTGAGGAGGGTGGTGGTGGTGCCCTCCGTCTTCAGAGAAAAAGAAGAGGAAGATGATCTCTGTTCAGGAGACCCCTCGGCCCTAGGGGGTGAAATCTGGGGAGGGGTAGGTGTCCCAAAAGGAGAGAGACTGTGCTCTTTTTGGAACTGGACAAAGCATCCTTAAAGGGAGAAACCCTAGAAGCAGCTCTGGTCCATGTGCAGTGGTGAGAGCACTGGACATGGAAGGAAGAGATCACGATGGCAAATGTTTTCCGGGCAGTGCCACATGTGACATGGAAACACAAGAGATTTCGACTGTTTCCTGGGGAAGTCTGTGGTGCCGGAGGGACTCCTCTCTTCTTGAGGAATTGAGAATAGATTATCTGAAGGGTGGTGATGGACTGAGAGTGGGTGATCTAAGGGGTGGTAACTGAATTGAAAATCCAAGGTTTTGTTTTACTGTGATATATTGGGAATCTGGTAGGGAGAGGAGGAGGAAATTTGGAAGGTTTTCATCCTGTGTTCTGTGTGTTTCTGTTATAGTCTTAGGTTAATAAAGTTTTTTTCCTTTCATTCTTAAGCTGGAGCCTGCTCTGCTCTGTCTCTGATCATATCTCACAGTAGATACCAGGGATGAAGTATTTTCATGGGGGCACTGGCATTGTGGCAGGTTCAAACCATGACAATAGGGAAGCCTGGCAGGTTGACCATATCACACTCCTCCAAACCTGTGTGGCAAGAGGCTTGTGCTTGAAATGGTGGAATCAACCATAGGATAGCCAGAAACTTCCTGTTCCCTGTCACACTGCATGAAGCAGTGTTTTGGGACTGGGGAAGCAAGTCTTACCATGACACAGTACTCCAGAAAGAGTTGAATCAGACAGTGGAATACATTTCTGAAACAACCTTGTGGAGACTTGGGCCAGAGAACACGGCATTGGGTAGATATATCACATTCCCTATTTTGCACAAGCCGCTAGAAAGATCAAGTGGTGTAATAGACATAAAAGACTGCACATTAAAGACTGGATGATAAAGAGAAAAATTGTTGGTGGGACTTTCAAACTTTGGGATACACATATAGCAAATATCATTTGGCTACTCAAAGATCTGCCAATAAGGCTGACTCTGACAAATCAAAACTTTTACATACTGTACAAGGGGATAAAGTTCCTGTAGTGCACATTAAAATCATGCTGAGAAAACAGTCTACCTCAGCAATAGGGACTGCTTTTGCTCGAGGACCTGGGTGCACTTAGTGGGTAATGCAGAAGGATAGGAAAGTCCAGTGTGTGCCTCAAAGGGACTTGATTTTGAGTGAAAATAGCCAATGAGTTAAATTGTATTATGCTAATATCTAACACTGTGTTTTACCTTTTCTATGGTGTCTACATGTGTATCACCTCACTGAACACCTTAGGGCATCAATCCTAACCAAAAACTTTCTGGGGATCTGAACCCGGCATCCTTCTGATTGTTGCACTTGAACCAGTGAAGAATGAATTCTGATAAAACTGGACAAGGACAGAAATACTGGAATCAGAACTGACTCAAATATGCAGCATGAAACCATTTAGCAGCTGGGTGGTGTTTTATCTCCAACTGAGCTCAAAACCATGACAGTAATCAATGCCAGAAATAAAATATCAGAAAGAACAGGGGGAAAAAAGAATTGTATTATTCTTTTTTCCACACTCACAGCTATGGAATTAGAAGGCAGCAGCACTGTAGCACTAGAGTTCAGGGAGTAAATCTTTAGCTAAGACATAAGAAAATGGTTTTCTTTTCCTTTCATAAAAGAAACGAAAAGTTCCACTTTTCTTCACTTGAATCCATCTTTGTTTATTGCTGCTAGGGAAGAAAGGTTATTGACTGTCATTAGAATTCTTTGAGTAACTGGATACAATTGCAACTCAATTGATAAAAGAAAACTTATTCCGAAGTCAAGAAAAATACTGCTTTTATCAATACAAAGCATAATTCTTACAAACAAACTTTCTTATCAGCTATACAAAACCTATGTTCAAACACTTGAAAAACTGAATAAGGTGTTCATACAAATATGTACATGACAGTAACATCTCATGGTTAATAACACTTGTAAATTTACCAAGTTTAAAATAAGTAAAATATTTTAGTTCTTACTAGGCATAAAACTCATCCATTGAACTGTCTGAAGAATCAAATGTGAAGTTTTCTTGACCAGCAAAAGCTGCATAAGGTTTTCAATCCCTGTCAACAAGATGCTATGCTGTATATTTAAAACAAAAGTCTATCAACTTATTCAGTATTTTACTTTTTAAAATAATTTGCAAATCTCCAAAAAGAACATGACAGCTAAATAAAATTAACTTATTTGAAAATATTTTCTATATTGTTTCTGAACAGCTGTAAACTATTGTTTAGCAGTGAAATAACTACAAAGTAAAGACTTTCCTTCAATTTTTTATTTTTTTAGTAGCAAATCACAGTTTGCTCTACTTATTAGCATAAATTGCTTATAACCAAACATTTCTTAAGTAAAACTGGCTACTTTGGATGCCTTTGCAAGTTGCATAGCCAAGCACGCATTTCTAGATGACCCTACAAGAATTAATAGAGAAGTATTAAGAGGAGTGAGCATTCATAAAAATGTATGGTTTATGGGTGGGCTTAGAAACAAGTTCTTGTAAGTCTTTATAGGAGACTGATGATTTTACATATCATCACAACTCCTGTTTATATAAATTGGTGGTTACTTACAGTAAATATTGGCCTCTTACTGACAAATAATTCAGATAATTGCCAACTAATAAAACAGAAATCAAAACAGAACCAAACATTTAAGTAAAAGTAGTTTGATTTCTGTTGAGCTTTTTTCCTGACTACCTAGTCTGTAGTGGTATAATTAGTTTGTAAAATTTGTGAAAGACTTGTTTGTTGCTTCTAACTCTTAATGCATTAGAACCCAATAATGTTAATTTTTTTTCCTGATTCTACATCAAACAGATATCACAAAAAAGCATAGTGTCAGATATGACAGAGTATGTAACATAAAGAGTCACAAATATTCATCTTCATGTTGAAGTAAGCATATGTTTAGAAAGTGATGCTTACTAGAATGTGCAATTTCTCTTAAACAGATATATTTTAACTTCATGACTTGTAGTATTTTTTTGAGTTAACTTGCTCAGAGGTATTAAGTGCTATGCATTGTACATATAACATGAATGAATGAATCCTATCATAAGGCAAAGATGGATTAAAAAAATGGAAAAAACCAGGAGTGGCTTCTTGTATATCACTTTCTCAGAGAAGGTGAAAAGAGAAATCTCTGAGAGCATATCTAGATTTGTCCTCTTTTACTTATCAACCTAAAATTACCAATAATTTTTAAAATTTAAAAAATAACCTTGTTCTTTCTCTTACCCCATTTTTTCCTTCTTATATTAATATACTAAATACATGGTATATAGACGTGGTATAGGGTTAGACTAACTCCTTTTTTTTTTTCGTGAACACTACAAAGACTTATTGAAATAAAGAGTATTTCAAATTTTAGGAGAACAAATAAACTGGAAGAATAATGGTAACAAAAAAAGCAGAAGTTCAGTGGTGAAGGGGATATCATCACTCAAAAGGCCATCAAGCCACTCACTATTTCAGAGAGGAGAAGAACGAGACAGAATAGTAACAACAGCTTTCAGTAACTGTTCAGAGTAGGAAGACCAATTGAAATGCAAGACAAAGAGATTAGTCCTATAATCTAGACAGATCCACTAAATTATTGTTATCTTTCCTGAGGTAGAAATCATGAAATGAAACTTGGCAGATAACAAACTGTTCCTGCCTCGAAACAGAACTGTCCATGTAACTAGTAGATAATATCTGTTAGGATTTACTTTCAAATTTTCAAATGTCAACAGAGTTTTCTTAAAGTGATAGAAAACTTGGACACCTTACCAAGATTTTTCATTGTATATGTTCATCTTTAGCAAGCCAAAGGATTTAATAGAAAATCATATCATGTCAGGATGATAGGAAATAATATTTCTGAACTCTCTAAAATATTTTATCTACAGCACTTAAAATAGCTGTTCGGTAGTCTGATGGCATCTCCATTGATCTGGAAGAAAGAAAGCAGTCAGGTGAATAATAACTTCATCTGCTGCAAGATTTCCTTAACATCTTCATTTATTGCATGAATGCATCTTTCTATTAAATTCTATCTTTTTCTCTCACAAAGCAGTAAATACTATACCACCTCTTAAGTTATCATTTCTAGGGCTAACGCCACTTAATTCTTATCATAGATGGATGTATTTCAACACTGTCTCTTGCTAGTACCAAAGTGCCACACCTATAGCATACATGCCATTTCAACACAGGTGTTGTAAATCATCTCCATGTTATTTTCAGAGTAGAAATAATGTCTTTCCAGGTTACAGGAAAATAATAAACTGTTCTTTTAAAAGAAAAATTTTCACTTTTAACTAAAAGTTTGCTGAATGTGATTCATTAAAGCTATGTTAATATAGCCTAACTGTTCAAAGGATGACATAATTGTAAACCAGAGAAAAGTGTTGAATTGCAGGTTTCTTATTAGACTCATTCCTTTTGGAAACACATGACTTCTACAACCACAGAAACAAAACAAACAAACAAAAATATTATATGCATGAAAACAAAGCAACAAGAACAACAAAAGGAAAAACAAATTTGAGTTCATAAATTGTAATACTTCTCAGTAGTACTTGGAACTCCAGGGCAGACATTACCAATGTGAAAAAGAAAAAAAATCAGTATAATTTAAGTCACTTAAATATCCAAAAGTCTTTCAATAGCACAACATATTTT
>JANIJU010000003.1:36274767-36297893 GCA_025504685.1 Leucosticte australis
ATATATATATATATATATATATATATATATATATATATATATATATATATAATGTTTAAAATCATAAAAAGGATTTAACAGGTGTTACCTTGTCAGAGTCCAGAAATTTTAGTCTTTCATTATTTCATCTCTCTGTATTGACTCAAGAACACCTTCATCTTTAAACGAGAGTCAACAAATTTCTTTTCTCTTTTTAACTGACATGGAAACAGGAAGAATCAAAACACAGTGGTAAGCAGAATTCTTGAAGGACAGGCAATTTCAGTTCACTGTCAACTGAACAGAATCAGACACAGTTGTGTGGGCCTCTCCTTTGACAAAGGTAAGCAGCTTCTGACTGAGCTTCAAGTTAGCTGAATATCAGTTACCAGGGACTGATGGGTTAAATTTTATCAATGTGGGTACCTTAATCTAAGGTATTGGAAATCATTCTGGCAGTGGTTTTCAAATGATGGAATGATACTATTGTCTTAAAACCTTTTGAAGTAATGGCTACATGATATCATAAATTTTACTTAGATCTTTGCTGTAATCAGTTTTGAACAGGTTTAATTTTTATACTGTTCTGTATTTTATATATAATAATGAAGATTTTGCATACCACATTTTATTTAAAAGTAGTGTTGTAGAAATTATTTTTAATTCTTTACGTTTTCCCTCCATAATTATCAAATGAGTTACAACAGATGATTCTTGCATGGCTTTACATATCTAAATATACAGGATAAGAGTGGCAGGGGTGCAGCTTGCCTCGAGGTTGCACATCCAGGGGTGGAATGCAGCAATGTGAGAAGCATACTTTTACACAAGGAGCCAGAACGGACTATCACTACAGTATTCATAAATAAGTTTGAGTGGCCTAGCCTCAGATCCTTAAGTACCAAACTCCTTCTGCAGACTGACTATTTGTGCCATAAGAAATCACAATTTTAGCAAAAGAAGATGTGTACCACTTGGGATGAAGTATCATTTGTGCCCCTTCTCAAATGGCATATCATGGGCAGTGACTTGAATCCTATGAAGTCTACAGTTTCTACTCCAGCAAGGCAAGTGACCTCAGGAAGGAGTAATGGGCTTCCCTACCAAGTGCCTCCGTTGGCCAAGAATGGGAAAATGAGACAGGTAAGAACTTCCTTTTGAAGGTGTAGATGGCAATCTGCAGGGAGGCTATACAGCTGTCTCAAGGTATTTGACATTCTGAAAACAGTGCAAAGTGAGGAATTTGTGAGAAATGGTGCTGGACACAAAATTAACAACTAGACAATGTACTGCCATTTTCTGAGAAAAAATGAGTCAAGGTTAACAGAATGGAGCACAGGTGCTTATAAATCATAGCAAATGATTGTCCATATCTTTCCTATGAAAGCATTTTCGACTGTCCACGTGACTTTATGTGCTATTATTGCATAGACCCTGTAAGGCTGAAGTGGACCACGTGTTGTATCAAAGATTGACATCAAAACACAGGGTGTATAAAGAATAGGAGAACCTGCATGAACATTTTTTCAAAATTATTTATATACCAGAAGCACAGAAAAAATTTGGACATCATGGAAACTAAAGAAAACAGATGGGTACTGGGTCTACATTTCTAAAGGTTATCAGGCTAAGTTTAAGAAGTTATTAATAGACAAAGTCAAATTCTGTTTTATTCCATTAAGCTCATTGGGCTTGTGTGTGTATGTGTGTATTTTTGGTTTTGGGGTTGTTTGTGATCTTGTTTTGGGAGTTTTTTTGTGGGTTTTGGAATTTTTGGGGTTTTTTGGTCGTTGTTTGGTTGGTTTGGTTTATTGTTTTGCCATGTGTTTGAGGGGTCTGGGGTGGTTATTTTTTTTTTTTTAATTTTAGTAAAAGTTTTAACAATGTGTGTCCCTAAACTATCAATTTCTCTTTTTAATGGATTTAGTGACAAAAGACAATTCCTGAGTAAAATATAAACTGAGGAAGTTGATCAAGATTAACTGTCCATTCTAATGAAAACAAGAAAATTAAGGTAAATTTAACTGTCTATTAGAAGAGGCCAGACCTGTGGGCATAACCTTAAGCTCAATTCTCATACCACATATGGTACTAGAAAAAATATGGAATATATATATACATTACTGTACAAAATAATTATGCATATGAAAAAGATACACACTTTCTGAAAGACTTCCCCCCATGTCTTCTTCAAAGTTGCCTGGGTTTTTTTTCCAAGCCATGCAAGTAGCATTTTGTCAGATAAAATAAAATACACAGATTGCATGTTTGATCTCTTTTTCTAGAGATAAGATTGTCTCAGTGTCTCAAAGATTGTATCTTTGTCTTTTCTTGACGGCAGACAGAAAGGTATGTAAAGTTTTTTGTTAGATGATAATATGAAAAAAATTCTTTGATAGTATGTGAATACTATGAGGCACAAAGTAAACAGCAATAACAAAATTATGATCTGTCATTACAGGTCATCTTATATTAGCCAACAGTTTCTGTATTACTTTGCATTATAGTGTTTCATAGGCATATGAAAACGAATAATATTTTGACATTCAACAAAGAAATAATTTAAAATTTCTAGATAATAGATGCTGTAAAAATTAGCTTTTCCTGTTGCATGGTAGAGTTCAATTCACAGAGTGAGGTTTCCCAAGCTGGTGAGGAAAGACCACAACAGTAGGAAGGCACCACTGGGAGTAATACCTGTCTCTGCAAATTGCATCGTACTTGTGCTAAGCCAGTGAGACATGAGTAAAACTTACAGGGTTATGGGGTGAATGTGATTGATGTTTCTTTTATAAGCATAAACAGGACAAAGCTGCTGCTTAAAGCCATAAACTTAATGTACCTAATCCATCACCCAATGGAAAAATAAGTAGCACCTGACAAAACGGACAGTATGGACTCAGTGAGCCCAAGAAGGCACTTATGCTCAGACGAGCAGTGAAATATGCTTTCAGCATTTCAGATCTCAAAAGCAGATATGATTCCACAACTCTAGATTCCAAAACTTAGTTTTCCCTAATTTTGATTCTCACTGATCATTTTTCCCAGTTTTTCTCTGTATGTTTCAGATAACTTAGTTTCATTGTTCTGATCTTGATTATTTTACTTTTTTTTTTTTTTATTGCTTTAAAAGTTCAGTATTACTTTGGAAACCAATATTTGGTTTGATCGAGTTTGTTAACTTAATTTTTTTTTTTAAAGAGGGAATAATAATAATGTATTATTTTTTTCCTCTTTTTGAATGTGCTTTTGCTTTTCTCTGATTAGATGATTCTAAACATTTCTCTATATTTTTCTATACACTATTTCTGCATTTCAGTTTATTGTAATTTTTAATTCCCTTTATAGACTCACATTGTGACAGATCAATAAATGTCTAAAAGAGAGTAGGGCTCAGAAGTGGTGGGCAAGAGTGAGCTTTGGGAATAATGTAGTGTGTGATGGACCATTATAATTGCAAGGAACCTCACCTTGATCTCAGCACAAAGGGAACCCAGGCCACACAAAGGCCTTTGTTTTAAATAGAGACACTTGGGCGCATCCAGAGGAGTGCAACAAGGCTGGTGAGGGGCTTGGAACACAAGCCCTATGAGGAATGTTTGAAGGAGCTGGGGCTGTTTAGCCTGGAGAAGAGGTGCCTTAGAGGTGAGACCTTATTGGTCTCTACAACTTCTTGAAGGGAGTTTGTAGACAGCTGGGAGTCAGTCTCTTCCACAAGGCAGCAACTGACAGAACCAGAGGACACAGCCCCAAGCTATGTCAGGGAAGGTATAAGTTGGATATTTGGAAGAAATTTTTCACCAAAAGAATAATAAAGTACTGGAATGCTCTTCCCAGGGAGGTGGTAGAATCACCATCTCTGGATGTGTTTAAAAAAAGACTGGACATGGCATTTATGCTAGTCTAGTTGAGTTGTTAGGGCATAGGTTGGACTTGATGGTCTTAGAGGTCTCTTCCAACCTCATTATTCTGTGACTCTGTGAAATAAACAGCTTTGAACTGCTGGTGTAAATGTTTGTCCCTGATTTCATTAAAGGAATGTGAATGCCTCCCCAGTTTAGCCAAACCCGCACCTGGAGAGTGAACAATTGTTCAGCCCAACCTAGACTACAAAAAAAAAGGCAAACAGCAAATGAATTTTAAGACAGCAACAGGCTTGGGCTAGTATCAGCCTTTCTATTCCTTCCTTTTGAGGACACTAAGCATCATGACTCAGAGCATATGGTTGAGACTGGTAATGGGAATCACATTGGTATTGTGATTGAAACTGCTGCATTTTGCCATAATCTACCTTTGTTTTGAGATTTCAGTATATTTCTAGTCACTCTACTAAATCAGAAAGCCTGTATGACATCAACTATCTTTAAATAGCTAGGGGTCTGATCTGCTGGGAAGCAGCTCTGCAGAGAAGAACCTGGGAATCATGGTGGACAACAAACTGTCCATAAGACAGCAATGCACTCTGGTGACCTGCAAGGCCAATAGTGTCCTGGGGTCCACCAGGAATAACCTTAACAGCAGTTCAAGGGAGATTATTCTGCCCCTTTACTATGCCCTGGTGAGGCACATCTAGAGTGCTGAGCCCAGTTCTGGGCTCCTCTCCATGTACAAGACATGGAGATCCGGGAGGGAGTCCAGTGGGGAGTGGAAGCATTCCATTCTCCAGAGGGGATGGAAGCCTTTTTCTTTTGAGAAAAGGCTGAAGGAGCTGAGCCTGTTCAGCCTTGAGAAGAGACAACTGACAGGAAACGTGTCAGAGCTGAAATCTTATGGTTCATGGCTTAAACATTGTTACGAAGGACTTTCGCCCATTAGGGCAAAACTATGTATAAGGAAGCTGCTGTCACTGAAGCCCACCCCTCCTTGAAAATGTCTCCTGAATGGAACCTTAGACTGAGTCAAATTGTATAAGGGAATTTGAGATACGATAAAGGTGACACTGCCGTTCAACCATCTAGGGTCTAGGAAAAAACAAACCCAGCTGAGGGAGAGGAATGCTTCTAAAAGAAAACCAAATCCAACAGCTGTCCAGAAAATCACCCCTGGCTGGTGAGGGAGGTCATAGCTCACACCATCACCTGCTGAGGCCAGTTTTGCACGCACTCCTCCAAAACCAAGGGGAGAGGAGATGAGTTTTGTGTGTGGCATAACCTCTGGTCAGAGAGAGTGAACACCCATCCTTCCTTACACAAACTGGCTCAGCTGTAAAACCCCCCAGGCCAGGAGGACCACATCCATGGGACATTCACATGAAAGGGTTGCTAAGCGTTGTCATAATCCATCCATCCAATCAATCCATAATCCAAATAACCCTAAGTGTCCCCCAGACTCATTCCTGAGGCCTTGCACCAGAGAGCTGCACATGATGCAAAGTAATGCAACAGATCCACAGTCTGGTGCAAGAGACCGTGCCAGACTTGCCCCCTGCCAAGTGGGCATTCCCAAGGCCCAAACATACATTATTCCATTGAACTTTATGCTCTTGGGGGACCCTCACCACCAAGAAGAGCAGACGGAGAGGATCAACAGGATGCCATTGGGATCCACAGAGTGGTGATATTTTCTACTTAATCTGTCTCTATCACTCTCTTTCTCTCCCCCCCTTCTTTTTGTTTTTTTCTCTCTCTCTGTCTCTCTCTCTCTCTCTCTGTCTCATTTACTGTTAAATAAAACCCAAACTATTGACTTTGGCATATGGTCTTGTTAGTACTTTAATGCAGGCTGAAGCATCACTGTAATAACCCTGTCATAACAGAATCTTATCAACTTCCGTAAGTTTCTAAAGGAAGGGTGTCTAGAAGATGATCCAGTCTCTTCATGGCTGTGTCAAACTATAGGATGAGAGGCAATGGGCACAGAAAGTTCCACCTGAACATGAGGAAAAACTTTACTGTGTTGGTGACTAAGGACTGGAACAGGTTGCCCAGAGAGGTTGTGGACTTCACTTCACTGGAGGTATTCAAGAGCTGGCTGGACATAATCCTGTGCCACATGCTCTAGGATGACTCTTCTTGAGCAGGAAGAGACTCTTCTTGGAGCAGATGAGCCACTGTGGCCCCTTCCAACCTTACTTGTTCTGTGATTCTGTTCATCATATCTAAAACTCCTACACAAAGATTCTAGAAAAGAAAAAAAGTGCCACCTAATGCCAAGTTAGATAATTCTATCATTTTCTGTTCATTGGCTTTACCAATAGCTCTGGAAATCATTGAAATCCTATTGCTGGAGAAAGATTTCAATTGTATGTGGTCTAATGAAACACTATCCTTACCTGAGTCATATGTCTTTGACATCCTGGCTCTTTGTCAATTTCTTGATGCATTATCAAGGGTGGAGATTTGTTCAGCCCGGCCATTTTGTTCACAACATTAAAACCAATGCAATCAGGAAATGGCAGAGGATGAATTAGTAGGCATAATCCATCTTTTGACCCCCTCCCACTGACTAATATAAAATGAAAAAGAAAGAAGAAAAGGAAAGGAACATTAAATAAATAAAAATAGAATATACTGTAACAGACAATCCTGTAGAGGTTCTGTTTGGTTAATGATTTATAAGCAGATATGATAAAAATTATATCTATCAAAAAACTTTCTGATTTTTTTTCAAATCTAGAGGTAGAACTTTTCAAATTATTATGAAAATGATTCTAAGAATATGTACACTAAATTAACAAATATGTAATTAAGAAAACAGTAAATGCCAAAAGCCAGTACTTGATGCTATTTCTCTTATTTTTTATGCTTCACAATAAAACCAGGAGATATACTTCAATCAGACTGTGTAGAGTTAACAGATGAGCTTGAGTTAGAAAAGTTACCTCTTCCCAGAACATCTTTTTCTCAGGACAATTGTAGATGGTGTGATCTGAGGTAGGAGGGTATTTAGCATGGATTAAATTCCCATTTTAGATCTGTTAAATTCTTATAGGGCATTTACAAGCACTGCAAACCTGACTGAAAACCACCTGACTGAAAGGACACATAGTGAAAACCCTCAGTAAACTAAACTAGATTTACTGTTGAAAGAGACTGGTGTTTGAAATCTTGCTATTTTCTCTAACAGAAGAGCCTACTTTGCATTTGCCACAACACCAAATGTGACTACTTTAGATTTTCAACACAAGA
Source organism: Leucosticte australis (assembly GCA_025504685.1). Lineage (NCBI taxonomy): Eukaryota > Metazoa > Chordata > Aves > Passeriformes > Fringillidae > Leucosticte > Leucosticte australis. The sequence continues at coordinate 36,281,874 of JANIJU010000003.1, forward strand.
GTTATAAAGTTATAACAAGTTATAAATCTTTAAACTAAGGAGAGCTAAAAACCAGACTTCAATCATGAACTGTAAACACTCATTCACCAAAATATAAAAGGAATTGCCATTACAATTCACTATTAGAGATAGCTAACTTGGGTCTGTTGAATCACTTTGGACATAGCTTTAGACTGTACCACTTCATGTAGAATATAATGCACTCAAGAAACATCCATCTTCTCTAACCCACAGTTGATACCCTTTCCTTTTCCTTTACTGCATACATTCACTTACTTTTTTTGTGTAACAAGTGAATCTCAATATTAGATGATAATGTACTGGCAAATTTTGCTTACTATGATCTTCAGTGTGCCTTTTCAAAGTAACAAAAAACAATAACTCAAAAGTGTGAAATAATGGCTGTCCCTATTCTGAGCATGGGCATGTGTTCATGTTAAAAAGAAATGCTGTATGCCAAATTTGTTTCCAATACAATTTCTTTTGGTATGAGATTTGAGTGGTCTAAGCATAGTTGAATACCAGCTGATTTTTTTCTATTTCAAGGGAACATCATCGTTCTCAGAGCATATTTCTGCGGTTTTAATAAATCTATTTATGTAACAAATAGGAATATACTGATCAGCCCATTATGTTTGATTTGATACTGCTGATCACTTGCATGCTTGCAGGTCATCTTGCCACATGCTTCTGTAAATGTTTTGCAAGTTAATTATCTTAGTGACCATGGATCTGCTGGAAAGCAAACAGTACTGGCAAATCAAATGATGTTACAGAAGTGGGTTCTAGAATTTTCTCGTCCATTCTGAAGTGCTGAGAATTTTATGAAAAGCATTTCTGAAGCATCTCACAACTTTTCTTATCACAAATAACAAATCATGAAGCTCTCTGTGTGTAGCAGGGCCAGTTGCCTTAGTAACAGCATCACCCCACTTCCTCAAGAGAAGGGCCAAGTCTCTGTGCTTGAGGCACTGAGGTCTCTCTGCAGTTTCTGTTAAGCCATAGCTTTCCCAGGGAAGAATATCAACTTATTTAACCAGTCTGGAGAATAATTATATACAGAGAAATTTGGCTGAGGTTTCATTTCACTTCACCTCCTGTTAAATATGCTCCTTCTTGAAGAAAGAGGGATTAAGTCAATTGCCATCTACTATGCAGTCTTAAAATTTTGAGAGATATACAGGTGGTCAAACATCCATATAGAAGTAAAACTTTTTACTGAATTCTATCATATGTTAAAAAGGAAAAAAGGAAAAAAAAGCATTGAATACACTGTAGGCTGTAAAGATGCGAATGAACGAATGTTAAAGTGTTCTTGAAGCTTGCATGGATGCTAAGAAACTTTATGTTATTTTGCACACAAAAACAGATTTTCAGTTTTAATTAGTGATTTTGTGGCTTAGCATTACTAGGATGCATATTTCAGTGATCTGTGTCACCCTAAGGCAAGAGTCATTTTGAACCACAGGGGCAATCCCAGAAGTACAGCTAATCAATTGGAAACCAGCTACTCTTGTCTTTAAAATTGCTTTATAAGGATAATTAAGACAAATTTCTGGCTCTAAACCATTTATCAGGAGGGTTTTTTGGGTTTTGGTTCCTTGTTTTCATTTTCTTTTTTTTTAACTGCTTACTATTATCTTGAACACAAAATTTTGATAAATACAAAGCACAAAACATATATGTGTTTCATAATAAAGAACTTGATAACACTGAATTACTAAGAAAGCCAAACCAGAAACAAAAAAAATGCAAAAAGCTAACCCAGCCAAACCAAACCAATTGGTAATCTGTTACAAGGTTCTTCTGCCGGAAGCCAGTGATTAAAAGTTTATTTTATCTTTTTATCTACCTTCTTCAGCCTATGTAGAGGTATGAAGGCATTAGAGATACCAAAAAAAAAAAAAAAATTGAAAGTAAACATTCAATTTACAGGGAAAACTTTTTTTTTAAATTTAACCCTCTGCAGAAAAATCCTAAATATTTTTGACAGTTGATAGGAAGGAAAACATTTTGAAATAAAAGATATTTGAGTATATATCTAAGTGAATTTCCTTCATCAGTTGTATGTTAAGTTCTCTTTCAGTAAAAGTATTGTAACTAGCACTAAATTAATAGCAAATCAGAATGAAATCTAATATGACTTAGAAAGAAAAGGGAAAATATATACAATTTAAAGCCAAATGCTGAGAACAGTTCATATTTATTGGAAAATTTGGTGAATTTACTGTCTTTTGAAGGTAATATGAAAGCTGTAGGTAGTTGAAAGCAACTGTGACACCCAGCCATATTTGAAGCAGCATCTTATAGTAGCCCATATTTAGAGCAGGTAACCTAAATGTATTTAGTGCATTTTTTAAAACAGTATTCATTTCAAAATCATGTTTGAAAACTGTTTGGATTCAAAACAAGTCTTGCAAGAGCAAGAAGAAAATAGAGTTTTTAAGCAGTCTTTGCTTAACCAAGTAAAATTAAATTTCTTTTAAATTGGATGAGAAATATTAGAAAGGTCTAAAAAAAAAACAACCAAGACTTCATGGTGACATAAGGCTATCAAAAATGATTCATTGCACTGTCAGGCTTTATAGTGTAGTTTCCAGCAAGAGAAATTTCTTCATGGACAGGAAAAAAAGGAATAAACAACTCACAACCTCTTTGGATCTTCCTAGTACATCTCTTAGTATAATCTGGATAACATGAGATGAACAAGACAAACTTGAAAAGTGGTTATGTCAATATGTTTTTCTTGAAGTCCACACCTATTAGAACTTCAGAAGGTTCTTAATTCAGATTTTGGTCAGGATTAACCTTAAAAATAGGGTAGATGTCCTAGAATACAGTTTGTAATCTTTCTTGATAGAGGAATCAAGAGTTTCCTGATAGGAACAATCATTCTATCCCTTAAGCCTAAGTGAATTACCAAAATATCAAGATAACATCAGCAACAAATGCCTGTTTTTATTTTTTTAATAAAATATATGGAATATTGTGAGATATTTGTCAGAGGAGGCACCTGGATATCTCTCCTGCAGCATTCTTATTTGCCCATCAAATATTACCTGTTCTAGAGAGTCTGGTATACATACGGAGTTAAGAACACGTCTGTACGAGAGACTGTTTTCTGAATATCATTTTGCACACCCTGCATGATGAACCTGTGGGCTTAACAGGATGATTTCTGACTTCTCACTTGAGTCCAGGCATTTCAAATCAAGAAATTCTAGTCTCCAAATTTTAGGTAATCTTCTGCAGCTCGTACTCTGATAGTGCAGCTGAGACTCACATGCTAACCTAATTCTTAAAGTAGAAATACTGAATTGACAAAAATTTCTGACTGCTGAAGTATACCAGAAATAATCAGCAAGATTTAATCAGCAAAATACTGCATTTAGTAATTATCAGCCTCATGATTCCATTCCAACAACTTGCTTTTAATACATTTTATACATACACATACATCACCACGAATTATTCATCAAAGTACTGTCAACACTGGAGGGAATAGAGAAAAAGAAAATAAAATAATTTATGTGATGAACTCAAGACCTGTTCACGACTATGGATATGTAAAATCTCATTTACTTATTTTTGGTATAGACAAATATATTGTCATTTTATCAGGAAAATCCAGATAAATTTTATTCAAAGACAAACTGTTACAAAAATTAAAAGTCTGGGAGAACAGGATTACTTTACTTTCTGCATCATTACAGAAGACCTAAATTATATGTGTATTTAATCTCAAATAACAGCTTTCTGGCACATATTTTCTGGCATGCAGTAAATTAAGGGGTCTCTCAAGTTGTTGTTGCGCAAAATGGATTAACAATTGAAGAACTTCTGTTATAATATTTATAAACAAATGTTAAGTTGAGGGGAGAATAAACTAAGCACCAGGATGAGATCACATGCATTATTGAACAGGAACATACAGAGGCAGAATATATTAACATACTGTCCAAATTTTATGAGACTTACTCTACTAACAGTTCTTTAGGGTTTCAGCAGGTGGTTATCCTAGAAAAGGGTGAATATTTAATAGATAAATACTTTAAGGAACATTATATAAGAGACATGCTTTCTATTAAAAAAAAAAGGGATTGCAAACTTGGGTTGTATCCCATACCTAGGAGATTATAGGATTTTTGCCCATAAAATGTACCAAAATCCATTACATATTGGATTATATGAACTAGTTTGAATTAAACACATAAAAGCTAGTGTATGCTACATTTTATGGAAGGATCAACATGCTTTTCCTTTGGTGACCAACATCAGACTACTTAGAGTTTAAAATAATTAGGCAGCCACCTAATTCAGCATTTTTTTTCAACTTCACAGCTAACTCCTAGAGTAATTATTGTGTTGCATTTATGGATTCCAAGCTGAAGTGTCTGATCAATAATTAAAGCCATAATTTCAAAAGCTATAAATGAACTCTTCAAATACAATTTCACTAAGTCAAAGAATTTTCCAGCTACTGAGTGACAGTGGGATACTACAAATAATTTACTTTAAAAATCCACTGCTGCGTCTTGTAGCCAATATAAATTTGCAGAAGAAGAAAGGATGTTGATTTTGTTTACTAACTCCATTAACTTCTCTTTCACAAGTAATATTCTCTCCCAGTAAATATCCCTTGATACTTCATTTAAAGTCCAAAGGAACCTCTCTGCATTAAATTATTCCATTACACATCATGAAAACCATGGTCCTAGCATTTATATGTCTTGTCACAAAAGGCACAAAAAAACCCTTTCAAGCCAATTATAGAACTTTTTTGAAGTAAAGACTTATTTACTGGTCAAGAGATACAAGTCATTGCAGAGTGAAAGATGAAGGCATGATTTTTGCTAGCTGCTTATCATGCGAATTGGGCTATCAAGCCTCCAGCTGTGCAAAACATGTTTTTTTCTTTGAAGCTCAAATTACTAAGCAAGGATACTGTCCCAGTCTGAAGTATAAAAAGCAATACTGGGTAGAAATTAGAAATTATGCCATTAAAGACACTTGCTTCTGTTTTATCCAAAAAGGAAATGCACAAACTTGTTTTGTATATGAGAAAAAGGCTTATTGTAAAATAAAAGCAGAGGTGAAAAACAAAAAAGACTGTAGTCTCAGTTCTTCATTATTGGCATCATGTAATTCTGAGTACTCCAGCAGAACAATCTCAGCTTTTTATAACAGCAAAAGAAAAATTTAAACATTTATGAGCCTAATTAGAACATAAGTCATTACTAAGAGGTAGAGACAAGAAGCAACATCTTCTCTGGGAAGTCTCTTTAGGTGTATCTGTTACATCTCCAGCACTCTCAGGGTCAGGACTTCAGCTATATCATGTTCACTGAACATCTCAAATTTTAGGTCACCGTATTGTAATTTGGCGTATGTTGGGTTTTATTCCACCTGTGTACTATTTTAAAATATTATCATTAAAAAAACCCAAAACAACAAAAGTTCCAACATATTTCTCTCCAAAATTTTATTTTAAATCTCTTTAATCACATTCAGTTGTGTCTTTTCTCACGATTATAAGCAAACTACTAATTAAAGGCAACAAAAAGTCAACACCCCACAGCAAAAAAATTTATAGGGCAATTTCTTTTTATCAGATACTTTTGCTATGGGAAAAGAGAGGGGGTGAAAAGTTGCTAAATGCATGTAAAAGTACATTAAAGTATTTAGTTATACCCTACTATTAAGTCTATTTTTTCTTAACTCGCCTTGAAAAAATTAAAATATGGATCATAAATCTGCTAAGAAAGTACAAGAAATTTTTTAGTAAAAAATCCCTAAAAAACCCCAAAACAAGACAAAACAAAACCCAAATCATCTTAGTTTCTTGTTTTACTAAAAGGGTGTAAGTGAACACATTAGAATATATTTTGTACTTATAACAGAATTTTTAAAAGAGTAAAAAAATTAAGTCATAGTTGCAATATTTAGGAAGCAGAACAATATCTGGGGTTTTTATTAGATTTTTAATAGTTTTTGGTCAGCCATTTTTCAGGAAATTATCAGGACATCTGTTAAAACCCACACATGTAATTGTAACTTTTTTTTTGTGAAGATTTCAAGCATTTCTCATCCCAAAGTATTTGAAACTTGAAATCAGAAGGCAACTCCAACATCAGCCATCTTTGAAGCACACATCACTAAGAACTTGGTACTAAATTGGCAGCGAAATAGTTCTTGTTTCAAGGCATGCTCCAAGATCCTCCATAATTAGAACAAGAATTTGGATCAGATAAAGGGAAAATCACAGCCTGAGGAAGAAATATGTTGCTGTCAGGATAACTATCATTCCCTGTGAAGCGCCAGAATAGGTTGCCCAGAGAAGCTGAGGATGCCCTGTCCCTGGAAGTATGCAGACCAGGTTGGATGGAGACCTGAGTGATGAGGCCTTCTACTAGACTGTCCCTTCTACTCCTGGTCAATCCCCATGGTCAGGGGATTGACCTAGTTATCCTTAAGATCCCTTCTAACCCTAACTGTTCTCATTCTTTGGAATAAAGAAGATCAGCCCAAGCCTGAAATATTTTGCTCTACCAGTTCTGCTAGGCAATGAACTATAGAGCAATGTGAAACACCTTATTATTTGCCATGGGCTGTGATTTATTTATGCATTTCTAGTACTATGCTGGGGCATTGGAGGGCACTGACTATTATTAAAGTAATAACATAAACCAAGAAATTACTTTTAAAATGAAAATCATATTTCCCAATTTAAACAAAATTTTGTCTTGCCCAGATAAATTATAGATGGTGAAACATAGACACACAAATATCCTGTTTTGTTACTGTTACTAATTAGAAGTAATTAATTATTTTCACATGAAAGTAAACAAAGTAAGAGCTTACATGTTCAAAGAATAATTTTTTAAGCTTCTGGAAGTATAAATAAATAAATAAATAAATGAAATACACACAAATACTGGAGAAGTAAGTGTTAAAACCACAACTACTGCTATTAACAAAAAAAGAAAAGTCATAACTGTTGGTGACTCTGGCAGAGATATAAAATGGTTTGGGTCTGTCTAAAGCCTGGGTCATGACTCCTGAATGTGAGAGTTGCTTAACAGTTGTAGTGTGCAGATAACTGATTGAAAGTACTTTCAAGACCTGGGGGAAGTAGGGAGAAAAAGCCTAAGGGAATAAAAGTTTTGTTTGTTTTGTTTATTTAAAACCACCACCTTTCCCTCTGAAATTGATGGGACTATTATACAGGCTCATTGTATAATACACCAAAGACTGGACTTTTGCAATTTAAGCTTCTGGTACCAAGACTTTTCGATATATGTGCACTGTTTCTTTATACATTTCCATCAGGGTTGTATCTGTATGCTCTGCCTCTTTATTTCTTGCCATGTTTTTACAGTATTTGGGACTTAATTCTGTGTGTTGGTGCAACATAGAACAGTCTTGTCTTTCTCTCCAATTAGATTTTCCAAAGTGCTACAAGGAATAATAAGAGCAATTTGTTACACAATAACTCTCACTCAACTCTTTTTTTCAATAGACAATTAGTTCTTACTCTCAACAACATCTTCAGTTTTTTAAATCAGACAGATTAAATATAAACAGAAAACCAATTGCTTCTTTACTAACAGTAAAAAAACTAACTGAAAAATAACTGTTGAATTAAAAATAATTTTATAGTTCTGATGTTTTTAAAAATCTGTTAGGTCCATTGTCTCATTTCTTCTTTGACTTCAGCCTCTTTTTACATGCACAGAGACTGCCAGAAGAGACCCAAAGAAAAGAAAGTCTGAAGAAATATATCAGTGGCAGACATTCTGAGTTATCAATACCCTTGATTTTTGTCATGGAGAGAAGGGAGGTATAGAGAAAAATAAGAGCATTACTATAATACTGCCATCCAAATAGTATGGATTTTCTGAAACCTGTTAGAAATACCATTGCACAAACCAGGTTTAGTTTCAACATATTTTTCTCTGGCCCTTAGCAGGAAGATGCAAATATTTTCTACCTTTTTTTCATGGGTAATTGAATTGGGTTTTTATTTTGATGAATAAACAGAATACATTTATTCATTTATTGGTTTTGGTTATATTTTTTTCTTTTTTAGCCAGGGTCCCAGTAGCTTTACCTACTAGCTGTGTTGATTTCCATCTTTTTGCCAACTTTAGTTTGACAGGAGCCAAAATCAAACACAGTTTCCTTATGTTGTCTTACCAATGGCTTCCTTTATTTCTTCTGTTTTCCTTCTAAATGCATTTCATTTGCAACCTGATCTCCAGTCTTTCTGAGTGCCTAGAGCACCTGTTGCTGATTTATTATCTCACAGAGGCTTGCCAGCAGCTGTTCTTTCTCTTTGCTTATAGCCTCTGAGAGGTGCCAGCACATTTGGGTTATGCAGGCAGCCCGATAGGTGTGCAGATTACACAGTACAACTCAAACTAAATAGGGCACATCCCGGGCAGGGAGGGGGAAGAACCAGAAAAAAATAAGCTTAATTTCTAGTTTTAATACAAGTAGTATTTTTTTTTTTTTCAAGGCAAACCTAAGGACTTTACTGTGTGGGTAAACATATCTCATTAGTAACATTTACCTATCACAGATAACCTGCCATATAGGTTTGGTAACTAGTGTGCTTTGAGTTGTTTTTCCAGCAGTTCTGAAACTTTTAACCATTTATTTCGTGTTTTCCTGATTTGTTTTCTATAGCAGCCAGCGTCACCCTAGCTGGATGTTGTATCCAAAATATGCTTTGTTACTATACATATGTGTGTATGTATATAATGTGTATATGTAGCAGAATGCAGATATGTGCAGTTGTAATTAACAGTCTTCACAATGTTCCTTGTAGTTATTTTACATTTAATTCTGTCTCTGAATCTTCTTAGTGAGTTATATTGTATATTCAAGAGGACTTTTATTTTTGTTTCTGTTGCGAGTTGTGTTGCAGTACTTCTCTACATCATAAAAATAGAAGTTCCCAGATTTTTTTGACTCATTAATTTGTATTAGAGCTAAGAAAAACAGACTATAAAAACTAAGAGATTAGTGTTTGTCAGGTGATATACAGCAAAAACTTAGTGACGGGCTCAACTGACTAATAATAGCCAGAAGCTAAGAGCATGCTTCTGCAGTGTTACTACTCTCACTTCATTTAATGACACCCATGATAAAGAAATTATTCTGCTGAAGTTCCTGTGTAAGAGTAAAACATAATTCAGATACACTAACTGCCAAATGGATAGTTATCGTTTTTTCTTTCAAGATTATTGAAGGTTGTATTTACAAAACCGGGTAAGAGTCACACTCCAGGAACAACGCAGAACTGTAGACTGTTAAACAGCACATGCTTTTCTGAATTAGGCTTGCCTTTCAGCAAGTTTCTCAGTTAAGTTAATTAATCCATATGTTCAAAAAAAAAAGAGTCTGATAAGATTTGGGAATTATCAGAAAGGACTCAAATAAATATACAGACTTGACTGTTTCATATATGCTAAATGGCTTAAAAATGGTAAGATTTTTTTCTAAACTTTTTACACTTCCAGATTTTACACATGTACCTTGCTTCCATCATTTCACCATCGCCGCACACCCCCCCCCCACCAAATGAATTTGCAAGACTACTTACAATTCCAGCAGGACTACTATTCTAGAAAAACTACTTTAAGTCCACAGATTTTTTGATCCAAATACTCTAGATATAAAAATAGTAAGTCAATAATAAGTTCTATATAGCATTGTTTGCTCTGTCTGGAAGAAACAACCCTTTTTATACAGTGCAAACCTCTATATAGGGAATAAATATAGGGAGATTTGACACTATCTCTACCTTAGGAACAAGTACTCATAAAAAAGATTAAAATCTAACTACAGAAAGATAGGGACATCTTCTAAAGCCAATGGGTTAAAAAAAAACCAAAAAAACCCTGAACTTGCAAGAGATTAACTCTCTATGGGTAACATCTATATAAACATATACTGTCATTTTTACTGCTGTCTTGCAGACAAAAGAATAAAACAGGCCAGATAGGATATTGGAAGATGTTTACTAATCTCTGTTGTGTTGCTGTGTGTTCTTGTCTGAGTTAATCTGAAAAGCTTCCTCCTTGGCAGAGGTCAAGGAGTGAACAATACCCCAGAAGTCTTATCTAAATTGAGTATTAGCTCCATTTTCATGAAGTCACTTTGTTACTTTCTGTTAGCTCAGCATGAAGAATAGTGTTAATCTTGCTGGTCCCCTTATCAGATAGCAACAAGACAGTGTCATCATCATAGAAGTAACTAAAAGATTTATCAAAGCTGAGAAAGAGGAATTATATGCACACTAAAAAATGTAATAAACATTTGAACAGCTCCAGTACTGGTTGTGGCATTTGAGGGGGAAAAAACCTAAAAAAGTAGCCTCCCTCCCCACCACCCAAAACCCACAAACAAAACAGCCAACCAGCCAACCAAAAAAACACCCAAAAAACCCCAACAACAAAACAAAACTAAATTAAAAGCACCAGCAACATTTGTGGTTTTAAGTTGTTGTTTTCTTTAGCTAAGTAAGATTGCAATCATGACAATACTAGGTTATTAATACCAAGCACAGATATCTGCTTTCACTGATATTGTACTGAACTTATGTATGTGAAATAGGTTCTCTGAGTGGAAGATCAGATGTATATTTCAACATCTTATCTGAGGAGGAAAGTAGTTTATTTGTAAAATTATAGAAAACTCATCCCTATATGATCAGGGGCCATTAAATAAAATTGGTGAGAGAAAAGGAAAAAAATCCATCTGTGTGACTCTTGCCTCTGAAAGAAAGGTAAGCATTATTAAGTTATAATTCCAAGGAAATTAAAACCTGAAATTCTTGTAATGTGATTACTACAGACTTTTTTTTCACTCTCAGACTTTGGCCTCATTAGGAAAAGCAAAACAAAATTGATCACCTTCCAACCCACATCAATTTCTCCTGATGGATTTTAATTTAAAGAAAAAAAAAATCCATCCATATTAGCTATCTGAGAGACAATGTATGCCTTAACAAACATGATTACTGTTCAGAACTTAGCACATTTTTTCTTTATTTAATGTTGCAGAATGAATAATAATGTGTATAGTTATAGAGAGCTGTCAGAGGAAACAAAATTTTTAAGATAATCACAGTGCAGAAGCCATTTAACCATACACTGGCTCTTTAATTTTAATGCTTTCATTCTGAAAGAGTTTGTAATTATATGAAAGAAACTTGAATTATGTAGGAATTTTGGTGAAGTAGTACATTCATAAATTCCATTGCTAATGTGGCAGCTTCCAAGTCAATGATTTGTTTCAAGACAAATCCCATATCATACCTCAAGATAGCACTGACATTTCTTGATTTAACACTACACCAAGGAGTGTTGGAAAATGTTAATGGTAGGTCTAAGCGAGAGGTAAGTATCTAGTTTCAAAACTGTGTTGTGATTTTAAAAGATTTTAAGCCTAATTTTGATTAATTTTGTGGGTTTTCTTTATGGTTTTTGAATTTTTTGTGTTTGGTGGTTTTTGGTAAGTTTGGGTAGGGGTTTTTTTTGTTGTTGTTCTGTTTGGAGTGGTTTTGTTTTGTTTTAGTTTTTCTGGGCTTTTTGTGGCCTTTGTTTTTTGTGGTTTTGTTTGTTTGTTTTGTTGTTGTTGTTGGGGGGTTTTTTGTGAGAGGAGGAGGGTTGTCAGTTGTGTTGGGATTTTTTTCTTTTCTTCTTTTGTATAATGATACTTTGTGTTAAGAGATGGAGATATTTTGTTTCCAGACTTTATGCAAGACTTTAAAATGGAACTCAGTTCCGGAGCAGAGGAATCCAATGGCGGTTGAGACAAATAAGGATCACCCTTCTTGTGACAGACTGCTGATCTAGAAGAGCACAGGATCAAGTCACATCTTAGAATCCTGTGCAAGAATCTCATATATTCTAGGATACTTAAAACACTATTGTATGCTCATGGTTACAGAAATGGATTGCTTCCCACTAATGTACCCTGAATAGGTTCTTATATCTGTATGTAGTTGCTGAATAACTTTGCGGATTTTTACTGTGCTACTGGGAGAGTAAAATAATAATCAGTGTAGGAATCTTAGCCCTATGATCTTATTTTACATATCTTCCATACATATGAAAATCCAATTAGTCAGATTATTTTAAATTCCAGTATCCAAATTATAAAATTGGTAATGCAAAATTATTCTATTAATTAAATTATATGTAAATGAGTAATTTTTTTCATGCAACTAGTTAAATAAAATTTAAAGTTGTAATTAAAAAGCCTAAAATATAATTAAATTATCTGATAGAAACTTAACATGACAGCTAAATGTGGTTTTAGGAAGTAATGCATGTTGAAGTACAGAAGCCCCTTTCTTCTGAGCACCTTATTTAACTTTTGGAAATGAAAGTAATCAAGTCCTAACCTAAGAATACTGCCAGATATTTAATTTAAAGTATATTCTTTTGCTGTTGTTGGAATATATAGCACAATTGTTTTTTTACAATGACTGGCATCACTACTTTCTATTTTATTGGAATATAAACTGCAAAATGCCTATGTCTTCCTTCAGTCTAAAACCATGATTGTTGATTCCAGTCAAAAGAAACAACTGTTCTGGAAGTGTAGTTCAGCATGCTGCTCTGAATTTCTTCAGTATTTCAGTCAGCATCTACCCAAATTGGGAGGAGAAACAGATGTTATTCAAATTGGTTTTACAGAGATCATTCAAAAGTTTACCTGGGGAGTAAGTGAAAATTGCTGTAGAATCTGGCATTATATTTTTATGGAAAAGGAAAGCTGGTCAATGAGCCTTGAGCAACAAATGTTGCATACTAATAAGATCTTCTCTTAGACATATGAATTTCAAGCCCCCAGTGTTTAGGAAAGGACCAGTTCTTAGTCTGAAACACAGATTTTAACAGTGCAGTGGAAATACAAGAGCTTACACTTTGTAAATAAACCAAAACCAAACCAGACCAGGTAAAAATTTCTTCTTTCAAAGTAACAAAACATGCATTATTATTGTCCAAAAACACAGGCCCTCAGAAGCCTTATGTAGCTTAGCAGCATGTGTAATGAATGAATTTTCAGCTACTTCCTGCCTGATACAATTACTGGTCCATTAATTTTTTCATGCAGTTCACCTAACTAAAAAAAGTGTAGGGACATTTACTGTAGGCTGTCATATGTTATTGTTGTTAAGGAGAAAGTTCAATTTAAATTTATTTCTCAGTACAAGTCCTTCTCAAGGGATGCAACTTGCAAAATTGTATAAAGGGGGTTAAGTCAATACCAGCTTGACTTGACTGCTCTTGCCATCTGTTTATCATAGTCCTTTCAGCAGCTGTTTTGCGCTCTTCTATTGACTAAAGGATATTAATATTGCTTGACAACTGCCTGGTGTATGAAATAAATGTTTATCTCATTTTTTTGCCTAACAGCTGTTGATTCATCCTTGCTAACATATTTATGGAACATCCATCGTGTATTTAAAAGGTGGACATCTCCCACTGTACTTTTGATGGGAGAACATTGGGCAATGAAGAAAGGCAGCCAGTAGAAGTTAATGACACAGCTATACAAACAAGACTTAAAATTTTAGTAACCTACACTTCAATCACCTGTCAAAGATGACTTTTCCTTTGACTAAAGAGCACTTCAGGTAAGTAAGTAAGACATAGTGCCAAAATGCGACTTGAATAAAAATCAACTTGCTAGGTTACCTTACGTCAATTTCTGTGATTGTATCCCTGTTTTGAAAAACTTGCTTATGTGTTCTATTTTTAAAAAATATTGTAAAAGCACCATATGTCAAAAAAGACAAACTGTTTTAAAAATTATTTGAGGATAAGGATTTCTTCACCTGAGTGGTTAGACACTGTATTTATGCATGCAGAAAAATAATGATTTAAAGTAAAATTGGAGCACTAAAAGAAGAATTTTAAATCTGATTGTAGTTACACAGCCTTCTTGTTTTCTACCAAAAAAACCCAATATGTTTTCCAGCAAAAAAGAAAAATATGTACACTACAAATTTAGTTTTATTTAAAAATAAGAGTTTTATTTTAAAATAGCTTTGTAGTTATTCAGAATTAAACTGCTCTACAACAGATTCTTGAGAAAGCATAAGAAAGTTTTAATCTAGAAACTTATTTTGTTTCTGCATTAAAACTTATGCTTTTATATTGCCCAGCTGTGGTGTTTTGACTGTGGTTGGCCACCAGGTGTGCACCAAACTGTACTCTCATACACCTTTGTCAGCAGAACAACTGGAAAGAAGGCAAGATAAAAAAACCTGTAGGGGAAAAATAAAAAATAAAAGTTTAATTAAAAACAAAACAAAAGAAAAACCTAAAGCAAAAAACAAAAACAAAACAACAAAACCATGCTGGCACATGGGGGTGGGAATGTTGGAAAGACAGACTTGAGGCTGTGCCAGCATTGCTCTGCAGTAGCCAAAACACTGGTGTGTTATCAGCCCATTTCTAGCTACCAATGCAAAGCACAAACCTGTGAAGGCTTCTGTGTGAAAAATTAGTTCCATCCCAGCCAGACCAGTTAACAAAAAGTGTAGCTGAGATTGGCAGCAAAGAATTCTCTTTGTCCCTGTTGTGCTTTCATCCCACCTTAATTCTCTTCATATCTTTGTATTTCCGATGAGAACTTCAGCTTGAATCATGGGGAAGGTTCAGTGGATTTATATAAAGTAAATATGCTAAATATTACATGTTTTATCTCAAATTCAATAGCAATTGTAAATCTTTTATCCTTAATTTTGTCTCACACATGGTTTTTAATTCTCTTTGCTTCTCAGGCTTAAAATATGTAAGAAATGTTGAAATACAAAGAAGACATGAGATCTAAAGTCTTCACACGTTAATTCTTAACGTTAACTAAATACTCTCAAAATATGATACATTGGATATAGCAATTCCATATTTCAAGAATAAACTATACTACATAGGCTAAACCAAACTACATAAATGAAAATGTTTCAAAACTTCATGAATACTACATCAGCAGCAACATAAGAAGCATTTTTCACTGCAAAAAAAGTCTGAAATTCAAAGTAAGGTTTTAGATAATTTGATAAATTTATGTTTATCTAAGTGAAATATTTTTTTGAAAAAAAATGAAATCTATTTGCAAGTTCTGATAAGGAATAGATAAAATCAAATAGGTGAATTCATACTACTGATGGTGATTGCCTGGCAGAGCTGATCTGTACCAACTCTGAGGCCGGCAGAGCAGTTGGCTGCTTCTCAGGAAGAAGACGATTCCCTACTGTCCCCCCAGCAGGCTGGAGTGGATGTAAGAGTCAGAAAGGGAATCGAGGTAGATCCCTCCTCAGGGTGCCAGGTGAATCTGCTCCTCTTCCCAGGTGCCCCTGTGGAAGAGATATGAGGGTCTAGAACTGAGGACCAGCTGGTGAGGTGAAGGAGGTGCCATTGTATGTAACAGAGGACTAGAATGTATAGAGGTTGCAGTTGGCAATGGCATGGTTCAGAGATTCTGGTTAAGGATTAAGGAACAAACAAATAACAGAGGATAACAGTGTGGGACTCTACTAAGGACCACCTAGCCAGGGTGATAATACCAATGAGTTATTTTTCAAGGAACTAAGGGATACTTTCAAATTAACTGCCCTTGTCCTTATGTGGGACTTCAGCTTGCTGGATGCAGACTGGGAAGACCACACAGCTGGCACAATGAGGTCTAGAAGATTCTTAAAAAACATGGATTCTTAAAAACATGGATTCTTAAGAAAGAATCTTAATGAGATTCTGGAAAAACAAGCTTTATGGTACAGGTACTGAGAGAACCAACCAGGAAATATGCTCTCCTTGATTTGCTGCTTGTTAACCAAGTGTCTCATGAGAGGTGGTTTGCAGCCTTTCTCTGTGGCCACGGGAGCAAATCAGTCCCAGCTAGCTGCTCCCTAAGCTTGGCCAGAGGTGGCCACAAGATTTGTCCCCCCCTGGGCTCCCTTAGAGGATCCCAGGTGGTGGTGCCGTCTGTGGCGTGGGT
>JANIJU010000003.1:36297903-36359724 GCA_025504685.1 Leucosticte australis
AACACAGAACAACGAACACAACCAATATTAGCAAACACAATGCCACAGTGGTTGATGACTGTCTTGGCCACACTGAACTCAAAGCCATAGAGTTAAAAATTTCTGTTGTTAGGAGGCAAAATGCCAGCAAAACCTCAACTCTGGACATAAGAAGAGCAGAATTCAGGCTCCTCAAGTAACTAGTTAGTGAGATCACCTGGGAAAATATTTTTGAAGGTACCAGGATTCATAATTTTTGGTCACTATTTAAGTAATACCCCCTAAGGCCAAGGAGCCAGCATTTCCAAAATGGAGCTAAGGTAAACAAAGAAAGTATTTGCCCAGTGGAAGCAAGGTCAGGTGATATAAGAATAGTATAGAGATGTTGCTTGCCACTCTAGGGAGAAAATTTGTCAAGCCAAAGACCAATGAGAGTTGAAGGTGGTCAGTGCTGTAGGAAGCAATAAAAAGAGCTTTTTAAAATTACGAAAGGCTGTGCAGGATTAAAATAAGCCCATTACCTGATGAGGATGGTCACTGCATGAATAGTGACATACACAAGACAGAGATGTTTAATACTCTATTTATCTCCTTCTATAACAGAGATGATGGGCTCTGGGGTACTAGGGCTCTGAGCTGGAGGTTCATGTCTGTGATAAATGAGAGTGATAAATTCCCAGTCAACCCTGAGCTTGTTCACAATCCAGTGCTCCAGCTCAATCCCTTTAAATCTGTTGAGCTTGATGGAACTCATCTGAAAATGCTCAAAGAGCTGGCTGATGTCATCCCGAGGCCTCTCTCAATGATTTTTGAATGGTCTTGGGAATCTGGAGAGGTCTCAGTCAACTGGAAGCTGGCTAACATTGTCCCAGATTTCACGCAGGGCAAGAGCAAGAGCTATGATCCTGGAAACTACAGGCTGTCACCTTAGTGCCTGGTAAAGTTGTTGAGATGATTCTGGGATACTATACAACACCTGAAGGTCAATGCAATCATCAGTCAGAGGCAGCACAGTTTCATGAGAGGAAAATTCTGTTCATCAAACCCAATTTCCTTTTATGACAAGCTTATTTGACTAGATGCTCAAAGGAAGTGAGTTGATATAAATTTTTGGATTTTAATGAAAATTTCAATGCTGTCTCTCACAGGATCCTTTTGGAGAAAATATCCAGCCCACAGCTGGATAAATACATCATGTGATGCATGAGCAACTTGGCCACACTGGGGTTATAGTGAATGGGACAGCATAATACAGGTGACCTGTCACTAGTGGGGTTGCATGGGGATTGATTTTATGGCCACTTTTCTTCAAGGTTTTAAAAAACTACTTAGACACAGAAACCCAGAAGTTTATATATATACTATATATATATAAAATGAGGAAAAGAGAGTGGTCATATAGTTGTAACACTAAGTAAAACAAAAGAAGAACCATTACCTTAAGTACTGCTTGTATCACCAGTATGGACTGTGCTTCGTGCCATCATCTTGTCAGATCTTTGAGACTAAATTGTACCTTATGTGCATCTCTGAGGAAATGTCTAAGAATACATGAATATGCAAACACAAAAAGGAGAATTAATTACTGGCAGGTGTGTGTTATTTTGAAGTATACTGGGAATTTACAGATCTGGGTTAAAAATCTTGTTTTTATGGAACAATAAAAATCAAAATTTTTTTTGGTTTGGTAAATCTTTTATCATTCACATTGCAGAAAGTATAACCATTCAAATTCTTTCATGTTTTCTAAGCAAATATAACCCTTTAGTTTTCTCTTGCTCTTATTAGATTCTTAGCTGAATTCAGTTGTGTAGTATTATAATCTTTAAAACGCTTGTCTTTTTAAGTTGGCTTAATCTATGCATCTAGTTTATAGTGCTCTTTTGTGTTTCTAATAAAGACTTTAAAATTTTTAAATAATTATTGCTTTTGGTTTTATTAATGATATAAATCAATGAAGAAAAGTAACCTAGTTTTAATACCATTTCAGAGAGCACCTCCACGAAACATTCTAGCAGTGATCAACAAACTACATAGTTTGCAGGGAGTACAGCTAGAAGAATTCCTCTACATTTTTTTTTTTTAAATCCTGAACAAAACATTGTAGGCGTGGTTTTTAAATCATTGCCTTAATTAATTAATTAGTTAATTAATTTTACTCTGTTAACTCTACCTCCTTCAGCACCATAGTGCTGAATTAAAGTCTTTATCAATGGGCTCCAATATTTTTATTTCAGAGTGTATTTACTCACAGCTATATTTTCTCGAGTGTGTAAGCCGTCATTCCTTTCTGTTAGGTTTTATGTATTTCACACTTAAGCATTCTCCATTTAAGGTGCCCCAGGTGGCCTTTGAGATTTGCAAAATATACAGAACACAAAACAAAACAAAAACTATAAAATCCAAGGGCTGTCATTTCTATACTTGAAATACTATTAATGTTTCTTAAAGTATAAATATTGTAGCATAAATTTTAGACACAATAGAATTGGACACCTAGGGAATATATGAATAGCTGAAAATTTCAGCCTCTGTCAATATGTCAAGCTTAAGGACACTATTTCAGCTACAGTACTAAATGGACATGAGATGCAAAACTAGGTGAACTCTCTTTCCAAAAATCAAAATAGTTTTTTATTTCCATTTTGTCCTTCCCAAGTGTCTTTAGTAAGCCTTCAGAACATAACGTTTTTTGAATCTCTCAAACTCTATTTGAGGTTATAAATAAATAAATAGAGATAATTAAATTGCATTCTGATGGAGGTTCAGAAGAATGTCTGTTCCTCTCAGAAAACTGACACAAAGGCTTTTAGTATTCATTCAAAGCTTGCAGTATTCATTGTAAAATCCTCCTGATATAAAGTTCCACAATTCTAATTATCAAGGGTCCCTATATTATAGGATACCAAAAATAAAAAGAAAACCCCTTATCCCCAAAATATGGGACCTTATCCATAAAAACTGCTTCAAAGTAAGAACAGATTTGAACATGACTCCGAGTATTACAAATACCTAATTCAAGACTTGCTATATGTATTCTAGATCCATATGTGTGAAAATTATTCTACAGACAAGAAAATGCTGACCTCCTTTTGTTACAGTTTATGAATATGAAGTACTGAGTGTAGAAACTTCACTTATTAAAAATGGGGTTGAACTCTGTCAAGGGCCAGAGATAAATCAGCTAAATTGTTGGATTTATTACTGCTTCATAATTACTGGATTATTTGAGATGATTGTGTAAAATCTGTTCACATAATTAAGCAAATAATTACTGAGTTATGAATTAATGCCTCACATTTCTCCATGTAAAACATCTTAATGAAGCCAATTTCATTTTTCTTTCCGATGGAAACCAATATTAGTAACCAAAATCTTCAGTGATCAGGACTCAAGCACCTTTCACTGTTTCAGTAAATTTATTTTACAAAAATTCTAGACTATTTACATGGTTGACACCCACTTCGTAACTGAGTTTAAGTTTCACTACCAATGTAACTACTTACAAATCCCTTATAAAAATTAAGCCCTTACTGGCAATATTGGTCCTGTTTATCTAGGAAACATTTCCATTTTCTTTAGAAAAACAGATTTTGGTTGTGGCACAAGTGAAGAAAGATTTAAGAAACCCCAGAGTAGCAGAACAATTTTGGAAGAAGGAAAGAAAGATATGTTACCAACCATACAACATGCAATGATCATGTGATGTGAATAATACAAAAATAATGCAGTCTTGGGATTGACACAGAAAAGATGTTATATTATTTACTGTAAGTCTTTTGCCTCTCTTTCCTTTTTGAATTCAGCTATCTTCCCAGGAGGCAGCTGTAAACCTGTGAACAGCACTGCAGCCTTACTGGCTTTAGAATTACAATAAGAGGCACAGGAGAATATTCACAATATAAACCAGACAGCTGAGTCAAATATGAGCTGTTGTAAGTCTTGCTCTCAATTTTCTATTAAGTTTTCTGTCTTTCTACGATTTAACATTTCAAAGTCATCTCAATATATTCTAGGAAAAAGAATACTGGAAAATGCTTCACGACAGCAAAGTCAAAGTTTATTCCATATCTAAAGGGAACACCACCACTGCTATTACAAAGCCATATAGATTACTAAAATAATCTATGGTGACTAACACATCTGGGGCATACTTTGTCTTTTTAATTTACCTCAGAGATATGTAGGAAAAAAAAAACAACTTCTCAGCAAATTTTTATTTTGTTTTGCCATGCTTACATATGTGTAGCACCACATGCAACATAATGTCCCTTACAGAACCAAAATTACTATACAGTTTCAAATTTTGTGAGTTTTTTCTGCATGTTTAGGCTCAATAGAAAATGAGCTACCTGGAATTGCATGGTCAGCTACAGAAATTCGGAAATTTCTTTTTCTAATTTTCATCTTTCAGCAAAGAGCAGATGTGAAAATATGGTGACACCAAGGCCAATTTCAAAGCTTTTATAAGCTACTAAAATCAGAATCTAAAAAAAGCTTATTTGGTATATTACATTGTCAGTAGTGGATTATACATATAATCCATCAATATTCAAGTGCACTGAATAACACATTATTCCCAGGAAATCTCTGAGGTTAAAAAAAAACCCCAAAACTTCAGTTACTGTTTCAAATTCAAAATTTCTCAAGGTAAAAATCTTGAGAAGACCTTGTACGCAAAAATCATTTTGTACTTTCAAAACTTCATCCATGTGTGTATGTACATAGGGCAGCAAGAAACAGGTAGTTGAATAAAATTCATCTTGAATCTGCAGCTGGATGTTAGACTTCTGTATAACCATGTATTTAGTGAAGATTTTTTGCTTCTAGAGAGAAGCAATAAGAATGCTAACACAAGCCAACCTAGCAAACACCTTGCATTCAATTGACTAAATGTATGCATTTGTTTTAGATTGTGGGACTGATTATATAAAGAAAATACATGCATTGCTCTAAATTACATTCATAAACAATTTTTCACCTACATGACCAGAATAAAATAAAAAAGAATTAAATCAAATATGGTTCAATTTTTTAAATTTGATAACTGCTGTTTCTGCATTCTCTGATAATCTATATGGGTATGGAAACAAGGACAGAAAGGAACGATCTTAAAGGGGTAATTTAAAAACTTTACAAGTATTTGGGGTATTTAGTTAATCTATATCCTGTAAGGGACATTTGTTAATAATAATAGTAATAATAGGTAAAGATACCATGAGAGTCTGTTTTTTTGTGGCTCAGATTTGGTAGATCTGTGGTCTAACTTGACCACATAATTTTGCTCCAGTTTGCAAATGAATTAAATGAAAAATATTCCCAATATCTGACCTTTAATTTTACCAGCAGCACTCAGATTCACCTGATTTAGTTAGTTCTGTGTAAAGAGCAGGGACAAGATTTTGATGCTGAAATTAGCATAGGCCCACCTGGGGAAGGACCACAGGGGATCAGAACTGATAAAATGTTGGCAAGGAGTATGACACATGCCATGCTCCTCCACTCTGGATTTAAAATCTGATGAGATTACACAGGGTGGTGACACACAGTGTCACAGTGGTGACTATCTACTTCTCTTTTGCTTTTTCTCTGTTTCCCTTTCCCTTTTTTTTCTTACCTTCCGCTTCTTGAAATACATTGCAAGCCAGACCAAAAAATCCAGTCAATGCCTGGCTAAGTGCATTATTCATTCTGGTTATTCTAAAGTTTGCAAAGTGAAAGTTTTCCAAGTGCCTTATTCTGTGTGGATACACTAAAGTCTGCAAATAAAAATTTTTTGTTATTGACCTTATTAGATTTTTATCATTTCTCCTGCATGCTACCCAGCATAAAACTTTCCCTGCAGAGAACAATGGGCATTATTACAAGCTTTTCCTCCAAAAGCCTATCAACAACTACACAGGAACTGCACAGACATCATCTGATTGCTTGTGCTGACACTTGCAAATTATTACCTATCACTTTTTAAGTATAGTGACACTAAAGTCACTATATTATAAAGAGGATTATTACAAAAATTTCATCATCCATATAATAATAATATTAATAATAGTATGCTCCAAAGTACAACTGCAGTCTAAAAAGAAGGAAATTGTCATTGGTGTTTTCCGAATTTTTTGAAGCAGACCATTTGAGATTTGGAAAAGGAAAAATAAACTGAATATAACCCCTAGAACAAACATATCTAAAACTAGCCACACTCACTAGCTTCCTGTTTTGATTAACTGTTAATAAAAAAGAATGTTTAACACCTCTTTTGGAGTGATTCAGAGGTGTTAGCAATAGGGAAGGCTTTATAAGGGGGGAAGGCCTTGTAACATGGCTCAGGCCTCTTACTTAGGCTAAGTAGAAGGGAGCTATGGGAGAGTGACTCAGCTGGAACAGGGGTAGAGAAAAGTGAGAGATGTGAAAGATGAGCTGCATGACTGTCGTGTGTCCACATTGTGGTGTATGGTGGTTGGTCGACTTGGGCTTGTTGTGCCTTATGTAAACTGATAACCAGCTAACTGCTCAAAAAGGCCAGGTTTTTGGCAGTAAAGAGCACTCCTTTGCACCTGCCTGGGGTCCCTATGTTGCTCATTATCACAACACAGAGGATTCTCATAGTGACCATTTTTATTGCTATTGTGTGTGGTCTAATATTTTAGTTCAATAGCAAGAGGAAACTTCAGTAGTGTTTTTTCCTTCAGAAACTATGTTAGCAGAATACAGAACTCTTAATTAAATGTACTTCTGTTTCTCAGCCTTGAATTCTCTGAATTGTTGTCTCCCTCTGTAAGCAATTATGTAACTACTACTGGCTCTTTGAGTTATTGAAGACAAATACTGTTAACTCAGTCTTAAGTCAGCAGCATCCATGGAGAAACTCTGAGAAAACTTGCAGCGATTTGTTGGTGCACTAATTTTGTGATGACAGCTACTTACAGGTCTCACATCCATTTTGCTTAAAATTCATTAGAGCTGTAATAGCTCAGACAGCAATATATATCCAAACAAACTCAGAAAAATAAAAACTCGGAAAAGTATCTTAACCGAATCTCCACTTCAGTAATAAGACACTACCAAACAAATATTCAGATGACTGCCACACTTCAAATCTAGTACATCTGGATGCAGATTCATTTTCAGGGAAAGGGAAACTAGTGGTTTTTTACAGTTAGTATCTCACTTCAATATAATGGCTCTCCTTGCTTCATCTATGCAGTGCAGGACATGGTCTGAGTCTGCTCTGGTGGGAAATCATTCTTAAATAATCTGAGTGCCTAAAATGTTGAAGTCCAAAATGTTCTTTCTGAAGAATTAAACCACACAAATCTTCAGGTCTAAGAACAAAACCAGAATTTTCCTCCCTCCACTAAAAGCCTAGAATGATTAGTCTTAATTCCAATAAGGTTTAAAATCACTTCTCATAAAATTCTACTTTAATAGATGTTACATTCTATAGCACAAAATATAGGAAATAAAGGAAAAAGGACATTACTTACATTTAGTATTTAAACAAAAGACTGGAAACAATGATCACTAGAAATTAAATATAATTAGTACTTTTACAAAGGAATGACTGAATGGAGCTGTAAAAAACACATAAATTTTCTTAATATCAACCAAGCCGTTCCTTGACTTAACTAATCTCTTTTAAATGAGTATTATAGATCAGTCAGATGCATATACTGAAATCCAGCACATTCCTCAATGCTGGTCTCAACATAGTTTATGCTGAATCTTTAATATTCTGTTGCCTTCACAACATGGAAAACATTCATTACTGAAATTTTTTAATGCTTTTTAATTTCTTGTAATATTGCTTGAAATATCCAAATCCTGATGTCCATAACTTGAAAATATAATGGATCAGCTACTTAGAATGAAGACAAAGAAACTCCTTTACAGTTTCTGACTAAATGTTCCCAATTTCAGCTCTGAATATAATGCTGCAAAGCTTTACACAGCATTTCACCTACAGTTATACCATTTTAATGTTACTTACACTTTATATATAAAGACATATAAATCCTAACCTATATTGAATGTTCTCTCATTTCATTTGTGTCTTGCTTACTGTTAAATACTTTTTTGAAAAGATCTCTAATGTATTTCCTGCCATTTTTTCACATCATTATTATTATTATGTCACCACAATAATGTTGCATACATAAAACAGAAAATAAAGAGAAATATTTAAATATCATGCTTTCTTAGTAAAACAGCTAAAAAAAATCTTAGACACTCTAAGAAACTATTCATACTCTAAATTTCAGATTACAAACAATTTGAGAAATACATATCAGTGACATATCTGGGAAGAGCTCTTCCATTTCTTCATGCTTTTTTGGGGTTGTTACTGACCTTGTGATCTCTAAAACCTACAATTTTTGAGCATCTGTAGAACCAACCATGTAAATAATGTGGAGAACAAAGCAAAAACCAGTGGAAAGACACTAGCAGTGTATTTTTGAATCATTACTTATATAGCACTAGAAATAAAATATAAAAAGACTATAGGATGTTGTAATATAGGGTATAATTTCTCAAATTATTGAATAGAGAAGAACTAAGAAGTGCCTTTTTATTTTATAACATTTTAAGTTACAATTTCAACTTACAACTTTTTTTCTTCCTTAAAAATTTAAAACAAATATACTTTTCATGTGTATTAAACAAATGACACCATAACTATCCAAAGACCATTAGTATATGTTACAAAAGTACAGGCTTTGGGGGTCTATGCAGATTGAGAGAATTTGACTATTTTAACTTGTGAAAGGATTCTCTTTGGTAATTGCGAAGGGAACATGCCAGGATGTATTTATTTCACTGGATGTGCAGAAGCAGTTTCATGAGGCATACTTTAATACTCAGTAGAGATATCTATAAAAATAAATGTTAAAACTGCCATAGAAACAATTTCTAGGCTGTAAGTCCTGGGAATTGCAACGTCACTTCAGAGGGAAGCTCCAGGAGATTCTCAAATGGTACAAGGAACATTAGCCAGCTGTATTTATCTTCCCTCTATAAAAACAACAGTAATTGTATATGTATATATAATCCAGTTAATATTTATATTTTACTCATCATCCAGTTTGGGTTTTTTTCTCACAGATTGATCTGGACTCTGAATTAAAGCACTATACATACTATGCATTCCAGCTCCAGAATGCAGAAATTCCCAGCACATTTTATGAATTTTAGTGAGTTACTTTCATTTATTAAAATTGAAACAGACAGTGCACAATCAGTCATTCAATAAAGAAAATACTAAACAGTACTGCAAATTTCAGAATAGAAATCAGGAGATTGCATAAAAGAGTCCCTGTACTCTAATTTAACATGGCTACAGATGTTTTTTCCAGTTTGTATGGGTTCAGTCTGGAAGTCTAGCAAAATTTACTGGGACAGCAATTTTTCCTGTAAAATGAAACTACTTATACACACACAGAGGCATCTGATTAGAGTACCTTAAACAATGTTTGCCTATATTGTTTGGCCATAGGACCTTCATTTTGCAATAAAAATAATGAATAACATTACTGGCCAAACTTTATTACTCTCCATGTATAGAAATCATACTCCTTACATGACAGGCTACAGCATGTTGATTAAGTTTTCATCAAAGCTTCATGAGTACCATGTCATTGAAATCAGCTTTTCATTTCATTTGTCTAATTTCAATCTCTTAGTTTCATTTACCTGTAGTAATCTATTGATTTCTTTGACCTTGCCCAGCATGTTGCAGATTAAAAAATATTTCAGAAGGTACTCCTAAACTTTTTTATACCTTATTAATTGTCTATTTGTTGAGTTATGTCTGCATAAACTATTGATATACCTTTGCTGTTGTGACTGCAGCTCAAGTGGATTACACTCAACACAGCTATAATCTATCTGACTACTCCCAGAAGCAGAATTGTCTTTGCAAGGACATCCACTATTGAATGCAGAGGCTGCAATTTCATTCCTCTCATTAAGCAAACTAGTGAAGCTAAAGCTAGATCAGTTATCAATGCAGGTGTTGCAATCACACCTCTGGATTTCATTGCAAATTTAGCCTGCAGAACTGCAGTTGGCTACAAGGAAATCCAATACAGGAGTGAAACAAGGTCTAAGAAAGAAAATAACTAGAGTAAGGAAACTCTTCACTGGAAAATTAAGCTTTTGTGAAATCAACCCTTACCTTGCTGACAAAAAATAAGGACACTTGATTAAAATCAATCAAAATATTGAAGTTCATTGATCATTTAAAATCATGAAAGAACTGACATTCTGAAAGAAATAGTAAGTTTGTGGCTATTAATCCAATCTAATTGCATTAATTGCATTTTACTTGACATTTTGCTGCCTTCAAACTAGTTTGTGTTCTTATCAGGCTCATCTTGCTGATTAATGTGGAACCAACTATTAACTCTCCTCTTTTGTACAGGTCAATAGATTATGTGGGCACCTGATCCTAATATGACAGGTTGCCATTGCAGTGAATAGGGTGAAGTAGTTTGTGACAAGAAAAGTAATATCAGTAAGAATTTTCCCTCACTTCCAGATGGCAGTTTGAATACCATTTTGGTTGCATTCCTTCCATCAAAGATGGCCATGAGAAATAGAGTAACAGTAAAGGTTTTTCATGTATGTCCAAAAGCTTCCAGATCTACACATGGAAAGTGGTGTAAATTCATAAAATAAGATAACAATAAATATGCAAAGAAATTCCAGTATTTTGTTTTAGATATGCTCCTGGGCTCATCACTTTGAAACATTTGGCTGTTTTGAAAGACATAAGTAAATAAACAAATAAATAAATTGCTCTATTTTCTACAACCATCTTCTTATCGTCTTTAGATAATTGTGAAACCTCTTCTTGAATAGAACTGAAATTTATCAATTCTTGTCTCATCACACAACATTTTGTATCTATATTTTAGTCAGAAATAGCTTTTTGTCCTGGTATGTATATCTTGGTATGTATATTCCATATATATATGTATATATATGGAATTTGAACAAATCATTGTGTGTTGACAGAGATCCACATTTTTCTAATTACTTATTGTCTGTTCCAAAATACAACAATGGGAATTGCATTTATATGTGAAAAAATTAAATGCTTTTGTCATAATGTAAACAAATTTCATAATGCTTGTGGAAATGTGAAGACTGACCTGTAAAGATTTTGTAGTTCATTGAGCTAAACATGATTCATCTTAAGCTACACATCTAAAAATTTAGTTGAGCACTAGCTGTTTTCTTATGTTCTTCCCCATAGTCCAGATTTTCCCTCATTCTTTTCTTGTTTGTATGCACAAAGTTGTTACTGAATACATCCAGTGCAGGTGGCAAATTATATATTATTAATGGAGACAAAAGAAATTATTGTCCTGGTTCTTTTCTGTTATTTATGCTTACACTATTCAGAGCAATTCTCTTAAATTTAATTTTCACATAAGGTAAAATACTTTTTTGGAGGGAAAGTTTACAGAAGTATATTTTTTTTTTGCATTCAAAAACATATGGCATTCTTCAGTATTCCTGTAACTAGTCAGTACTAGATATTCCAAGGTTAATATAAAATGAGCTCATCCACTGAACTGCACAGCTGATATCTATTTATTTATATATTTCTTTCTACAAGTTTTGTATCTGTTAATGCTGCATTCAATGAGTAGACATAGCAAATGTGCTTCAGCTTACAGTAAATGCTAGCCTGAGTCAAATAATATCAGTAAAAAAGCATTTATATTAATATTTTGGTTACAACTTTGTCTTAGGTTACAAATAAAGTATATATTCTATTGTCATCTCCATAAGCTGTTAAAAGAGGTGGGGCAGTGATCCGTATCTCTTCCATGACACATCCCTGATAACTTCCTCCAGGAGTTAGGTCTGTTAATGTGCCACTGAGTCTCACTGCATGACTCATAAAATTGCATCATCCCATTGGGAGATGCTCTGTCCCGGGGGAGAAAACAAGCATTCCTACCTGAATATAAGGTGAGGTTTTGGAATACCAGAGCAGCCTTTCCTACTGCATTCCCAGAGGACAAGAGCTACACTGGATCTTCAGAGAAAAACCAGACCCTAAAATAGGATCACCACTTCAAAAGAACCATGTCTGTCATTCCAACAAGACTGCAGCCACCATTTAATCAGACTGCTACCACCACCCTGATCAACAGAGCATCAGGTTGTAGCCTGACTCTGTCAGTTTAAGCCAATCTTTCTGTATTAGTACCCTTATTTTAATCTTCCTATTAAATTGTAGTTCTGACCTTGAATCTCCCATTGGTTTGCTTTCAAACTAGCACAATCCAGTAAGTTTGTTTTCTTTCTTCATGTAACTGGAGAAAATATTTCCATTGTATAAGGAAAAAAGTGCCTTCTGTTTTAGTCACCATTGCACCCAAAGTTGCATATTCTTTCAGAACAGATGAATAAGAAAAGGAAAGCATTGTTCCATGCACAGTGTAACCAAGTCAGATGAAATACTTTCCAAGACTTCCTGAAGTAAGCATCAATTTAAGCATCTTACTCTGGCCACAAAATAGTAAAAAATATTACATCTCCAATAGAGCCTAGTATAGCAATCAGCTAAGGATGAATTACTCACAGACAGTATTTCCCAGATAATTTTTTCCATGGCTGCACAAGGTGAAGTGAGTAAGATTCTATATCTAAGCAGAAAAGGAGATTGTAGTAGCAGGCCAACATCATGGAAGGGTCCTCTGCTGTAAACATAAGGGCCCTCTGCTGTATAACATGAACTCGATACTTGATTCAAGACAACATGTCAAAGATATAAAGAAGATGGAAAGGAGATACTCATGTCCACATCTGCCACTCCCACTGTAGCCTGTGCCTCCTCCTCCATTCCCAAAGGAGAAAATAACAGGATAATTCAACAACATTTTTGCAGGAGGATTATTTTAAAGGGAAAAATTAAATCATAGAATCATAAAATGCTTTGAGTTGCAAGGGACCTCTGAGATAATCTTCTTCCAATTCCCCTGCCATGGACAGGGACACCTTGCACTAGACCAAGTTGCTCAGAGCCCCATGTAGACTGGCCTTGAACACCTCCAGGGACAGGGCATCCACAGCTTCTCTGGGCAGCCTGTTCCAGTGCCTCACTACCCTCACAGTAAAGAATTTCTTCCAAATACCTAAACTAAGCCTACTGGCTTTCAGATTGAAACCATTCCCCCTTGTCCTGTTGCTACATGCTCTTGTACAAAAGTGTCTCTCCATCTTTCTTGTAGGCTCCTTTCAGGTACTGGACAATTGCAATTATCCCAAAACCTTCTCTTCTCCAGGCTGAACAATCCCAATTCCATCAGCCTTTACTCCATCCTTCTAATCGTCCTGGTGACTCTCCTCCAGACTTGCTCCCAGAGTTCCATGTCCTCCCTGTGCTGGGACCCCAGAGCTGGATGCAGGGTTCCAGGTGGGCTCTGACCAGAGCAGAGCAGAGGGGCAGAATCCCCTCCCTGGCCCTGCTGCCCACGCTGCTCTGGATGCAGCCCAGGACACGTTTGGCTTTCTGGGCTGGGAGTGCCCATGGCTGGGTCATGTCCAGCCTCTCACCCACCAGCACCCCAAAATCCTTCTGGGCAGGGCTGCTCTCCGCCTGTTCATCCCCCCGCATGTGCTGGTACCTGGAGTTGCCCTGACCCAGTACAGCACCTTGTGCTTGCTCTTGTAGGACCTTGTGAGATTCACATGGACCCAATTCTTGAGCTTTTCCAGGTCCCTCTGGATAGTATCCCATCTGTCAGTTCTGTCAGCCACACCATTCAGCTTGGTGTCATCTGCAAATTTGCACATTAATGAAGATAATACATAACATTTGCTCCAATAGGGACCTCTGAGGTTCCATTGTAAAAGTGTAAGATTTTCACAATGAAGAATCCATAATTCATGTGGTTTCATTTCCTGACTCTCTTCCCTGTTCACTATCTAATGTAAGGAGTCTGAATTAATTCTGCCTGTTTGCTACCAAGGGATTTTGTAAAGCCCCTACATTTCAATCATTAAAAACTTTGTAGGTCAAACTTTTTGATTTTGTCCCCAGGCCAAATACAGGCAAATTGTTAATTAAAACTGCAATTAAATAAATTGAGCTAGTATGTTTTGTCGTGGGAAGTAAACTTTAAAAATGTAATATGTTCAGTACATTAATTGTTATAGCAGAATAATAATGACCATTTTAAAATGTTTGATCCATGTAATGTCAATGTTGCTAAATTAGATTTCTGTCTCAGAGTATATTTCAAGAATCATTATGACCATGAAAATGCGAAGACACAAAAAAGAGAAAATGGAGAGTATTATTTAAAAGGCTGAAAAAACTGCTGTAGAACCTGTAGAATAATTTTGGTTTGAAATTTCTTTACTAAAATAAACTGCTTATGTTGGTAACAACACACCTCTTGTGCTGGGAAACTTATTAAGATTCTAGTTGCATATATAATGGAGAACAATGCATTAGATTATTTGTGGCCTGACTTTGAAAATATGAAGAACCTTTGCTATTATATGAGGTTAACATCACAAAGATGTTAGAAACATCTTTATAATTAGTTTATTATAACCATTGATATTTACCTTATCTTTACAAATAAGATTTATTTGGTTATAGTCTATCATATGCTATGGATGAAATAAACAATTTTTTAATTTATGACAAACATTCCTTTATAGTCTTGTAATTATATTGTCCTACTGCTAGTTTTAAGACTAATTGAAAGTATCCTAAAAATATCTCTCTTGTGTCACCACTAGTGAAAGCATCACAAACTAGGAGCACAGGATTTTTGTCAACTAAGCATATCAGCAGACCATGTCACATTGCTCATTTTGTTAAAAAAATTTGACATATTAACTTGAAAAATTAATTTGAGTAATTTTCGAGGCAAGCAAAGAATTACTGAGATCTTTTTAGGCAAGATGGGGTTTCATTGTGTCAAACTCAACATTAAGTGTGACAGAGGAGATTTATAGTCACAAGCACATTCGGACAGATGACTTGCATCAGCAATCCAGCCCTGAAGAGAAGCAAAGACTCTAGACTAAACAAACATTAACACAGCTCAGCCAATATAAAGGGGGAAAAACCTTGAGTTCAGGGCACTCACAAGTAAAAAGATTGAACAGCTCACTTAATATTTCATATATGTATTTTTAGCAATTTCTAGGGTCTATTGGACCAAACAGCTTAGTAAATTCTTACAGGCTTTCAGAACACACAAATAAAATTAACAAATAGAATCAAATTGCATTTAGATCAAAAAAGCAAATGATCCATTACTAAAAATTGGTGATTTTAACATTAGGAACAATTGGCACAAGTGATCAGGGAGACAATGAAGAGTGTTACTCTGCTACATCTCTTACTTACAAATGAGAAAGAATTGGTCAGGTGAGTTTTGGCTGTAACAACCACAAGATTCTGGAGTTTGAGATACTGAGAAAAGGGAAGATAAACAGTAGGACCACAACCCTGGATTTCAGGTGAAAGCAGTTTGACTTCTTTAGGGACCTCGTTGTAAGTGTACCATGGAATATAGTCCTGGAGAGAAGATTCTCAGGGGATTAGACAGCATTTTAACAAACTGTGATTTAATCCATGAGACCCAACTAGAAATACCTACAAGTACCAAGGATGTTGTTCAAGGACATTGTGAGATGGAGAATTCTCTCTGAAACACTTAGAGATTAGGATAGATTTCTAAAGACTTGAAGATACCATTACTATCTTCAGGAAGGAAAAGAATGAAAGCCCAGGGAGAAACTGAAAGATGATGGAGCAAATAATCCCTAAAATAATTTAAAAGAAGTTGATGATGGGTTGGGATACAAAGAGAAAAGTGTTCCTGACAAACCTGATAACATCCTGCAGTGAGAACATGTACTTGGTGAACATGGGAGAAGGCTGGATGTGTTTTACCTTGGTATGATTAAGGCTTTTGACATTATTACTCACAACATTTTTATTGACAAACTGATAAAGAACTTACTGGATAAATGGACAATGAGCTGAACAAAAACTAGCTGAACTGATAATTCAAGGATTGTGGAGCAGCAGCACAGAGATTAACAGTGTACTCAGAGCTTTATACTATTAGCAATAACTCTTTAACTATTTCATTAATGACTGGCGTAGTAGTAAAGAGCACACCCTCAGAAAATTTTCAGGTGGTATGAAATTGGGAGTAGTACTTGATACACCATATAGGGTTCAACAAAAGGAAAAGAGCAGCTAGACATAGAAGGAAATGAAAATCTTTCATGGACACCTAGCTGATCATGAGCTAAGAATATACCCTTGGGTCATAGAAGGGCAGCACCCTCCTGGATTTTATTAGGAAATACATCATCAGGACAGTGGAGGTGGTCCTTTTCTTCTGATCAGGGTGGTTGAAACACATCTCAAATGCTGGGCCCAGTCTAAGCGTCTCCAGTGCCAGAGGATATAATTGAGTGAGTCCAGCAGAGTGACACGATTAAAGGCTGGGACCATCTGAGTTAGAACTGCTCATCTGATACAAGGAAAGGCTCATGAGGGAAATATGTATATATGTGTGTATGTCTCTGTGTGTGTGTGTGTGTGTGTGTGTGTGTATAAAAATAAAACTGATGGGGAAGGGGAATTGATTGAGAAGACAGGAATACATCTCAGTGTTGCCTAGTGTGGCAGGGCAAGAGACAATGGGCACAAATTGAAACAGAGGTGATTCCATTCAAGTATTCTTTATGGTATGTGTGGTCAAACACTGAGACAGGCTGCCAAGGTAGGTTGTGGAGCTTCCATCCATAGAGACACGCAGAACCCAACCAGACACAGCCATGAGCAGCCTTCTTGAGCTTTAAGAGAACGTGTTGATGATCTCCAGAGGTGCCTTCCAACCTCAACTATTCTGTGGATGTCTAGCTGTCCATATCAGGAGCTAAGCACTAAGTGATCCTGTGTATGAACTATCCTTCAGCTGAGTATTTCCAAAGTATTTTTTTGGTTGTTAAAGTGGATGCACTATAAATTCTTTCCTCCAGGATAAATGCATCTTAAAGCTATGGGACCATGATGTTGTAGTGTCCTCAGCATTGCACACACACTTTTAAAGTGTGGGAGTTTATATCTTCAGAGAGAGAAGAGTGTTTATAGATGGCAATACTAAGAAAATGCTGATTGGTACTAACCTCTTAACATAAATTGCAGTTTGTCTTTTCTGACTCTTAATTTTAATATATGAATCTTTATGAATTTTAAATCCATGTAGATGAGATATTTTGCATACCTGAGACCTGTCCTTCATGGAACCTTATGACTCAAAATAAGAAAAAAGACTAGAAGTAAAAAATTAAATTGAATTTTCCAAGCCATGTCACTGCCTTACTGCATAGTGCCACCTTATGGCAAATATAACCATTTTGGACAGCCTATGTTTTATTTGAAGTGATTACAATTATTATAGCTGGAAAAGAAGAATAGAAATAGGGAAGAAAAAATATGTACAACCTATATTCTGACCTTCAAAGCAATTATGATTTTCCTTTAATATGTATTCAGTTAGAAAAAACATATAATCCAACTTTTTCCTTTTTTATTGCCCTGTTCTAATCCCTTCAATGTTTTCAATTGTAAATTGAAGGAAATACTCTTTTCTCTTTCTAATTTCACAGATTATTTAAACACTGGAACTCCCATGAAGCTCGATGCCCATTATATAGCCATTAAAAAACCTTTAAAAGTTTTGGTAGATATTCAGTGACATCTATGCAAACTAACTTTCTTTAGAGAGAGGTACATGACATTGGAAACTCCTAAAGAATAACATTTCTGTGCCAGATTACTCCCTGTCTTTTTTGTGCCACTGATATCATACACAGAGTAATTTCTAGCTCTTCTAGAGGCCTTTCCAGGTCCCACTAGGAATAAAGTAATATAGATGCACAACGATTTCCTAATTTGTTTTCCTTTGCATGTGCACCTACCTTAGGCTATATCTTAGGGTATAACCATGTTAAATACCAACAAGAAAGAGACTAGTCACAGTATTTTGCACTGAAAGATACTCCAAATTCATGACATCTAAACAGTGAAAGGCAGACCTAAGTCCAGAGGGCACTGTTTCAAAAACAACTCAGCGTAGCTTAATTTGGCAAGAGTCAGAACACTGCCATTTGCAGGAAAGTACAAAAAAACCATTTTCTCCTCAGCTGTTACTCATATCCACCGTATTATATTCCCAGCAAGACTCTCTAACTACAAGAACTTCTGGCTTCTTTTGTATTTTTCTGAGGGACTTAATCCACAGCCACCTAAACAGGATTATTGAGGATCGTACCACCTAATAGATCATAGAAAAAAACATGCAAAACATACCTAAAATGCAATCACCTCTGAAAAAAGTAATGCTTGTATCCTACTTTAGGAGTTTATAACCGGTTTTGGTAGTTTAGAAAACAACAGTATTTTGCTGAATTCTGTGAATATTTTTCTTTGATACTAAGCTCCCCCTATGTACTAGGTACATAGACTGCAATATAATGTCACAAATTAGAGAGGGTCTGGAGACAAAGAGACGCTTAAAATAGTACTGCTTGCTTTTAGAGTCAGGTTCAGGTGTGGGTGTTTTAATGCTGCATTCATTTTTAAACATCTCTGGTTTCTGGGTTTTGGTTTGGGGTGTTATTTGGCAAAAATGTGTTTCTATTCAAGATGAATGGCGCAGACAAAGTAAGTTATTCTAAACTCAGTTAACAGCAGACACAGTTTAAATGAAATGTATTCTTAATATCTAGATTAAATTTCAAGATATTTATTAAATCATTTGCTTCTTCAGCATTTAAGGATCCACGTCAAAATGCAAATTAATAAACTCTCTCCATTTTACCTGAAATGTATATGTGTTACATCTCACATCCAAGGTGGTCAAATATCAGGGGTGGTTGCTTAGAGGCTGTGGTATCTCCTACCCTGAAAAAGGCTCAGAATGGGACTGTGCAGTCTCCAATCCACTCTGCACAGGAGATTGGACTGGGTGACCTCTGGAGGTTCCTTTCAAACAAAGTTATTCTCTGATTCCACATGCTGGGGGAATTACATACATTAAATTGATACTCAGTGTCAGCAGGTCCAGGACATTTGTTACTTATCAAATGTTAATGATAAAAAGAACAGAGGTCACATTTTTTCAGGAAAATATATCTCATCCTTAAAATATTGCCATTATATATGACATTTAGTCTCAAATTCAAGGTCCCAAAAGCACAGTTATAAGTTTTCCAGGTATTTTCCTTGACAGAGTATATATTTCAACACTTATGACCAAATCATTTCATGATGTTCAGCAAACCAGGGGAATTAAAAGGTTTGTGGATAAATTATCACTTTTTCATCTCAGGCTCTACACTGTCTTCTGGAAAGAAGGGGTAAGTCAAACATTTTGACATTAAATGACAGCGAGAAACCCTTTAAAAAAGACATCTTTTCACTCATTGGCTACTGTAACATTGCCAATAGTGGCCAGTCCCTCAGTCTTCCATGATGCAGTGTGGCATTTCTTATCAACATTAACAGACATGTGTTAATAGCATAGAGCTTTCTTGTTAAAACTTTGCCTTCTTTCTGATTATCTTAATCCCATAAAGTCATCAGAATGCCAGCAATACTACTCTAAGTTAAGTACCTTTAGAGCATGCAGCAAAAACCCAAACCCCATATTTAAATTTCTGATTCTGTAAACTTGAAATTCCAGACTTTAAATATTGGGTTTCTATTGCCAGGTTTCTAATGAATTTTTCATTTTTGTTTAAATATCCTGACCCATCCTGCACAGGCAGTTCTTACAACATATGTACTTGGGTAGGGGTGATTAGAAAAGAATAGAAAATAGCATTCCCTTCCTGTGAAAATTCTAGATAATTAAGAAATTATTCCAGTCTTTATTAGGAGAAAGTAAATATTTAACTCAACCTTTCTGATTTTATAAAAAAAGAGAACTTTACTGAAAAGTATGCAGTAAACAATAACTAAAGACCATTGTGTTTGCTTAGAATGTGTGAAATTAAAATTATTCCCAAACCATTACATCAGTGTAAACCTTGCCTTCTGATATCCAAAATCTACCCTAAACATTATACCTCAAATATTATTCAAAGTCCTTTTTTCTATTAGAGTGGTTCTAAGTAAAATCATTACTTCTGGAATGGATAGGTCTTTTCATCACCATACCATAAAAATTACTTCAATTTCATTGTCTGCTGTTCTATAAGATGTATGTGTGGGGTGCTGGTTGGATTTTAAATGCTTTAAATTTATGTAGGAACAGGTGTCTGGTTCCTCTAGGGTATCTGGCCATGGATCTTTTCAGTGCAAAAGGGAAAATAAGTAAAGTAGGAAGACATAAACAGGAACATACAGAGTCCCAGATATGATCAAAAAGCAGACAAAATGATAAAGTAGACAAAATGACCAAATCCCATCATGTGTGCCCATTTGTAAGGGTACTGGAACATAGGAATTTTTATTTCAGGAGGATAACCAGACTGAGCACCCAAACAAAGGGAATGGCAAAGAAAAGGGAGAAGCCATGGGCAAAATATACAGACACAAAAAAGTGACAGGTAAATATAATGGAGAAAAAGGCAAGAAGCAAAACTGTCCAACACTCTAATGGGCTGCCAAGGAACTGCAACAAATAGGGGCTTTGCTGGCACTGATGCAAACCTGGGGATCCAGAAGCTTGGGAGGCCAGCAGGACTATGCACACTGATAGAGGACAGTGCAGGAGAAAGGGACAGGGGAGGAAAAAAGTGGAGGTAGGCAGAAACGGGTGTAAAAGGGGATAGTGAAGTGTAAAATTCTGTCTTGGTCAGCGTGCTCATCTCTTTTCTCTGTCTGTGTGTGCTGCTGGGACTAAGTGGTACTGGCTGTGTGAGTAGATGTGCCTTCAACAGCTGGAGTTAGACTGGGGGTGCAGGTGCACCTAGTTCGTGGTGCCAGCTTCTGAAACAAGTGAGGTCTCAACCCCTGCCACAGGGATCAGAAGAGAGTGTGACCCAAAAACCATCCTAAAAGAGAAATTTGGGTGCATGAGGTCAGTGAGGAATGAGCTTGGAATAGGCAACTGGAGCAGAAACCTCAGTCACAATCTGTATGACTGACAACTTCTCTAGTTTTTGTGTGTTTTTTGGTGGTGTACGCTCACTAATTTAGAACATGACTGTTAAGGATAATTGTTCTGCATATGCAGTGAGAGCTAGGGTAGGAATTAACCATTAGCATGAAGGTATTCTTAAAGACCATTAATTGAGGAAAGCTTTTCTTAAAAGTGTGAAAGTTTACTTTCTTCAGCCCTCTTAACACGCCAATTATTGCTTTCCTCTGCTACACACCCACATGAATGCAAACAATATATGTTTGAAACAATGTTTCAACTACTGAAGAAAACATATGCTGGCTGGAAATGGGAAAAAAGCTATATGGGAAAAAGATTGAGTTTAATTCACTCTGGTAGGTAGAGGTTTTTCTTCTCCTCTAAAAAAACCTGACCTTCATAACAAACCCGCTAACATTGCACCGACACAGATTAAAAACAGTACAGTGAAACCTATCCCAAAGGTTACAGACATTGTTTTTCTAGAATTATTTTGGCATTTTTCCTAAACTAATGATGTAGAGTCTAACATTTACAGTCATCGTACTTGCATCTTTTGATCTTTCTATCAAGAAGAGTTTTATTCTGCACCATCTCTATAGACTAAAACAGTGTTGTCACAATTACATTGTTGAACTGTGTGCTAAGAACCGCTTGTTCTCTGCACAATTTTAAACTTGGTCACTTGGCAAGAATTTTCTCTCCTCTCTGATAAAAAGTATTTAATTATCATCATCTTTTTCTTCATAAGCAGGCAAAGTGCTAGGATTATCTGTTCCCGGATTTTGTCTGGTTGCTACTTGTCATGAATGCAAAAGTTATACAATGTCTCTAAATTTCATTTGTTGAAAGAACCCCACAGTTTTGTCTGCAAGTATTAAAAGTAAACCTCTCCTGAGGATAAGTCTGAGGTTAAACTGCAGGTTATATTCACAGTTTTGTCTTGCTAGTTTTAATTTAGCTGCATTATGTTGCTGACTTGCTCTAGTGACTGTAAAGAAAAGATTAGCATGCTCAGAAGTGCATACAACTTTTTAAAAATAAATACATGCTTTGTATGAACTGTTTGCATTAGTGGTTGAAGCACAGTAAATAGAACACCACAAAAAAAAAAAAGGTAGTCACTAGCAATTTTCTGAACTTCAGTTTCCTGGTAAATGCAATGCACAAAAATGAAAAATTATATTCAATGAAGCGGCAACATATAGTATGGGGCAACATGCAACTGTTGGAATTGCTTCAGGTTATATTCTGAATTAAATCAGTTCTATGCTTCTAGAAGAGTAAATTAGTTTAGTTACTACACTACCCAGGGAAAGAATGTAGCATATGTTATACCAGATCGTCTGGTCTGTGAATACAAAATATAGATACAACTAAACCTAACACCCTCTTATACCCTATTGCAAAAAAAACCCAAAAAAACCCAAAAAACCCCTGCTACTTTGAAGTACAAAGAGAAAGATGTTTGCTTTCCTTTTAAAATGAAGGATATTTTTCCTTTTCAAATGCATTCTATACTGTATATTTCAAATTTTCTCTCCAATTTATCACCATGAGTCTCCTTATTTCTTACTACTGTCTACTAAAATATTGAGTTGTGATACACTCATTTCTTGTACCTGAGGCTATTCTACTTCTTTTTCTGCTCGCATATAAATTAGCGTGGATAACAGTGTCAACCTGAGATGGCTCTTTTATCCTACTGGCCAGTATACTTATTGAATTAAAAACCCAATCCTCTACCAGCTGTGTATACCTGCTGTGCCTTTAACAGCATGCTTTATCCGAGCTTTATAATCCTTCTCTAATACGTTTGACAGAAAGAGATGTTAACAAAGTAAAACACGTGGGGCCTAAACAACTCATTAAAATATTTTCTGATTATAGCCCACCTGTAGACATAATTAAAACTAATTATTACAAAGCATCCTAATATCAGTATCAATATGCCTTTCTGCATATTTGCTCTGGACACAGATCAATAGTAAATACCAAATTAACAATCACTAAGTCTCTATTTTTGCTTGCTGAGGGATTCTTTGCAACAGCACTCTTAATTCCACAGAAGGGCTCTGTGGCTTTCTTTCCCAGTCAGACTGTTTATGAGCCTTTTTTAACTGTCACCTGAAGTTTCCCCAAGGAAAACACAAATCTCATCATTCCTAAAACATTTCTGTTGCCTCAGGGTGTAAAAAAATTACCTATATCCCTGATTCCCCTGTCAGCGCTGCTAACAGTGCATTCATTTGCATCTTTGAGACAGCCTAAATTTGGTCTCATGTTAGACATTTAGAACACAAGTTCCCATTGGTCTTATCACCAGTACAGATGAATTATTGTTAATTGAACTCTTGGTAGGTGTTTTGAAGGACAGTAGAGGTCAGGTTCTTTACTAGAAGCCTTACAGCCACTTCAGGGTCAGCTGAAGCAGCACTAGCTCTGAAGAACTCACTTTCTGCAGTAGCTGTATACACATAAGGCCTCAGAAAGGTTATGTCTGGTACTAAGCTCAAGACAGCATTTCATTAGATTCAGCAACAAATATTTAAAATATTTTTTGCGGTTGTAAGATACAGTTGACTTGCACTGTAAATAAAATTCTGCACTAAAGGCAAGTGCCTGAGTAAGCAGGAGAGGAATGTAGATAGACACTAGGATGTTTCCCAATTGCTACCACAGTATGCAGCTGAGATTATGACTGATCATTTCAAGATTCTCCAGAGCAGCAATGCCTAAGAGGTCCCCTCATGGAGTGAAGATAAGCTCCTGGTTTCTCTTGTACAAATCTTATTAGGAAGCCCACTTTGCCACACTATTTATCATCTTGATGTAAATGACTTTTCTGTCTGCTCTGTGTAACAATAAAATCAGGGCACATGCGGACAGAGGGGAGAAAAAACAATATAAGACAGCAAATGTCATTTTCTCTATCCCAGTATGTGAAGAAAAATGACTAAACATTCTGTTTTAAATTTTAGAGCGTCTGACTAGCATTACCTAATTAACTTAAGCGCAATGCTCTATCTGGTCTTCTTCCTAAGCTGATAATACGCTTGCCTCCAGTGTTCTAGTGTCTCTTCTCCACTGCAGGCTGCATTAAACACATGGTGATTGCAACCTTTTTAACCTTTGAAACCAATGATAAAAGATATCATATGGGAGTGCACATTTTATTGATCTTGTATAGATTACCATAGAATTATTATAAATGTGTATAGAAAGACTACATAATTTTTCCTCTCAGGTTTGGGGTTTTTTATAATCATGTAATTGGTCCTATTTACAGATAAGTAGGATGCAGTGGAAGTGAAGTATGGAAGGAGCATCAAAGGTTGAGGTTTTCTCCTCAAAACAAGTTGTCTACTTTTAACTCTACTATTATATGGAATAAATAAAATTATATTATCAGGAGTTATTGTGAAACTGACTGTGGTAAGTCATATGGTAACTATGCTATTATTTCTTGTTGTGAGAAACAAAGCCCACTCCTCAGTTAAAATTTAAAGAAAATTTAATAAGAGACAACAGGGTACAAAGTCAACAAAGCACAAGGAACAGTGCTGGGTGCTTAGCTACAGTCAGAGGCACACCAGCCAACACAGCAACAACCCTTATATACTCTGGGTATTGCATCCACTAACTACATATTCATAAAGGGTCATACATATTTGAACATTTTAACATAGTTCCTGCTTCGTCCTGCCTT
This sequence comes from Leucosticte australis, assembly GCA_025504685.1. Taxonomy (NCBI): domain Eukaryota; kingdom Metazoa; phylum Chordata; class Aves; order Passeriformes; family Fringillidae; genus Leucosticte; species Leucosticte australis. Next base: position 36,322,735 of record JANIJU010000003.1, read on the forward strand.
TTTAAAGCCTGCGCAGTGGTCTTAGTGGTGGTCATTTGTTACTTTTTGATATATTCAACAGGTTTTAATTCATTGGTTAATGAATTGTAATGTTAACATTACAATAACTCTTCATCAACATTGGTGTCACAACACAACATTCGCATTAAAAGAACTACAAACTTTAGCAAAACTTTTCTTACAAAAGTCAATATTATAATATCATAGTATTCACTCTAAGAATTGTCAAAGCCAACATGGTCATATATTTATCACATTTGCCACCAGTGTAATTACATTCTCTGCCATGGCATATCTTGTATTTATATATAATTTAGAAAACCAGTGACAGATAACATATCTATCTAATTCTTCAAGTGTGAAGGACTGAACTGCACAGGAGAAAAAAAAAAGCTTCATAAGCAATGCCAGAGGGTAAGGGATGTTCTAAACATTTTTTTTACATTTTTTATAGGCACCACCAAACTTTTGAAATCATGGAGCAGGTAACAGGCTGTTGGGGGTTATTTGGTTTTATTCCTTTATACTTAAGGAATTTTTTTCACATAAGTTGCTAGGAAACACTAGCGACTGGGGTACTTAAAAAAACCAAAAGAAGTGGCCAAGCTCAGGGGAGGAGGGCATCTGGTTGCACTTCTCTTGTCTGGGAGTTTTTCTCCGAGAACTGGGCAGGTAAGGGACGGGGCTGGGGCAGCTGCTCTCTCTCTCCTGGCGTTGGAGGAGGGCGGTCGGAGCTGCTGCTTGGGGAAGGGAATTCGCTGCTGCCGCTGGAGCCCAGCCTGGAGCTGCTTCTTCTGCCGTGGGTGAGCCTCTGCTCGTGAGAGCAGCCACTGAACTGAGACCTTATTATCACCCACCTCACTAAGACCCATCCCCAACTGCTCAGGCTCCCGGGATCCTGAGCTCGCCTCTCCCTGCCCTGCTGGGAACCAGGCCGCTGCTGCCCCACCCTTGCCGCTTCTTTGGCACTGCTCCGAGTTTTTGCTGCACTGCAGCCCCGCAACCCCTGCCTGCCGAGACTCCTGGCTTGGTGCTCCTCAGAGTCCTGCTGGGACAGCGGGACCGGCTGCCCCAGGGTTTGTGAGGCGAAGCCTCTCCGCCATCCCTTCCCGTCCGGGCCGAGCCGCCATCGCCACGCGCTCCCCGAGCCCGCGCCACAGCGCCCCCTGCAGCCGCGGGGGAGTCACCGCGCCTGCCCCGCCCCCCGGGAGCCAGCAGCGCCCCCGCTGGCCGTGCCCGGAACTGCAGCAGAGGGAAAGGGCCCGCGGCCGAGAAGGCCGGGCCTGGGCTCCGCGCTCTGTCTGGGGCCAGCGCCCGGCTGTGCGGCTCTGTTTGCTGTGTCATACACGCCAGGAACTGTTATTCCTATTCTCATCTCTTTGCTCAGGAACCTCTTAATTTCAAAAATGATAATAATTTGGAGGGAGGGGGCTTACATTTTCCATTCCAAGGCCTTAGCAGACACCTGTGTTTCAAACCAAGACACAAGCTTCAAACAATTAAGACATAATAATAGATACTGACGTAAATTAGTGCAACTGTGGAACAAAGTTGCTATGAGGAGCTGCATAATGGATAATTATTTACAGTAAGAAACCAGACCTAATCTGAAACATTCATTATTGTCTACATTTAAAAAGTATATGAAAACAAGCTTGAATGGTAAAAACACAAGGAAATAGGTCTTCATAATACACCAGGAATAGTGTCCATTCACTTTTTACAGAAAGAACAGTTTGCAATCTTCCATGTATGTAATTTAAAATATTCATATAAAATATATATATAAGACAGAGAAATTCTGTCTTGTTTATTAAGTTTTTTTGATAACTTGAATTTTTTCACCCCTATTTTATGGTATAAAATTTTTAATTACTTTTTAGATAAAGTTTTCACTCTCTGCTGGAAAGAAAGTGTGCCCAAGTGCTTATGACAGCAACTCAAGATCAGCATTTAAATTGTTATGTTCTCAGCTGGACTGGAGTGATTTTATTGAAGTACAATAATTTTCAGATTCCAGCTCTTATCTCTCCACATGTTGCCTCAAAAATTAACTGGGTTTAAGCTGTACTATCACAGGCAAAAATCCTGTAGTCACTGTGGCACATCAGTGTTTGCCCCAGAAGAGGACTGGCAATCCTAGTGACTTGTCACACTGCACTGCTGCATGCTCCATTCTTCACAGAACCTCAACTTGTCACAGATTAACAGCAGAACAACATTCGACCAAACTGGTCTAAGAGCTTTTGACACATCTTTGAAACAGAAAGCTGTGACCATACAAGAACTGAAAAAGGTCAAATTTCTCAAGCTGAGAGAACTGCTGGCAGTCAGGTGAGAGAACCCCCTAAAGGCTTTCTAGCACGATTTCTTTTCCCCAAAAATTTCTTTATTATATTTAAATCTGATCCATACAGAATGTTTTATCATAGCCTTGGCATAAGACATGTTTTAGGTACACAGCCACTCATAATATCACCAGTGTGTCTAAGTGTGGTGTACACTTAGGCCGGTTTCATCAATATTAAACTCTGGTGAGACTTTTTAAGTTAAGGTCTGATGATAAAGTGTTTTATGAAGCTTGACATATTCTTTCCCATGATAGACATGCTGTCTCTGCTTTAACTTTATTTTCTCATGCTACATTAAAATCCTGTTTCTTTATTAATCAATTTATAAATGCTTCGGATTTTAGTTTCTCACTTTCTACATTCTAACTTATATAAAATCTCTTAACATAAAATTGTAGAACAATGTTGAAATGCAAGCCTCTCTGAGGAACTCAGAAATGAATGCAGGGGTTGAATTAAAGCCTTTGGAGAAATTAAGATATATTAAGCCTCACAGATATGATATGTAGGTTTAAGTTTTAAGTAAGTGGAAGTATAAGTTATAGTTTTAAGTAAGCAGAAATACATTTTAAGTGCCTTAAGAAACTGTGTTAGCTAGTAAAGGCACTAAGGCCTAGTCTAAAGTTCAGTAACTTAGCTCCAGACATAACAAAAACATAGCAGAAATTTTTTGCTTCTCTAGAATAGATAGAACTATTCACATAAACAGATAAACTTATATATGTAAATTTTAAGTAAGAAAACAGTGTATTTGCATAAATAGATTATATTATCTACGTAGTTTTTTAGGTAAGTAGTCAAGTACTTGGTCTAAAGTCACTGTCAGGTGGAACACAGTGACCCAGATGCTTCCCAGATCAGCATGGAGATGTCCTGGTCTCAGACTGCAATGAGTGCAGTGGTTGTCACTGACGCTGGAGCACAGCAAAGACAATTCCTGTTTTGATGTGAGCAGGTGGACAATCTACTCAACTTGGTGCCAAAGCTCAGACAGGTCAAGCAAATGTGAGAGAAATGGTTCACTGAAATGCAATGGGTGTGGTCTTGTGAAGGACCTCCAGCAACAGCTGGAGGTGCAGAGGAGGCAGAGGACAAAGGTACCATGGAGGCTGAGAGGGAGAGCGGGTTCTGAGCCCAGTGGTAGGGGAACCATATCCCACTGAGGAAAAGATAAAAATTCATCCCTTGGAACACATGGAAAGGAGGGAGAGCATTAACACAGGGGATTGGGAAGAAGTGGGAGAAAAAAACCAAACAAAAACACAAAAGGAAGAGGACAGGAGCTAATTAAAGGAAGGGACTTTCTCCAAAAAGATGCGAATTTCGACTAAGCTGGACATTTCCACTAAGCTGGACATCCCCCCTCAGAGCCACATTGTAGCTCTGCAGGCTAATGAGACAACATCCATCACACTGGAAGAACAGCCACAGAAAACTGCAGCAGTCCAATCTGCTCCACAAAAACAGAAATTAACAACTAGTTCAAACAAGAAAAGGCAGTGGATGGTAGTAGTGGCTGCCTCTACTTTTAGAGGCACAGAGGCACTCATCTGTTGGCCTGACACACTTTCAAGAAAAGTGTGCTGCCTTCCAGGAGCCCAGATCTGAGAAGCTGTTAAGCCTAGTAAAACTGACTGTTACCCACTATTAGTTTTCCATGTGGAAACAGGGCATACAGCCAGTAGCAGACTGAGAAACTCTGAGACTACAGTGCCCTGGGAGATGTGGTAAGGGGATCTGGGGCTCGAGTATTTTCTTCATTAATCCTCCAAGACAAAGGAGGGGAAATTGCCTGCTGAATCTGACAGGTCAACAGATGGTTAGAACCATGGTGGTAGTCGAGGTTTCAGTCATTCAGACCATGAAACTTACTTTGGTAAGCCTGGTTTATTGCAGGCTAAGGGGTTTCATCAGAAAAAGAAGGGGAAATGTATATTGGTCAGGAATTTGACCGACTAGTGAAGGGGGCTTTTAACTAGATTTGTAGGCGAAGGCAGGCACCTATCCATCCCAGTCTTGCAAGCTGGATGTCTGTAATGGCTGCAAAAACATTCCAGGTACTCCAGCTGCGAGTCAGCTTTATTCAGGGCCCAGCCCAGATGACTCTACACCAACACATGTAGTATGGGGAAAAAACAAGGGGAACTAGAGAAGTACGCACACCTAAGTGGATACATGATTGGCATCATATGGATACGGTGACCACGAGATGGTGAAGTTTGAGATCACCAGTGCTGTGAGGACCTCATGCAACAAGCTCACCACCCTGGACTTCAGGAGAGCATATTTTGGCCTCTTCATGGACCTCCTCAGTGGAATCCAACAGGACAGAGCCCTGGAAGACAGAGGAACCCAAGAATGATGGCTGATATTCAAGGATTACCTCCTCCAAGCTCAAGAGCAATGCATTCCAACAAGAAAGAAATCAGGCAAAAATGCCAAAAGACCTCATGAATGGATAAGAAGTTTCTGAGAAAACTCAGAGCAAAATTAAAAAAGCTTTCAGAAGAAGCTTACTTCTTTAACCATGCAAGACAAAAAATACAACACACACAACAACCATCTTGTTTTTTCAGAGTAATTCCATTTTTCCAGTAACTTTTGAATTCAGAATCTCTATGACTTCCCAAGAAATACCAAATGGAGCTGTTAACTGGAGGCTATTATTATAAAAACAGATGTTTGCTTGCATATGGATATCTAAAAGAAAATCGTGTTGTCATATGGATGAGGACAGAATTAAAACCAAATATTTATTTCAGGAGAGTGTTTATGTTTGATGAATTTGATTTGCTGACCTGAGACAAGCTCTGAATCTTTATCTTATTCAGTGAGGGTTTCTTAGAGTCTTCAGGGATGGTTTTGCATTGATCATTCTCAGTGGTAGCCACTGGCAGAAGAGAAGCAAAACACTAACATATCTCTCTATTTTATAAACAGAGTAGAAGAAAATGTAACTTTCACAGACATATCTGAAAAACTGGACTTAGTTGACTTAGTAAGGACTTAGTTGCATTAGTTGGACTTAGTAAGTTAAGTTATAAAAAAAATGTGTCTATGGAGATATATAAAAATATGATTAAAAGAAAAAAAGAAAAGCAAGATTTTTGGTATATAGAGTACAAAAAAAAAAGACAATTTTTTTGTTTTTCTACAATTATTGCAAATTGTTTCAGCCAGTCTCAACCATGGTAGCAGTTTAGCAAAGCTAAGTATGTAATAGTGATAATTTATTCTCTAATTAATTTCTTAAGTTAACTTTTGAGAAAGACTTGCTTTTACATAACACTTGAGAAACACTCTGAACTGCCAGAAGCAACTCAGCTCCTCAATTCTGGTTTACATTACTTACAAATGAAAAAGTGGAAAGCTTTAAATATATTCCTGCTTAGTAAGTTTAATAATGAACCCAAGGGTTCTCTAATTAATGAATTCCACAGGGTTTGTGTGCAGAGGATGCTTTTTTGGTAGATATAATATCTCTAAAATACAAGAAATTTATATGTTTTTTCCTAAAAGAGGAGTGCTTTTAGAGGAAATCTTCCTGCTAAGGTGTTTCACATAATTCTTTTCCACTTCTCAGTATCATGTTCTTTGGAAATATTATGTAAGGCTAAGCAGACTGGTTCCACAGAAACAACAAATGCTAAGTATTATCTGTCACAATATAGAGCATTTGTTTAATACAGGGAGAAGGAGATGAGATCTCTAGCATGTCAAAAACAGAAGACACCAACCATACTCAAATCAGCATTGCTTTTAGAGATACAAATGTAATGTTTTCTGTGCCCATTTTTCTTTAAAGAAAAACAAAAAAACCCAAATGAATAAACAAACCTCAACACTGAATTTACGACTCATTTTGGGAAGATTTTAGATTTTCAGTTAGCCAATTTTTCATTCAGACTGACAAATCTTTCCATACTTCAGCATTAAGATGTTTTGTCCTGTTTCGTCTGGTCGAGCAGTTCTCTGTTGTGATTTGCATCATGTCTAATTGTATCTCTTTCAAGAGCACAACACATCACCTCCTCTGTAATGCACATAGAAAAGCCCTTCTTAACATAAGGTTCAGAAGCAGGAAGAGTTTGTGTGTTTATCTGTTTTTCACAGAAAGAAGGACTTAAGTTTTCACTTATTCTCCATACCTTCTTTGATTTTGTGATGTATTTCAATTTCAGATTGCGTCTGCATCCCATTAAGTGTAAAGCTACTAGAAAAAAAATTCCAACCTGGCTCATTGGTTACTATTTGCACTACAGTTGCACATGCAATAGAAACAGGAACAAGTTTGCTGTATTAATATCTCTTTTCTTAGAGGAATTTTTTTTGTTTGGAAAATAATATACTTTTAATTCTGGCTAACGAGGGTTATTATAAATAAGGCATTTATTTTTGTTTCAACCATTTACATATTACTTTTTAATAATTATTTTTAGTCTTTCAGAGAAATATGTTCTCTGTCACTGCTTTCAACTTGAAGGTTCTTCAGTTCTAAATCAGAAATGTTATCTCTTGCCCTTCCTTTCCCTCTCTATCTTCAGCTGATGGAACAGTAGAAATTCTGAGCCTGATATCTTTAATCATTGTCTGTACAAACAATTTCCAGATGAAGAAGTGTAAAAAGAAGATTTGTTTTGTTTTTTTTTTACCTAAACATTAGTGTTTTGCCCATATGCTTAAGGGTCATGAAAAGTGTAGAATACATGGAAGAATAGTCTAAACACCTGCTTGTGACAGGGAACAAATAGAATCACGTTCTGTAAGTGACATTACTGTTCTTGAAGTTTATATCTTATTTTCATCCAAGCAGAATCCAGTTCTCAGACCCAGAGGCATCTTTGGCATTTGAGTCAAGAAGAAAGACAGATATATTTCTTCACAACTCTGTTTTAAAAGTGTAAGTCACAATACCAAATATCTGTGAAGGGTTTAAAGTCACTTGAAATTTTGAAACACACTGAAACAATTATTTTAGGTATACTTCCTAATTTTTGCTTAAAGAATTCACACAGAGCGTCTTTCATAAGTTTTTCCACAATACTCAGGGAATGGAAATTATTGTCAAAAAAAATCAAATCTTTGTATAAATGTAGAGTTTTCTGGACCTGAATTAACTAAACAAAGGACTGTGTAACTGAGAAATAGAATTGAAAGACACAGAAGTGCTGGGATTTCTTCAGTTTGTTAGGACTTTTTGCACATTTAGATCTTTTACTTTATATTAGTTGACAAATTAGTAACTTCACCTGTTCTGACCATCCTTCTGAAATAATCCAAGTGAGCTATGTGCTAAAATGTACATACAAGAGGACCATTTTCTATTTAACAGTCAGAGTAAAAAAGTTGCTACTGTTAGCATCAGTAAAGCGAATGTACTTAAGAAAAATAATCAATAGATTTTTTTGGTTTTCAGTACTTTAACTCATAAATCAAACAAAACAGCTTCTTAGTTTTAGAAAATCATTCTTCCAATTTCATATTGCTAGCCTGCTATATCATCCAGAATAAATATGTTTAAAATCCACATATGCTGCACTAAAAATATAGTACCATGGTAAAGTTGCTTTCTTGATAACTTTTTTTGCAGGATAAAGCACTTATTTCAATATTCTCCTTCTCATTAACTCATTAATTAAACACAACTTCTACAGAAGCAAATATGCAGTAACTTTTAGCTCTTTTTCATTATTTTCAAAGAAGTATCAATAATGAACACCTGTTAATTGACACCTTAAAGGATCTTGAAACATCCAAACCATTTCAGGCTTCTGGTAGACCAATATCAAAGCTGAAGGAACTGTCTGCCTTGATGTCACTACTTTATGTGGAACACATTAAAACTGTGAAGACCACAAATATCTATGAATTAAAGTAAGAAATTGTCAGCTCGCTGTAATGTAGAATCTAAGTAACTGGATTTGCAAAATAATTTTTTTCATTAAGTACTAGCATTTATTTATTTTCTTTTGGTCACCTATGACTACATTTTCAACAATCCAATATTTCACAGCACGTTGTTAATGTAAACACACTAAATTTGCTGCAGTCAATTCTATACACAATTTTTGAATTTTATTCAAGTTACCTCAGTAGTAATGGCATAATTCAGCTGGATAGTTAGGCTACATGTTAAACGTCTTCTAGTAAGTATTCCTATCAAGATTTTTGTGGCAGTGAGGGTTTGATGATGTTTAGTTTCTCCCTGTCTGTGGCAGTGGTAGTTTGAAGATGTTTAGTCTCTGTCTGAAGTTGTTTGCACCCTGTCTCGCCATGTCAGTTAATAATTCCAGATTGTTCCCTGTCTATCTTAAAAGATTCTGCCCCTTAGTCTACAGAGTTCCCCTCGGTCATGATATCTCCTTTTTGCCATTGGTCTATGTCTTTCCCGCTTCAGATTACGTTTACAGTTGTCACCCTAGACCCCTTCTACCTAGCGAGACAGTCCCTTCCAGGGTTTCCACCCACCTTTTAAGCCGCTGTTTTCCTCTTTTTCCTGCTCTCTGCCACTGCCCCCCTTTGAGCTGCACAGCTCCTGTACCCCACATTCCACTGGATATCCTTAAAGCCACGGTTCCTGCTGAGAGAGAGGTTGCTCATACTGCTGCCTCTGCCCACATGATCCCGCCATGGGGGCAGAGACTTCCACCGCCACCGCTGACACTGCCCGCAGGTGTTGCATCATCTGCCTCACTCCAGCGCTGTGAAAAACAATCACTTGTTTCTAAAATTTTAAAATTTTAATAGTAATAAAATGGTTATAAAAATAGTAACACAATTAGAGTAATAATATTTTGGACAATTTGAATTAGGACAATATGAGAAAATAGAAACAAAGAGTTTCGGACGTCTGGGTACCTTTCCCTGGGCAGCATAAGTCCGAAAAAGGACCTATGTTAATGAAGGATTAACCCTTAAAAACAATAACCTATTGCATATTCATACATCTCATATATGATGCATAAATTCCATTCAAATACAGGATTCTGTCTGGTCATCGTCAACTTCTTCCTCACAACCCTAACAGCGTCGTTCTGCCTGAGCGAGGCAGGAAGAAGTTAGTTTCTCCTGATGATGGAGCAAGAAATTCTCTTTCTCTGAAAGATTAGGTGTCCTGTGACCACTATCTCTGTGTGAGTCCTTTCTTTTAGAAAAAAAAGTATCCTACATTGTATAGTTTCTATTTTAGCATTTTGTTATAACCTAAAACTATATTTTACACACTACTTAAGAGAATTAATACAGCATTACTTTCTAACACAACACATACAATATTCATTTAAATAATTGTGAAAAGCCAATCATAAAATAAGCATTTTTCACACCACAGGGAAAGAATAACTCCTGTGCCATGCTGCCAGTTCCAAGCGGCATCACCACGGCGCTGCTTCTGCATGGGAAAGAACTAAAGCAGCTTGAAGAAGCAAGCAGAGAATCCTTCCTTTTTCCTATACCTCAATCCTTTGGCATAGGGTCCATGTTTATTGGCCGCCTCGGCGGTTTAGGATCCTAGCCAGTGGCTGTACCGCAATCCTGTCTGCTGACCTCAGAGGCAGGGCACAGCTCTTCCTGGCGAGCGTGCCGGTCATAAATAAGCTGAAGAGAAATAGAAAATTACCTGAAAGAAAATTGTCAGGCATGAAAAGAATTGTCAGGCTAAAAAAAAAATCTAAAAATTCCGAAGCAGCCTAAAAATATGTTCTATTAACTTCATGGGTTTTTTCCCTTTCTCCCTTCTAGTGTAGGTCATACAAGTTCATAATCACTTAAAATACATTTCTTCTCAATAAGTAAGTAATAATCATGTCATTAAATATTCTCATTAACCTAATTTCCTCATTTTTATTACCCACCAAATTTAGCATTGATTTTCCTAGTTAATTTGAATGCTTCATTTAGACTCTGGTATGAAGCTACATTTCAAATCTTGCAGCTCACCTTTTCTTTTTTCAGATGTGCTTGGGATCTGGTAACTGAAATTTCCTAATCATTTTTTGTTGGTTTGTTTTTGGTTTTTTTTTTTGTTTTCGTTTGGTTTTTTGCCAGAAACACAATCTAGAAGGATTTTTTTTTCCCAATAAAATCTCATGTCTTAAATCAAGATTTAAACACCTATAAGAAAAGTAACCAGAAGGTTAAGGAAAGCCAAAACTTCTAAAAAATTTCTATGCAAAATTTTCACCTTTTTCTTTCCAAAAGGTGATGATCAAATACAGGAAAATACAGCAAAAAACATATTTACAAGTTCATTAATCCAGGCAGCAATCAAACAAAGAATAGAATTTTCCTTTTTTTAAAAATCTGGTGTCTTCATGAACAACCAGTGAAAAATGGGAATATGAAAGCTATATTTTAACATCTCTGGTGAAAGCAGAGCTGATATGTGTAACACTTGGGCTATGTAGGTTTCCCTGATATATGGGATGATTAAAGAGAATTGTTGTGCATAAAGCAAGAATCATTTGTAGTACTCTTATAAAACTGACCTGAAAGTAGGGGAATGCTAAATTTTAAACCTAAAGATTGCTAAAGTCAATTTAAGGGGTACAGCAGAAAATAACTGATATAATGTGGGTGTACTTATATTTTGTAAAGAATAAGAATGCATCATGATGTTATCTAAAATAATATCTGCTTATTTTATATTTTCTTCCAGGGCCACTGGATATGTTGGAACATCCTTGCAATTTTTTTTCTGGTTCTTGAGCTCAACAGTTAAAAAACTTATACTGTTCATTAATGTAATGAAATATTGTTTATGCTATCATGTACTGGATTGGAGGGCTAAAATTGGTGCATCTTCTCAGACATACATTAGCTTTAATAATGGTTTTAATGAAATTGTGATACCTGAATACCTAAATAACTTTGAAATTCTGAGTTGAAAATAAAGAGATGAATATGAGATATATGTTCCATTTATGGGTATTTTTTACTTTGTTTTTTTGTTATTGTTGTGCTTGGTTTTTTTGTTTTTGTTTTTGGTTTGGTTTTGTGTGGGTTTTTTGTTTGGTTTTTTGTTGGTTTTGTTTTGGGGTTTTTTTCTTGGTTGGTTTTGGTCTTGGTTTTTTTTTTTTTTTTTTTTTTTTTCCTGTTTTTTAGTTTCCTAGTATTTCAATGTGGATGACCAGCTCAGTTACAATCTGGATGGTGAAAATTTTTGGTCAGACTTAGGTGATAATCAAGACAGTCCATTTACATAAATTCAATTTAGAGAGGTTGGGTAAAGTGAATTAGTACAAGCTGTAGCATTTAAGTTACCTAACAAGATTAACTTAATTACTGGCAAGCTTAAAATGAAGTCATACAGGGGTCAGAAAATTTCAAAAACACAAAAAAAAAACCTCTCTGGGTTGTTGCATTATTGAGGGTATATTTTAATTCTAGTATTCTTTAGGTTATGTGTATTACATATTAAAGGGAAGAACAGAGTAAAGGTCAGCATGGACACATCCATTGACTCAAGTGCACTTCTAAGAATGGCTGAGGAATGGTGCTGTGAATATGTGAAGCTCACAACTGTTTTTTCTAGCCCTTCAATGTCAATTCTTGTGGACAAATGAAAGAAAAGGCTTTTATTTAAAGAGCTCCACCATAACAGCTGCTGAATATGTCACAGATGACATCAGTCACAGATGATATCCTTTCATTTTACGGAGGTAAATACAACTTAAAGTACATAATATAATGTAAGAGATTCTCAGCATAGTGTAGACACATGTTCTCTTCTAATAACTAATATTGAGTAAATATTCTTGGGAGTTTTCTGCAAGATATTTTGCCATTGCAGTATACTACTAATACATATTTCAATTTAAGGAAGGTACTAAAATTCACAATTAAATTCACATCAATGTCTTATGTCATACAAACAAATGGAAGGCTTTGCACAAAAAAAAAAAGGCATATGCCTTTTATGTTCAGGCAGAAATTCAAACAAGGAAAGCATTTGACAAAATGTATGGCTCATTTTGGCATAGTGTATTTTTAGAATTGGTTATTCTTTTTGTAAGTATACAGTATGGTTTGGTCCTCAGTTCCCCTCCATGTACTTCCCTCACAATGGTTTCTCCCTAAGTTGTTTATCCCTTGTTTTCCTATCAGTGGCTTGTCCCTCAGAACCTGCCTTTATGCCCTTATAAACCTATTTCTTCCCTTTTGGTTCTGCCTACCCCCCTGTCTGTCACGGTAACCACCCCCCTTTATTTAGAGAATTCTGTGTCAGTCATCTCTTATTCGATGTATGATTTGCCCTCGGGGTTTCTCCCTCCCCTGTGTGATCCTCAGTGGCTTAGCTGTAACCCACGCTCCTCCCTGGGTCCTCGTTATTGGTTAGCTTTGTGTCTCCTCCTATCACACCCACTCCCTTTATCTCCTCCCTGACACCCATCCCTGGCCCGCCTGGGAAATTAAATCTCCTTGGTACCTGCACGGGTGTTCACTTCTCCTTCCTTTATCTTGGGACTTTCTAGCCACGCTCCCGCCTGTGCCACCCACGGTGCAGACAGTAACCACTGCCCAGGGGTTCTGGGGAGGACCCGGGAGTGGCACATCATGTGGCCATCTTCAGCCATATCCCAGGAGTGCCTAGCCGGCGCCCGTCCAGCTCCCATGGCTGCAGAAGGAGGCTACAGCTCATGATATCACTGAAATAATCAATCTTTTTTATTTATATATGGTATAAACTTCTCTGTATGCAAAGAGCAGGTCCAGCAAGGTACCTTCCCTATTTGGCTAGCTCATCAGCTGAAAATTATGTTCTGCGCTCTTCAGGAACCTCTCAGACTTATTCCTCTCTATTATGTTTTATTTCCAGTTGACATCTGGTAAGTTGAAAGAAAAAAGGGCTAGCAATCTCAAGACTTCTGCCAACAGCTTATGGGCTATTCTGCCTCTACATCCTGGCTGGGTGGGTATTCTGCCTCTGCATCCAAAAGGCTCTCACCAGGATATCTGCCCTGTTTGCCTTCCCCTTGATTCTTACTCATAAACACTCAGCCCTCTCATCAACATCATTAGGCTCAAGACAGTCAAGAGTCCCTAACATATGGGGCCACCCCACCATCTCTCCCTCCTTGCCTATCCCTTCTGAAGAGTTTACAATTGTTCAATGTAGCACCATGGTTGTGTCATCGCACCAAGAATCTGTGATGGCAATTAGGTCACCATTTTCTTGCTGCATCATAGTTTTCAGTTTCTCTTGTTTGTCTTCCTGTTGCATGCATTTGTGTAGAGGCACATCAGATGGGTTATCAATCCTGCCTTTTCATGGGAGAAGCTGTATCTTCTGCATGACCATTCTCAGGAGTTTCCTTGGATTCCACATCCAGAAATCTTACAACCTTGCATCCTTGCTGCTACATGGGTCATCATACCCTATCTCTATTATTATTTCAGCAGACTGAAAGGCTTCACTAATACATTGTCCCTCAAAGAGTGCTGTGCCATCCTCATTCTAGACTTATTTCCAGTATCTTGATTTTATCCCTTTCCCCTTTCACATTGAGTTTAAAGTTCCCTCAATGAGACCTGCTCAAGGTTCCTTTTTCCCCTTTGAGACAAGTGCATGCCATCTATTGCCAGCAGGCTCCATGGCATGCAAACAGACTTGTGATCAAAAACCTCAAAATTCTTCTGATGTCACCAGGCATGGAGAATGATATTCTTCTGTATGATTCTCCCATTTCTATCCTCATCATTCCCTGCATCTTGCAGGATAAAGGGGATCACTACTTGTGCTTCATATTCCTCAAGCAGTTGTCCTAAAGCCTGATTAACCTTCTTGAGGTACTGCCTGATTAACCTTCTTGTTTGGTCTTCACTGCTGACCACCTGAAAAATCTACAGTGAAAAATAATTAGAGCAGGCCATAGGGTTTGTTAATAATGTCTCTAACCCAGACCCCAGCGTGGTAGCAGGCTTCCCCATGGATTTGGTACAACCAACATCTTGATCCCACTACTCCTCTCAGAAAGGAGTCACCAAAGAAATCTCCCCTTGTTTTTTTTCTTAACTGAGGCAGTCATAATACAGCGGGTAACATCTCAGTGTTGCACAAGCTTGTATGTGGATTAATCTAATGAATATTAGCAAGATAGAATTATTAAGGTCAGAATTTTTAATAGTGGATGTCTGTAGGCTAAATGATATCTAATTAAATTGTTACAGGCTATTGTATTAAATGATAATTGAATTCCCAGAACATTTCTCACACTTAAAATGTATTAACATGAATATGATTGCATAGCTAATGGCTTGCTGATATTTTTCTTTTTTCTTGCTTTATTACTTTGCATCTAGGTTTTTTATGTTCTCACTTAATGTCTATAAATCTTCCATTACTGATTTATGCTGTAGAATAGAGATCCATGAGATCACATGCCTTGACCTCAGCTGCTCGATTTAAACATTTTTTAGCTTTATTGGAACACAGAGAGAGGAAAGTACATACATTTTTAAAATGCATGTAGATTCTATGCCTTCTTAAATATATCATAGAAGTAAGTAAAAGACAAAGCTAGACTAATTCAGTTGCACGATAGTTGCTACACTGCAGAAAATGACAAATTTCTCTGACACAGGAAAGTTGTATGGTCTAACATCTTAGCTACAGAGAAACTCTGTATTTAACACACAGAGCAAGCTTTTTTTGCTGAAAGGAAGCTGAAATTCCAGCTTGCTTCCCAAAGCCAAAATTGATTTTCTAAGCAAATTAAGGTTTTTGTAGTATTTAATGTTCAGAGTGTCTCATGGTTATTTCTGCCATTAACCTATGGAAACAATGAATTCAGTTGATTCAAACAGTGAACAAGGTGAATAAAGTGTGAATTTTTTTCCAATTCTACCACTACCTTGTACTGACAAGTCAATTTTCTTTTTGAACTGGTTTTCCTTGTCCTTAATGTTTCTGTAGGTTTTGTATCATGATTTGTTTATACGTAAATTTCAAGACAGCTATAAACTATTATTATCCTAATGGTTACTTAGCTAATTATTTTGAATCCTATATGTCTCAAAACTTACAAAAATAGTCTCAACTCAAAGTGGCAAAACTGTCTTTTTTCACTAGTCATAATACTTGTAATATATTGTCATTGCATGAATGTTTTACCAGAAACATACACTAACTATACAAACCAAAGAATCTCTTGTCATAGTTCTATCAGTTTAATAGGAATCCTGAAAGGAGTAGAATGTGTGTTTTGCTGCTATGTATGTTTTTCTGTCATACATTTCTTGCTTTTTCGTTTGACAACTGCAAACAAATCCTCAAATGTGCAATATGTCTAGGATGCTAAACAGAAGAGCAAGTAGCAATGTATACATTTTGATTCTGAAACAGATTTATTGATAATTGCTTATGAATGATAGGAGTCAATTAGTTTATATCTGTGGTACACAGTTTTTCTAGAAGGGCAGTGAAAACAAACTGAAAATGGGTTTGTCAGAAACAGAAAATGCAAAGTTGTAGTACGGAAAGATTGATTTTCTACCAGGAAGCACCAGAAAAGAAAGCCTTGCAGCAGCTACAGCAGCTACTTTTTTCAAGTTGTTTTTTTTTGGTTTTTTTTTTTTTTTTGGAAGTACTCACTGTCCTTTCTCTATCTCCTTTGTCCTAAGCTGTTCATATACACTTCATGGGCTATTTCCAAGTTAATTATCAAGATTTATTTCCAAGTAACTAGGATTTCTCTGGTCATTTACTCATTCTCAAACAAGGGCTTTTCACTTCCACATTGTTGCTCCTTGAAAGAATCAGGCAATCATTTTGTTGGAAAAGACCTCTGAAATTGAGTCTAACCTTTGACTGATCAGAACCATGACAATTCTACCACAGTACTAAGTGCCATGTCCAGTTGTTCCTTGTACACCTTCAGCGATGGTGACTCGATCATCTCCCAGGGCAGCCCATTTCAAAGTCTAGCAACACTTTCTGTGAACAAATTCCTACTCATGAATTTCCCCTGGTGCAACTTGAGGCCATGTCCTCTCATCCCATCACTATTTGCCTGGGAGAAGAAGCCAACTCCTGCCTTGATACAGCCTCCTTTCAGGAAACTGTGGAGAACAGTAGCATCACTTCTGTGTATCTTCTTCTCCAGGCTAAAATACTCCTAGCTCAGCTGTTCTTCATATGACTTACTGTCTGTACCCTCCACCAGCTCTGTTGCTCTTCTCTGAACTCACTCCAGCACTGCAAGATCTTTCCTGAACTGAGGGACCCAGAACTGAACACAAAATTCAAGGTATGGCCTCACCAGTGCTAAGTACAGGGGGACAATCGTTTGTTTCCCTGGTCCTGATGGTCACACTGTTTCTAATACAGGCCAGGATGCCATTGGCCTTCTTGGCCATCTGGGCACAACTGGCTCATGTTCAGCCACTGCTGACCAGCACCCTCACATCCTTTTCCTCTGATCCTCTTTCCAGCCACTCTGTCCACAACCTGTAACACTACATGGGGTTGTTGTGACCTAAGCATGACTTGGCACTTTACCTTGTCCAGCTGGCCAGTGGATCCAGCCTGCCAAGATTCTGCTGCAGTGTAAGGGACAGGCAGATTCCTACCTCCCAGAAGATCACCACTCCCACCCAATTTGGCATTGTCCACTGAGTTACCATGGGTGCACTCAATCTCCTCATCCGCATCATCAATAAATCTATTAGACGTTGCTGTCCTGAACTCTGAGCCCTGGAAATCACCACTAATGACCCGCTGCTACTGGATGCAGCACCATTCACTACCACTCTCTGACAATCAAGCCAGTGTTTAACACAGGAAAAAGAGCACCTGTCCAAGCCATGGACTACAAGCTTTTTCAAGAGAATACCCTGGGAGACAGTATCAAAGGCTTTGCTGAGGTCTGAGTAGACAACATTCACAGTCTTTTCCTCATCTAATAGGGATGTCACCTCATCATAAATGGAGATCAGGTTGTTCAGGCAGGACTTCCCTTTGTGTGACACCCTGGTTGTCCTGTGTGTGTAATGTGATGGCACTCCAGATAGTCTGTTCCGTAACCTTCATTGGCACCAGGGTCAGGCTGACAGGCCTGTAGTTCCCTGGATCCTCCCTTCCACCATTCTTGTAGATGGATGTCACACTGGCCAACCTTCAGACATCTGCGACCTCAGTTAGCCAGGACTGATGATAGACGATGGAGCATGGCTTGGTGAGCTCATTTGTCAGCTCCCTCAGTACCCTTGGATGGATCCCATCTGGCCCCGCAAACCTCTGCTGGTCTAAGTTGCACAGCAGGTCACTAATAATTTCCTCCTGGATTGCAAGGGTTCTGCTGCACTCCCTGTCCCTGTGTAACACCTCAGGGGCCCTGAGGATAATCACACTTTCTGTCTAAGACTGAGGCAAAGAAGGCATTAAGTACTTCATCCTTTTCTTAATTCTTGGTGACCACATTCTTCACTGTGTCCAGTAAAGGATGGAGATTTTCCTTGGCCCTCCTTTCAATAAAACACTTATTATTATCTTTCATAACCGTGACCAGGTGGCATTCTAGCTGAGCTCTTTCCTTTTAAGATAAAAATTGATCACTCCATGCAAGGATAAAATAGGTAAAAAATCAAATAATTGGCTGTCTATGTGATGAAGAAGAAATAATGTGAGAAAAAACAATGAGCAAAGTATCTTAGAGAATAAGTAAATGAATTCTGAACCAGAATGAGAAAGAGCCATGGGAATTCTATGTGCAATGAAGAGGTCAAGGGAGATTTTTAAGAGGATTTGTTTACTTTTTGCTGAGTTTTTAGTGGAAGGCTCATTTAAGGTATATTCCTGAATACAAACTCACAGCCCATAGCAAACTCTTCATTCATTTAGGTAAATTTTAGATCATGTCACTATAAAGATCAAGATACAATGATATGTAGGCATTTTCTTTCCCTTTTTTTGTTTTTAACCAAAGTGTCAGACTGCATATTTTAACAAAATAGTGATGTATGATCAGTTAAGTGGGGTCTGCTTGTGATAGCCTGATGAAAGACAAACATATAGGTAAGTATAATAGCTATGATTTCTCTAAGGAAGGCCTTTTCCACATGGATGTTTATTTCAGAATAAACAGAACACACTTTCAAGTTTGTTTCTTTTTTGTTTTCTGTTTTGTTAGAAATAGTCATCCTGCAAGAGGCAGAAGCCCCAAGTGGTTTTTCATCTTCATACCCATTCTGTACAGTTTGACATCAAAGCATTATCACAGACTTGCACGTGTAGTGTGGTGTGGACTGATTCTACACAGTGTAACATGAAAATTATGCTGAAGTGAGGAATAGAAAATGGCAGCAAACCACAGTGGATTTCTGTCTACACAGCCGCTGTGTGAAAAGGTCCTCTGACGATTTATAAATCTATTTTGATGTGTCTTTCTGTCAGTCGCACATCTACAAATAATGACAGACTTTTATGCTGAAGAATGAAGTTTCAGTTTCCAGAAAAAAAAGAGATAAACTCCATCTGTGCTGCTGTTACTTTTATTAACTCAGTGGAAAGACAGGGAGTATGGGAAGGATACTGCATGCCAGAGTAAATATGCAAAAATTTGAATTCAAAGAAATAAAGAAAAAACAGTCTCTGTCTAACTGACTGTCTCAAAAATTAACACAGGGTTCTGTAGTAGAGGAACAAAAGAAAAAGGACAACAGTACAAAAGCTAAATAGGAAGTATGAAAATTTTTAATTGTGTCTCCAGTGAACTGTACCTCTACTTGACCCATGGGCAAGTATGTTTGCAAAGAACCATGCTTCTCCTGGGTGATTGTAGTAAGTCAGAAGGCAGCATTCCAGACAATTAATTCCTAGAGGAAGAATTTCCACTTAACACGGGAGATGTATTTGACATTTCTATGAGGTATCTTCACTGCTTCTCACATTGTGGTTTCCCAGATGATACTACTAGAAGCTTGCTCTATGAGTAGGCCTTTACAAGATTACAGGTAGTTAAACTAGAAAGTAAAATAAACGCTGTGATTTTCTCATATTCAGTCTGGAGGAAAGGCTTTTTTTTTTATTATGCATATCATGAAAATTACATTACATATATATGTATATTTGAATGTATGTATATAGACATGGAAGTGTGCATACTTACGCATATTTAATATGTGCTCTTCTGTGTGGATTTTCTAATCCTAAAAGGAGTTAAATCTTAACATTTATTTGATTGTTCATGTCCAGAGTTATGTCAAACCCTGGAAATGGTTTTCAAAGTTTTCAGTGGTGGAAAATGCACATTTTTTTACAAGGTGGATTAGTAGTATCACTCCCAAATTTACTGCAAAAAGATTTCCCCGATATTCATCTTATTCCTTCACTTACATAGCCCTTCCCCATTCCTTTTTCTGACATACACAAAGCAGAGTAGCTCTGATTTAGTTGCTGAAAAAGGTGTATAAATGCTTTATTTATCAGATAAGTATGAAAACTAAAGTAAATTTGTTTACATTCTAACTGTCAGTCAAATTTATAAAAGCAATACTGATTTGGACACTTCATCTGGATGCCACACAGTTGACAGTCCTTATTTCTCTGCCTAAAATCTCACCACAGCATTCATTTGCTCCAGTGAGTTCTCAGTATAAACATAACTTGCTAAAATTGGAGTATTTTTCTATTTCAGGATACAAGTATGCACAAATTTGGGTCTGGCAGAGGAGCAGGTTTTTGTCACAGCAGCCCATATGGTTTTAGACCTCTGAAACATTTATGACACGCTAATGTGTAACACAGCAATGTCTGTGGAGCAGTGAGACCTTCTCTGTTTCTTACTCATCCTACCCCTGCCACCATCCCAGAGGCGGGCTCAAAGTGAGCAAGAGCCTGGAGGGAACAGAAATGCAACAGCTGACCTCACCAGACCCAGTGGATATTCTGTACCGAAAAGCATCATGCTCATCGATCAAAGTGGAGAGAAGTTGTTCCTATGTAGTCATTGCTTAGAGACTGAGCATCATACTGCTGGTGGGAGATAGTGAGTGATTGCCTTTGCATCACTAGTTTGTTTTTTTTTCTCTCTCCCCTTCAGTTATTAAACTGTTTTTATCTTGACACATGAGTTTTCTCACCTTTGCCTTTCAGATTCTCTCCTCTACACAGCTGGTTTTAGGGAGTGAATGGGCAGCTAATCACTGCTTATCTGCTGACTGAAGAAACCTATCAAAAATATTATGTTTAAATGCAGCTTACCCCTAGAGAAAGACGGGCTTATAGCAGATAAACAAAGAAATCCACTAAGTGATGCAGCAAACATGAATATGCAGACTGCTGATGAGATTGGCAGCAACTACACTGCTGTCAACATACCATTCAAAAAAATTCTTTATTTTCTTAAAGCATTGCCAGCTTTGTTGTTCCCATAAAATATCTCGTGTTCTGAGTAATTGCCTTTCTTCTAGCTTCACAACATCAACATTTAGATTTTTCCGCTTCATAAAAATGAATAGAATTTGGTCTCTAGGCAACCTCTGAGACTGAGTTCCTATATCATTCACTTCTAATTATTACTTTTTTCTCATCACAATGCCACAGTACTTCTTAATGTTCTTTCTCTAAGCAGATTTTATTTTTACCAATTTCTAATTTATGCTGCTGAGTTAGAAGATCTCTGTTTACCATATTTTTCTCTTTATTCAGAAATATTGGTGGTCTCCTAATTAGTATTAGAACAGCATGTAGAAATCAGTTTCTTGTTATTAGTTTTCCTGCTGCCAACTGGTTGACAAATTGCTTTTTGCCTTTTAAAATGTGGTTCATGAATTACAACAAAAGGAAGACCACCCATTGTGTTCAGTTAAGAGTTTAAGAAAATAATTTTGCTTGATGGACGTTTTAACTTGTGTCCATATGGATTGAGTATTGAAGTGTTAACTATTTTGTTGTAAAGCATATCAATACTAGTAAGGCCATGGGTATGTTTGCTGATGTCAGTGATGTCTCACTGATGAAAACATGGATTAGGCAGGTTTGAGTGGTGAAACACAAGGCAAAATTTCAGTTATTCATTAACTGTAATTATAACATGGTGACAGTATTGAAGGGTGAACAAAATATAAAAAGAACAGATATTCTATTTTCTATAATAATTCCCACAAGAAAAGCACTTTAAATTAGTGTTTAAAAGAAGAAATGTGAGTGTAACCTCTAGGTGCACATGAAAGCCATCATGCTGAAAAAACTGCTTGTGTACAGCCTTGAACACTGGACTTTCTTTTATTAAGACAGAAAAATCTTATTCAATATAAATTTAATCTATTATAATCTGTGTTTAGAAGTGCAAGTGTTCTACTTTTTCAACCACCAAAGGAATGGATATTTTTCTTTCAGTGAACACTGAATACCTCCATTCAGTATTCATACTATCAACATTTTATCTCACTAGCAAATCACAAATTATTGTAGGCACAGTAGCTGCCACTAAGTGAACACTTCTCTCAGAATCCTACATGCCATTTTTATTTCTCTAAATACATATAATTAAAAAAAAAAAAAAAGAAGAACATCTTCTAGAATAACAAGTAGGACCTGTGTTTCCAGATACTTTTGTGGAGCAATCTTCAACATTGAGACTACAAGTGCTTTGCACTTATACATATTAAGGGCAAATCAGAAACTGAAGTGCTCTTTCCTGCACAGAAAATCTATTGCCAAATCTCCATTCACTTTTTATGCTAGATGTCTGTAAACTTAAGTCTCAAATTTGCAGTCAGAAGAAGGGAAAACTTGTTCTCTACTAGCTTGCCCAGAAAATGCTCTGCTTACTGAAGATAGAGATTGTACTTCTATCTTTTATCTATTCTGTAAACAGCTGAGTAAATTCATCTATGTCAAAATAATAGAAAACTTAGTAGAAAGTAGCTCTTATGGCAATATTCATCCAACCAGCCTAATCTTATGTGTCTTAAGGCCTACAGTGAATAACTAAAAGAAAAACAGAGAAGACCACTAATAGTTAATAGCTACTACCAGTTAGGTTATTTGGTCCATGAATGAGTAGTATATGTTCAGATATTAAATTAGACCTATAATTAAAGCAACATTTCGTTGTATTGTATCTTTTATATTGCTTAGAGTTATGTTGTACAGTATAACTAGATCATATTCTCATGGAATTTAGCTCAATAGCTTGTATAGTTTTCTCACAAAAGTCTTAAGAAAATTAGTTTTTTGATGATATTGTGAAAAGTAATAGAATCACAAAATCATAGAATGTCTCTAGTTGGAAGAAATCCACAAGGGTACAGCTTTAGCTTCATCACAGAACTACCTAAAACTAAACTGCATGATGAAGAGCATCATCCACTTTCTTCTGACAAACATGACCATATAGCTGGGGAGTCCATTCCTTTTCTGAAGGTCCAGTCTGAATTTCCCCTGATGCAGCTTCATTTTCTATCCTCTCATCCTATCACTGGTCACCAGAGAGAGATCAGAACCTCCCTGTCCGCTTCACCCATTGAGTTTGCTGTAGGTTGTCATGAGGTCACTCCTGAGCCTTTTTTTCTTCAAAGTGAGCAAAGTGACCTCAGCCACCCTTCAGAGACCTCTCTGGACACACTCTAATATTGTGATGACCTTCTTATGTTGTGACACTCACAACAGCTCACAGTACACATTGATGGGACATTCATGAGAGGAGCTGAAGAGGGGGTTGATAAACCATCAAAGACCCCGAAAGCATCCCCAGACCAATTCCTGAGGCCTTGCACCAGATGACAGGATGCAATGCAAAGTTAGGAAACAAATTCAGTCTGTTGCAAGAGTGTAAAATTTGCCCTCACCCCTCTGCCAGGGAGGGGGCGGGTTGTTCCCACCTGGCCCAAGCCTGTATTAATCCACAGGACACTATGTTTTGTAGGCCTTTATGACGAAGAAGACTAGAAGAGGATCAATAGGATTTTTCACTCTCTTTCTCTCCCCACTACCACCTCTATCTAATTCTCTCTGTGTCTGTTACATTTACTGTTAAATAAAATCCATATAGAAACATCTCTCCAACAATTTTAATAATCAGATCATAACACTGGAACAACTTTTGCCAGCTGCCACTTAACTGGGATCTTTCCAGGAACCCAGATAATGGAGGAACCTTCTACAGTGACATCAGCTGGCACTTTTAATACTCTGAGTCTCACTGGAGACCACAGACTTCTATGCATCCAGCTGGAGCAGTAAGTCTTGAACCAGTTCAAAATCATCTGTGGGTTTATCAACCCCGGTTGATAAACCAATCATGGTCTTCCAGCTCAAGACTGCAGTGGTCCAAGTGTTAAAAACAAGGGTAAATAAAGAACTGAATATCTTTCTAACTCCTTATTTGTGAAGTGACCTATCCCATCAGATAATGGACTGGGTAACTTCAACTAGTTTGTTCAGCTTCCCTCTTTGTTTAAGACATGCAGATTTTTTTCTGGGCAATGAAATCACCCAGGGTACTGGATCATACTAATGTGTATTGTGCTTGGAACTGCCTCACCACAACACTTCAACACATTTTACCTGTTGTGAAATTTGTCTTTTCTCGCAACTTCTCTACAGAGACAGCCAATTTTATGATATTATCGGGGAAAACAAATGTTCAACCGCTGTTGTCTTGCAGCATTTTAAGAGAACAATTTGGGTAGAAAGTTTTTATTTAAATAATGTTAAAACATACTTTTGTCCTGACAACAAAGTCCACCTTTACTTGATCCTGACTAATTCAATACAAAATTATGTCCTTTCATCTGAAATTTAGCAAATAATGTTTGCAACCCTTTGTCTGAAAGCTGATGAACTCATAATGTTATCCATGTTTGTAGTTAATAAAGATGCCTTCATTGAAGACAGTATGAGCAATAATCCTGCCTCATTATTCTCAATAGTTTTAGAAAAATATGTATTTGACAGGTACACCAATGCCTTCTGGAAAGCAGGTTTGGATCATATACACTACATAGCACTAAAAAACAGCTTCTCCATTTCTTCTTCTAAGCCAAAACCAGAAGAAAAACAAATGGATATTTACATATCACAGCAATCAATTTGCATCAAAAATGTACAGGAGGAAGTGGCTCAGAAATACTGACCGCTCCATTAACAGTTTTTCTTCTTTCCTTTTCTCTGTCTGAAGAGAAAATACAATTGGGGTGGTAAGTCACTGAACAATTTACTTTGAAAATCTCTTATAGACAGAAAAGGTTAGAACAATTTTAACAGGCTATTGAGAGGATTTTCTGTTTAATATGCAGGTCAGAACAGATCAAAATTTGTAAAATAAGAAACACTGCAATGGATAGAAATCCTGGCAAGACAAAACCTAAGAATTAAAGATAAAAAAACCATACTCTTACACACATTTTAATTATCTTAAACAATAATTGGGAGGTTAAAGCAAGTTTTTATGTGCTCTATATATCCCTGTGCTTCTTCAACAATCAACATGAAAATTGAATGGCAGAATATTATGTCTAGGAAGCTATCCTGAATAAAAACAGAAGTGTCAAAAAATCAATAGGTCTTTCAGCTTCAGAAAAAGATTTAAGATTGTAAGCTTATTTGTTTGCTTTTTACATACTATAACTAAGATCAATAAAGATTACAGGTTATGGAAATGATAGATATTGCCATTTCTGTGAATGGCCAAGTGAAGGAAACAAACGAAGACCTTACTCAAGCTGCAAAAAATGTCACAGCCCTCAGTCTTATCTTTTTGCCTTGACATTATATGGAAAATCAAACTTTAACTAAATATTACTATTTATTTTAGGAAAAGCAATGCAGAAATCACACAGTGTTCTTTGAGGAACCATTACAGACAATTTCCCAAAGATGCCTGAGTCCCTTCATAGCTCAGAAAGAGCTTGATTATCTATTAGAGGGGCCTGAAGGAATCACTTTTTTAACATATCCTTTTGTATCCTTTTCCATAGTTTATTTCAATGAACTATGAAAATAATGTCTGTTTGAAGAAATACAATGCAAAGAAAGAATTTAAAAATTATCACAAGAAAGTTCCACATGTCTAAAATGAGAAATTTTATATTTGATCTATAGTTTCCCTGTAGTTTTTAATTGGTTTTAATTTTTTTTTAATTGCAATTGATGAGCTGTCCTTTTCACCTACAAATATGATGAGTATGTTGTAGATTAGCAAAAGATTTATCATCAATAATACTGATAGCTCCTGTTTACATGCACTGGACTCTTAGTAACTGTGGACTACTTGCCCTTCTTGTGCCACTTCTGAACTGTAAGGTTAATAAATACAATAACCAAATGGATTTTGTTGTTTAAATCAACTAGTAGGCATATGGGAAATAAAAAAATGAAACTCTAATTCAGAACTAACCTGACCTAAATATATCAAAACACAATGCTATTGCACATGGTTAAGTAATTCCCTGACTCACAGGCATTCAGAAAATATATTACTATAAGGATTTGATTGTTCCTTAGATGAATCCTTCACATACAAAAAAATTTACAACACAAAATAAAGGCTAGCATTTGGAATTTCTGTTCTGAAATTAAATTAGGATACTGAGGGAATGAGGTGTTTAAGTGCCTTGCAGCATTGGAAAATTTCCACTTAATATCATTAAGTTAAAGCCAAATATTTACTAACTGGAGAAAGGTTTAACAGCACTTTACTTTGAAAGGAAATAAGGACATGTACAAAAGTACAGTGGTTTCCAATGTCTACACAAATATTAAATGAATCATTGACTCTACATTTTTGAATACCCAAAGACTAGAGATAAAGTCAATAATTTAATGAGCATATTTTTCACTCATTCAAATAGACTTACTTTATTTTGGAAACCCTGTGAATATTTTCAAGGCAAATCTTCAGCAAATCCTCAGTCACAGTTAATTATTTTATCCACTTTTATCTTCCTGCCAGGATTCAGTCACTATAAATGGGCATATTTCCCATTGGATTTATCACTGGTGGTATTTTTTGGGGTTCAGTGGGGTTTACTTCAAACATTTTTTTGGGAGGAAAATAGCTCTAATATTGTGAAAAAAAGCCAAAGACTTAGACTAAATCCAGCATTTCCAGATTTTTTAAGGCTTCCTATGTGCTTTACCAAGTCATACATAACACTTAAAAATTGTGATCAGCAGTAAAAGACACACTTTAAAATAAGCCATTGAACATTCAAAACCTTCTGTTTACCACCCCACCACCCCCACACCACCCTTGCCATAAAAAATATCATCCTGACTTGAAATGGGAGCTGGCAAAATTTTCCAGTTATTCAGCTCTACTTTATAGTTTACAAACTGTTCAAGATATAAATTCTGTGCTACTCTGCACTTCTTTCAAATTATAATAGAACAGAGATAATTGGGGAATACTGTCACTGGTGGAAGTATAAGGGTTTAAAGCCTTTTTAATACAAATATTATCCATCAAAATTATGTAAAAGTGTCATGGAATCAAGAAAGGCAAAGAAACTGTGATTATATTATCTGTTTTGAATTTTTTGCTTTAGTTAGGGTAGTAAATGTTATGACTGAATGTCATGAGAAAAATGTGTCAGCTGATTTTCCCTTTTTAGTTCTGTACATGTTGATTTCCTTTTTGGAATGCTCAACTATGCCTACTGGATATCAATGGACATGATATCCAAAGGACAAAAACATCTCAGCATTATGACATTTACTTTATAGAAATCTTTCTGTAGAAAAAACAATGAACCAAACAAGCAAACAAACAAACAAAAAAACCCCTTACCAAATTACTTGTGTTTGTGATGTGACTGGGTATTTTTTAATTTTCATTTCAAAATAGAAGAATAAACTGGTGACCAGTCAGATGAGAAAGAAAGCATAGACTAGATTCAGTTTATAGATTGGCCTAACATTCTCACATAACATTGAAGTGCATATCTTATACAGGCCATGCTTAAAGAGGGTTCTACAAACACCTTATCCTTCTCAGAAAATATACACCTGACCAAAATCTAGGGATGCTTGATCACATTGTGGGTCACCAATATCATATAAGGAACATATATGGACTGGGACATACCTGCAAAATTCACGTTTCACAAAAAGTTTTCTTCCCCAAAAAACATGTAAAAGGAAAACAGCATTAAATGATTACTAACCTTCCTTTTTCCCATTTATCGGATTTTTGGATTGTCTTTTTCTAGCTGTCAAGTTCCTCTTTCTGAAGAAAATGATATTTTGGAGGATGCTCACAAAGGCACAGTGGATCTGCTTGATTGCTGCCTTCTGCGAATTAAAGGAAATTTTCCCATATGACTATTCTCCCACTTTCATGAATCCCAGGTATGTAGTGTTGTTAAAGAACAGATATGTAAATTCTAGTGGCTTTGTTGCATATAAGTTTTTTGTGGTTTGTGGCTGAAATCTGAGACCTGAGTCCAAAAAAGAAAATGAACGTAAACTTCCACCTGTAATCACTCTTAGTCACTATCAGAAGGAAAGAGAAATTTTAGTCTCTCAATACTACGCCCACTGAAATTGCTATGTAATTAAGCTAGTAAAGTCAAAGCCTGTTGTTTAAATCCTTGCCTGTGTTTGCTCTTAGATGACCTGTGTCCAAACCAAACATCAAAGGGATTTTTGAAATCTACAAGACTTTGATGATGGTTAGATACACAGTACCTCATACATAACTAATAGCATATGGCTACATATTGTTTAAGTGGCATGCTTTTGTAGAAATGGCAGCTTCACTATGAAATTTGCATAAAAGGAAGTATTTGCTATGAAATAATTCCAAGGCTCTTGTGTAATGTAAAAAACAGAGAGCAATTCTGGTTACCAAGTAAAGGAAATAGATTATCAAGCT
The DNA here is from genome assembly GCA_025504685.1 of Leucosticte australis. Taxonomy (NCBI): domain Eukaryota; kingdom Metazoa; phylum Chordata; class Aves; order Passeriformes; family Fringillidae; genus Leucosticte; species Leucosticte australis. The sequence continues at coordinate 36,350,903 of JANIJU010000003.1, forward strand.
GAATAGTTGGCTAATTTCTTTATGTTGTATTAGTAATCAGGAAACCAATAGTTGGCTAATTTCTTTATGTTGTGTTAGTAATCAGGAAACCAATTTTCTTTGTTTTTAAAATCAATAGCATTGTGTTCTGTGTTCTCTAAAATCAAAAGACAATCGCTGCAACATATATAATGGGTCATTTTTTGTTTGTCTGTTTCAGATGCTTCTTTTCCTTTAGAGATCATTGCTGCAATTTCTCGACCAAATATGTATTGTATTAATTAGGAAAATTGCATCAAGTAAAAGATAGATGGAAAATTTCAAAGTAAAAAGCAAAACTTTTGAGAAGGTTGACTAAGATTATTCCACAGATATTAACAAACTGTGCTATAAAATTATTAGGAATTCATTCATCATCAAGTGCTGAGAATTAAGATTGGTAGAACTAAGGGGCTGAAACAACCTTTGATTGCCCACCTTCTTTGTGCACCGTAAGATAGATTTTAATTACATGATCATGCACTACATTTTCCAGAGAATAACTGCCTCCCTCTGTATGCAGAATGATAATGCTTACTTAATGACCAGCTATTCAGAATCTTTTCCATCATAACATTTAGTGAATGACCCCGTGGTGTATTTTCAACACATTATTCAAGAGGAACTCTGCTAAGTTTTCTTCTCTCATTAGCTTTCCTGGAATTAAGATTAATATAGAATCTGGAACAAGAACTAAATGTCTCCTGGAAAAAGACGCTAGATCTTGCAGATGTCAGTGTTAATAATTTCAACAGTTTTTAGTAAATGAGTGAAGTAGGTCCTAGTTAGTTTATATAAAATTTAATTCCTTTAATTTAAGAACAGATATATTTTAGAGTTTTAATTATTATTTTTCAGTAATGGATTTATCTTAAAGTATTTCTTAGAGTTTTGCTATATATAAAACACTTGTTAGGTTAAAAATATGGATTCAAAATTCTCAGCTCATGATTTGTGTAGATCTGACTAGGTAGATCCATAAGTTAGACAAATTATAAGTGCTAAGAAGCTGCTATTACACAGGATTTGAAGTGAGAAAACATACAGCTAAGTTTACCAGTAAAAATAACCCAGAAATCATCATTCCTCATCATGGAAATTTGATGATGAGAGAACAAGGGAAAATATTGCTTGTTCTTTATAAAATAATTCACCTCTGATTTATTCTGAAAGTATCTAAATTTAAACAGTAAAACATGCCCTCAACCACCAGGATGTAAAAAAGGAAATATGCTGTACTAAGCTGGGTATAAACGTGTATTGGGACAGGTTCATGTGCAGTTTAACAAACAGACATGCAAACTGCAATACTCATAAATCTGAGAAGAGACCTTTGGGTCCCCAAATAAGCTCCACTTTTATATCTTCTCTGATGAAATATATTCTGGTTAACAAAAATATCCTTGATCTGGAGGCTAAGGATATTTTTTACCACAGAGAAAATTGACCAAGCTGCTTAGATTAATTTAGAATTGTTTGGTTAGAAATGCAGAATGACAATTACACTATAGAAACTCTGATATATATATTTTTGTCTCAGACATGAACAACACATGGCAGGGCTATGATGAGGATAGAACAAAGAGTTTTTAATTCACAATATACATTTCTGGACCAATTAATAACAAAATTTTACATGAAATTAATAGATCATAATAAAACTTTTATTCTTTTTGGTATAAATTGCTATTTTGTCACCGCTCAGATATAGCTTTACCAGTAAATACAACACAAAACACATATACTACCACCACCTAATTAAAAATGCATAACCTATCAAAGTAAAGCAAATAAAAAATAATTCCCGGTTTCATGACAAAACGGACTAGTTTTATAATGCCTTTTCAAAAGTCCTTGTTCTGTATCTTACATAATTGTGAAGATGTAGCGTTCTAATGCATTTCTCCTGGAAAAATCTTATGTCAAACAAAATCATCTGAGGGAAATTGCTTTCTCAGTATCACTGATTACCTAGGTCTTTGTGAGCTATAGATTGTTCTCAGCTTCTTGCTTACTAGAGAACAAATTTATTTCATGTGATCTGTAAAAATACAATCTAAGCCCCACTTCATTCCCTTATGATGCTAGGTAAATAAAACATGTTAATTCCTTGGTTTAATTTGACCATGGCAGTCTTCAGAAACCAAGTTCTCAGTTGGTCACAAATTTCCATATGCTAAATCACTGCTTTCCTAAATTTGTCCTTTTGTTCCTCTCAAGGACCCCATCAGAAGGTTCAAAGAACTGTAGGAAACAACATTTTCAAGGTTTATTGTTATGTCAGACAATTTTCAGTTTCCCAATAGGAGCTGACTTAAACTTCTAAAAAATACCCAGGATATTAATTTTTTGGAAATATTCATGATAAAGGATCTGAGGAAAGCATCAGCAGTAGGTAAAGTGAATTGAAGAAGGAGATGAATTAGATATTAGATTTTCACATTGGGAACAAAAAACCCCAACACCTTGTTAAAAGAAGAGAAATTACTTTTGATTCATTTTTTTAAATGCAAAATAAGATGCTTCTGAATAAAAATGTGAATTTGCCAATTTATGCGGTATTTTCTTGAAGGATACTTCCTTTAGCTAACATAGAGATTGCAGCTGACAGAAAAATATTCAAGTCTTATAATAATTCCAAAATTTTTCTGTTTTTTAAAAGTACTCATTAGATTGATAGAGGTCATTGTTACTGTACAGTTTCTTAATACCACACGAAGAAGCTTAGATTTAAATTAATGAAAACTTGGTGAGAACTCACAAACATTTCCTTTAATATTTCCAAAATATTAAAGATATTGAAAAAACTGACTTCAAACTTTTAATGTTTCAACAACAATATTTTCCTCCTGTAATCATATAAGCTTAAAAGGTAAAAAAAGTAATTCACTGTGCTCTTCCATCCTTTATTCCAAAAATTAATCAGTTTTGAAATAATATCCTGTGTATATTTTAACTTTGTCAAATTGGATGAACTACTTATTTGTCTACTCCTAATAAACAGACCTTTTTCTCCTCTTTCCATAACCATGAGGAAAATGAGTCACTGCATTGAAATAAGTAGAGTCATGTACAAAATTAAGTCTTTCATTGTCTTCAATCATAATGCAATCACTGTGCAATCCTTGTGCATAATAATGCAAGATTAAGAAATGCTGTCTTCTGCTCCAAACAGCTAATTAGTTAAAAGCTTTGGATGAAATGGGATTCATTAAATATTTTTTGTTTCGTTTTTCAGAATGGTATGTTTTACATTTGTAATTCAATCTCCCTATGAATTTTGAGAAACTATTTCAATGCCACTGATTAAAATTATTCTATCAATTGAAAATAAATATTTTAAATAAAATATATGGATTTATATAAAAGCAATGCACTGCCAAATCCTCTATCATATATGCGCATTTAATCATAATCATACATGCATACATACACACACTTAGACATCTGCTTGCTTGTAGTGGTAGTTGTTTAATAATTTCATTAGACATTTATTCTCTGTCCACTTCAATCCCATTTCTAATAACAGAGAGGTATATCAACCCTTAAATTTGTGACTTACTTTACTTTTCATGGACTATGACTTAGCACCCAGTACAGAAAGAAACTGGCATATTGTGAGAAATCCATAAAATTACACGGCTAAAAAATATGGTGTATGAATAGAGTTTGAGAAAAATTGGCTTATTCACCCTTAAGAAGAGGAGGTTAAAGAAGGATCTTATTGCAGTATCCATGTTCTAAATGGAAAGGTCAACCAGAAACAGACCAAACAGTTCTGAAGTGTACAGTAAAAGGGGGAGAGACAACAGACACAAGTCACAGGGGAAGAAATTCTCATCAGGTGTTAAAAAACAAATTTTCATCAAGAGGATTATTAAGAGTGGAGCAGGCACCAAGAGGACTGTCATGCTGGATGATACTCAAACCTGACAAAAGACAATCTCGCACAACTTCTACAACACTTGGTGCTTATTTCAGCGGGGACTTGACCTTCACATGTCACTCGACATAAATTATTCATTCGCTCTTGTAACTAAGTCAATAAGAGGAAACACCATTACTAACACTTCTAAGGATAAAATATCCTTTGCCTTATTAACATATTATTGTAGTTTGAATTAGTTTTTAAAAAATTCTTATCAACCCTAATTTAAATTAGGCATCCAATATGCTTTCCTGTTTCTACAATAATTTATGCGTAGTTTTAAAATGTTTAGTTTGTAAAGACTCCACAACTTCGTGAACAACTAGAAAAATACTATCTTTAAAGCAGTTAGCAAGGGGTTTCCTGTCTGACAGCTTTATTGTTAGCAGCATTGGTGAGTATGAGACCCCATGCATGCTTTGACAATTTAACTTACAAAGTCAGATGATGCTCATTTTACATTCTGGCAGTTACACTTTGTAGGAATCACACAGGAATAGAAATTCCTCAAAATCAAAAGCAATGTCAGCATATTAGGAAGAGTATAGAAGATACTCTTGGACGCATTTAAGTTACCCAGTCTAAATCAGTACCTGAACTGCATTTAATGCTCGCTTAATGCTCACTCAATGTCTTATAGTACTGTCTGGCCTCAAGCAGGTGAAGCAGGTGACTGAAAAAGTAAAAAGTCTCCTGCAAGTTCTGTGTCTTTTAGTCCTGTAGGGCTTGTACTGAAAACTTATGTGTAGGCAAGGTATTGCACATTTTGGCTGAGAGAACTGAGCAATTTCTAAAATTACTGCAATACAATCTTTCCAATTTTATTGCTGAGTTGCAAGAAATTAATTTCACTCTTATATCAGACGTGGTTAAAGTGCAGGCCTGAAGTATGTCACATTCCTTTCTAGCAGATTAGATTTCTCTTATAGTCTTGACCAGTGACTGTCATAAGCTGTGAACTCTTGCTACTGAAATTTCAGACCCACCAGGAGGTAAAAATTTCCATTATGTTCCCCATATTAAACTATTTATTTATTATAACCAAACCCCAATTGTTATTTTAACTGTTCTCTCACTGGTTCCATATGCCAATTTAATTTTTGTTTTAATCTCTATAAGCCTTCAACATTTTCAAAAGCCAAATGTGACACCTCTGCAATCATGGAGGGTCCTGCTTGTTTTAATAGTTTTGTCAGTGGGTAAAGAAATCTGTCTCATGATAGTACATATGAAAACAAATCAAAGTACTGTTTTTCTCATCCAAATAAACACAGGTCATATTCCCTTAGTATCAATCTTTTTTCTCTTTTTTATATTAATTAGCACAGTCCTGGTTCAAACACTAGTCTTATTTGCAGCAGGTTTAACATATATCAGTTATCATCAAAGAAATAATCTTTAATTACTTCTACAGATAGACAGATAAGTATTTACAATCAGTACAAATGGAAAAAGTCAGATACAGCAATTCATTCACCCTTTTCAACTTTAGCTTGATATGTTCAAAACTCCTCTTTAAAATAAAAACATGTTCTTTTACATTCTAAAACTGTCAGTATATCTTGAAATAACACCCAGTATGTGAAATTTTAAAAAGGTAAAAAATTTATTTTGACCCAAAAAATGCATTTTATTAAGAAAATGTGGGGAAAAAAGAGGTAAAGTGATTATATTTTTGTGAATCTAGAACAACTGTATTTCAGACTATTCAGAAAACCAAAAGACCAGAAAACCAAAAAGGTCAGTATTTGCATTATAGAAATCATCTTCATAGCAAAGTACATGCATAGCAGAACCACAATGTGACTTGCTCCTTGCTGCAGAAACTTGCATAATTGCACAACTTTTCCAATCTTTTAGACATATTCCCCATGATTTTATAAGTCATTGTATTCATTATCCTATATTGAGTAACAAGACTCATAACTTTTTCAACACTTTTTTTGCAGACACTCTGAAATATCAGAGCCATATTCTCTCTAGAAAGAGAGCAGCTGAGTAAAATTACAGTCAATATCCAGGTAAAGGTATACTTTTTACTTCTTCAGTACAAAGGGTTTGCAGAACATCCCTTGTCTAATATTGTAGTTATTTTGATGTTTCATTACGGGTTTCCTGATTATTTTTTATTACTAAAAAGTTAACAAAAATATTTGTGATACTTATGCTTATTAGTGCTAAATAATAATAATAATAATAATAATAATAATAATAATAATAATAATAATAATAATAATAATAATAATAATAATAAACCCTTAAAGCTATTAATAGAAAGAATATTAATTTAGAAAAATTAGACTTTCAGGTGGTTTTAAAGATGAAACAATTGCTTCATCTCCAAAGCTATACAATAAGAGGTCACCCATGCTCACAAGATTCGCTTTTACAAGAGTTCACCAATTATTTCCCAAAGAAAAAAGAAGAAATAAAAAAATTCCTAAAAGAGAGATTTTACCTGTTTCTGTGTATCTTTCTTGGGAGAGTACTGGTTTCAAATTGTTAAGACTCTTAGAAAATATGATCTTAAATAAGAGAGGTATGACATCTTTCTGATGAATCTCCAGGCTGTAATACTTTTAATAATGTAGAAATATTTCTTAACAATTTCATCACTCACTATAACAGCTTACTTCCAAGCAAAGAATACTACTTACTTTTGCATTGAGAATACTGTAGAATATCAATGGTTATAAAAAGGACTGAATAAAAACTGACGCGTGAGACATGGACTGAGTTCACTGCATTGGAAGTATTTCCTGCTGCAAAAACATTTTACAGCTATGAGGATTTTAGAGATACCTAAGTTGACTACGACACTGAAAATCTCACATCTCCATGACAGTGCAGAATTTTGGCCCTGACCCAAGTCCCTACATGTTTAGAGCACCACAGATAATGGTTTTGCATTCATAAAAAGGGATTATCAAGGTGTAAATTAATCTCACATAAAAACCAGCACAACCAATTCCCGTCTCAAACAGTGAGGAAATTGAGACTTCAGTCATTACTAAGGAAAGGAGAGTCTGCTGTTTAGATCACAAACAGAGCTGTGGGTGCAGAGATTGCACTGAATGATTAGGGTCAATAAAATAATGAGATATTGCATTGAAAGATTAATCTGTGACTTTTTGCTTCAAGGCATATAGAGAATGTCTGCCTCCACTGGCACAAGGCAAATATTTTTAAGCATTACTAAATTATGAGAATCAACATTCATTACTCCAAAATTACATGTCTACTTACTAAAAAGGCTGTTTCATTTATTATTATTTGCACTTCCCTAATATTCAGAGATCCCATTCATATTACAATGTCAGTACCCAGGAAGAGTGGAAAGGCTATCATCCTTTTATCAAAGAGTCTAAGGAATAGCAAAGAATGACAGGATAGAGAAAAGTACATGGAAAAATACAGAGTATAGAGACTCAGTGGTGGTGTGGCCATGCAGTGTAAAAAATGTAGGCACAATTCTGGCCTTTTTCTACAGGTCCCTATAGCCAAAGCCAAATCATGTAAGTGTTAATAAAACCTTCACAGTAGTCTATATATGATAATTATAGTAGGTGGTTATTAGCTCATCAAAGAACTAGCTGCATACCCAATTCTCATTTGTGTGGTGTCTATAATCAGGTGATAAAATGCAGATGTGTCTATTTTTTTCCTCTTCCTGTAAATTCACCTGCCTATTCATTCTCATGAACATTCATCCACTACCATTTTGAGGGTGTTTGAGGTATAAGTAATTTAAAATTGTATGCCCTACAAGTGGAAGAATGAACAACGGAGCAGGACCAATATACTAAAAGGTCACTCAAAAAATACTTATGAGAGTACTTTTTTTTCCTATGAAATTCATAGCACAAATAGCATGCTGTTTTTATTCTTGGTTGTTTCAGTGACCTTCATTAGTTAGTTCAGACTTTTGGACCAAAATGTGCAACTCAAATTTGTAATTAAGTGTTAAGGATGTAAATATGTGTTTCCTTATGTTTGCATAACAAGGAACATTCATATTGCATCAAACATTACATTTTAATTACACCCTCATTAAGAAAAATCAGGTCTGACTTTAAAAGCAAACCAAACAAACCAAACAATACCCACTAATCCTCTTCAAATGTTTGTATGTTAAAGAGGGTCTTACTTTTTCTGAAAACTGTGTTAATTGAAACTAGTTGCCAAAGAAAGAAAGAAAGAAAAGCAGTGAAATGCCAAATTAACAAACTATTCTATTCAATTATATAATATTTCTGTCTTTGATTAAAAATATTAATATTTTGATTTGATGAAACGGTAATAATTTTGCCACTACCATGACTGTGTCTGCCCCAGAGGTTGTTAATTATTTTTTCGAGTCAATAAACTTTGCGGATCATTATTCAACCTTGCTTCTGTTGTGTAATTCAAAGAAGTAATTTTTTTAATGTATACAACATTTCACTTGGAGAAAGTGTGTTGTCCTGACCTTAAGAGTAAGGGAAGACACAAGATTTGTAGATGCTCATGGTTGAAAGGAACAAAAAAAAAAAAAAAAATCAGAGGATCCTTTAAAACTTACAAAGTTTTGTTAGTAAATTCCACACTTGGCATGGAAATTGACACAAGCTAGTCCCTGGTACAAGCACATGGTAGTGGGGTTTGGATAAAGGGGTAGACTGAAAGGGGGCAGGGGGAGGTGGAGACAGAGCTGAAAGGGACAGAGGGAGGGAGGGAGAAAGGGAGGGATGGAGGGAAGGAGGGAAAGAAAGGAAGGAAGTGGCGGAAGGAAGGAAGGAAGTGGCGGAAGGAAGGAAGGAAGTGGCGGAAGGAAGGGAGGAAGGGAGGGAGGGAGGAAGGGAGGAAGGAAGGGAGGGAGGAAGGGAGGGAGGAAGGG
>JANIJU010000003.1:36359961-36374632 GCA_025504685.1 Leucosticte australis
AGGAAGGGAGGAAGGGAGGAAGGGAGGAAGGGAGGAAGGAAGGAAGGAAGGAAGGAAGGAAGGAAGGAAGGAATGGAAATCACCAGTAATCACCACTGTTCTGGCTCCAGTGTCATCCTCTGATGGGATGTACATGGTGTTGGGGTTATATGTATGCCTAGGCCTTGAGGGGATACCTTTTTCTAGGTAAATTTTCTCTGCCCTGGAGACAAGTGTCTCACTTTTTATCCAGATTCATTATCATGCACTGTCCAAGATTTTCAGCCTTTCCAGAAATGGGTTCAAGGTCTTCATAAGACTTTGATTGTCCATGTCCACTCATTGGCCTCATTCCTGCACTTGCAGTGTACTGCGTTAGGCTTATCTTGTCCTGGAAAGGTGCTGCCTTGCATGTATGTGGCCCACATCTCCAGCCACATCCTGTGATTTCTCACAATATGTTGTTATCAACAATCCTTGGCTGTTATTACCAAGAATTCTTGGCTGGCTCAACAAGCCATCCAAATATCAGTGTTTGAGACATACCCATTAGCTCCCTTATCTTCTGGGTTTATACAAAAAGCCAGTCAAAAGCTTGGAATTCAGTGAGAATTTGGGGAGGAAGGAGCAGGGAGGTGATAACTCTTGCGGTGTTGCTGGTGTTAATCCTTTAGCATGTCTTAGAGAGATTTTCATGGTTAACCAGATATTGGAAGTCATGCAAGAAGTGAGCAAGAGGTAGGATCACACAGAATTTGTTGACTACATATTTGACATTCTGGTGTTGCACATATAGCTCACTGATCTGCAGTGTTATCCTATCTTGGAGCCATGTTTCTAAAGGAAGATGATGTGTATCAAAAGCCAGAAACCACTAGGTTTCCATAAACTGGAACATAACAGGTGGGATTCCCTTTCCATAGTGTGGATACCCTGTTCAATTTTGTTACTGTTAGACGGGTCCAAAAGTTTCATAGTCAAGGGGGCAGCCTCCACAATTTCCTTGTGAATACTAGAGAAGTTGTTGTCAATTATACAGCTGCTACTGCGTTAATTACACAGCAGCTATTTGGATGTTTCTGAAGGAAGAATTTAAGAAAAGGTAGGATAAGTAAAAGCTGCTTAGATATAAAAGCAATATATGTTCCAGAAAAAAAAAAATCTTGTGAATGTAACATCTGTCAAAGGGCCAAAACTCCTATTCCTAAAATCAATGCTTAAACTATGATCACAAGCAGTATTACAAGTGTTTAGAAGGCTTTTTCCCCAGCTCTGATCATTACTCCTCTCTGGAGGGCCCAATGCATCTTCTAGTACACTTAAAAAGATAAAAGAGAGAATGATTTATTCTATACACAGCTGTTAAATGAGACCCTTTGATTCTAGTTTGAAGCAATCTCAGAGGAAATAGGTTTCTTTTATTTTCTTCCTTGTGTGCAACAATGTTTATAGTTTTCCCAGCTGCGGCTGAGAGGTTGTTCTATGAAACTTTCTGACCCTCTCTGATAATAGTTAAATAGTTTGCTGATGTATCTCTGTGGTTGCAGTTCACTGATTTGTCCTCTTTTCTGTCCTGTATTTTAACATACCGTTCAGAGCTCATGTGCAGCAACTCCTTTGTGTGACCAGGTTGCATTATATGTATTATATTTTTTTAAGACGATGTTGAATTTTTCTGCTCACAGACATACTCTTTCATTTTGCTTTGGAAACCTCTGCCATCTCCTTCAGGATAATACATTGTAGATCCTCTTCATATATCATTTATCATAGAACCACCTATTTATTCTTTATTTTGCTTCCTTTCAGTTAGCATCTATCCTTGACCCCCACAGAGGATAATAAATATCTTAATCTTTCCCTTTTCTCCTTAACCAGCTGACTTTTCTTTATATGTCTCATATTTCTCAGTATATTTTGTCCAAATCTCTTCTCTTACATGTTGCTTTTTGTTTTGTTTTGCTGTTGTTTTTGTTTTTTTTTTTTTTGAGTGACTGTCATTTTCAGTTATTGTCTAACATTTTAGTCTAATACTGGTAGAAATTAAAATAGTCTTTCATTTGAGCTACTGTATTAAAGGAGCAATGTGACAATTGACCTTTAATCCCCACTAGAATATTTGCTGGCTCTGTCCTCTAAATCTCAAGTCTTTTAAACCTCTCAGTAGTTATTTAATTAGAACATCATAATGTGTATTTATTTATACATATGTGGTTGGGTACATGGGTGAATCAATTTACCGAGATTGGTGTGGGTAGAAACGAAGAAACATTAATACATGGTGACATTTTCAATTTTGTCTTTTAAGTGTGAACTTTTCCTGAGCTGAAAAGCTGAAAGAGTCATTTAATACTGGCTAAATGTTACCCATTTCTCAGAAGCAGAAAAATCTATGTTCAGTACCATATAGAAAATTACTTTTTTTTTTTTTTGCTTGGTTAGTTGAGGTTTTTTGTTACAACCACTTTTACAATAGTTTTTCAGAAAAAAAGTATCTAGGAGTGTTTGAAATAATAATTAATAGTATTATATTTTTCCTTAAGTAAAGATACTGATTGTCCTTAGATGTTTATATATTTCAGAAATTTGTTTTGAAATTCCTGCACATTTTTTAAAAAAGTCTTATTTCTCTCATAATTCATCAACTTTATTTTTAGAAGTATTTTAAATGTTAACATATAACTCTGTTAGTAATGTAATATGTGCAGTATTTGTTATGTATATAGAATTATACTTATGTGCAACTATATTCTATATAGTATCAAAAAACCCACACACTATATATTAATAATACTTAAAACTAATTCATAAAACATATAATTATACAAATATATGTGTATGTATATATGTGTATTTATTTATAATATATAGAATTTCCTAATACTTATAAAACCTGTCCTGTCTGTAAACCAAAGCTTTTGATTTAGGAGCAATGGACTTTGGGCATGTGTGTGTGTTCCCATGTATTACATTGGGTACCAGTAGTGCTACCTCTGATTCTCCATCATTGGCTTGCCCTGTTCAGACAGCTGTCTGTCTCCTAAATCCTCAACTGTGCAGCTCCCCTCACTGTGTCAGTTTTCCTCTCTATCTTCCAATGTCAGTTTAGTTAAAGAACTGAATGTTCATTCATGGTCCACACTTTTAAAAGCATAGGCATTTTCTTAGCAGTTTGAGTGAATTCTTTAGAAAACTGAAGCAAAGAACACATCTGTAACTGCAAGAAGCAACAAACATAAGATACTTGATAGTCATTCTCTTTAAATTTCTTATACATTTAGGAAGGATTTTGAAAGTACTTTTAAATATTTTAATATTTTTGATAAAGTAATGTGAAAGTGATTTTAAAAGGCAGGCTTAGTTTTATTGAAAAAGAGACTGATAGCACTGAACAGATATCTTGAAATTTAACAGCATAGAAGGATTCAACTAAAACTGCAACATTTTTATGGGGATTTTCTGCATCAAGGTGATTGGTAGGTATAGAATTAGGCAAGTTCATAGCTTCTTCATACCCGTATAGCAGTTACCTGTGTATGTTTTCCTCTTCTTTGCAAAACAGGTTTCAGAAGAGTGCTCCAGCAATGACTCATCTCTCAAAGAAGTTTTGCAAGCAAGTGATTTAATAAATTTAATTTGTTCTCTTTAATAAGTTGAAAAGAAGTTTAAGGCAAGGTGTGAGCAGCAGCTACAAGCAAGTGCGTAAGTAACAAATTTCTCACAGCTTTTTAATCTCAGAGAAGTGGACACAATAAGATCCACTGCCTGGAAGATGAAACTAGGAGATGAAAATTCAAGTATGGACAAGAATGTTTTCCAGTTTATCACTGTAACTGCATATCTGTGAACCTGCTAGACTCTCCATTGCCCAAGGCTTTAAATTGAGACTCGTTGTCATTAGAAAAGTGCAAGAGTTCAAAGGATGAGTGTTTAAGAGGCACATTACTAGCCTGGATAACACATGCATCATACTAATGACCATATTCCTACACATCCTTAAAAATATATGACATGCAGAAAGACATATAAGGAAAGAATCTGCTGTAATTACATTAGTTCGTATATTTGTCAATTTAATGACAAAATATTTATATGCAAATATAGGAATGCTAGTAATGCAACTTAATGGTCTGCAAACTTTAAACTCACAGGCAAAATATTTATCCTTATTTATGTGTTTCCAAAATGTGTAAGTCATTTAAACATGATACATTTCCAATATACACAAAACTTGGAGCAAAGCATGAACAAAAGCTGTATTAAGACTAATTTCTTCCGCACTAATCCAAATTCTTTCAAGAGATCCATAACTGATGGGAACATATCAGTCTCCTTTCAAAACAGTACAAGTCTGACATGTTTTATCAGAAAAATCGTGTGGTGAAATCCGTGCTGTGCCACCTTGAAGTCAGTGACGAAATCAAGCTTTTGAATTTCTTACCCAAAGCCTCTCTTGTGACAGAAATGACTGTTTCAAAAAATTGAAAAAGCCCCATGCAAGGTCTTCATGGACTTAAATTGTAATGCTGCTGCAGCTGTTTCTTCCTTATGCTTATTTTTCTAAAGTGTAAAAAACTAACTTTTGAGAAGCAAAGGAAGGAAAAAGGTGGATCTCTATTTTTGTTTTGAGTTTTGATTTTAAGATAATCTCTTTACAAATAACAGTTCTGTTATTATTGTTAGGGAGTTAGAAGTTATGTGCACTTTTCAGTAAATTAGTTGGGTACGTATTTAATTTGAAACATTCATCCTCTTTTAATTGTTGGATTATTTTTACATTTTATACAGGTAAATATAGCTAAATACATTTGATTTTAGCAGAAAAATGTAGACTGATGGAGAAAATTAGAACTGCAGAGATAGAAATTACACTAAGGACAAATATCCAAGCTTTTTAATAGTCAAAACTCTTATCTAAAGTCATTGGTTCCTTGTTTCTCAGTTTTTTAATTTTTTAACTGAACACTATTCAAGGTAAATCAATAGTCTCAGGACCATTTTTTGTACTTAGGATGACCTGGCACCAGTACCTGAAGGTGACAGCCAAAATCTGTGGCTTCAAATTGTTCCTCTGCCTCCAGAGAATCAGCTGGAACAGAGGAACAGCTCACAGGGCTGTGGACAGGCTCTTCTTGTGGGCACCAGAGAACTGTGCTGGGAACTCCCTCTTGCCCGTCTGCCTGTGACACAAATCCCCAGAGCCTCCAGAGACAGATCTCACTGTTTCACCGTTTTAGGGAGTTAGAATGTAAATGGGCAAGAATTGGCCTAGTCTGACAGTTGCCAAAGAACCGAGCAACTCAATGCAGGAGGCCAGATGGCCCCATTCCTCACCACCATACTGAGCTTCCTATTTAATTAGAAAATTTCTATTTGAGCAATTCCATATGGAATTCTTACAAACTTCCAGTTAAAGCTATGCAGGTGTGCACCAGCTTTGACAGGCTCAGAGCTTTAATCAAACAAGGATATTGTGATGAGATAAGACAAACTGGGGGAAGTAAGCACTAGGAGAATGTAAAGTGTACAACATTGCATGGAGCTCTGTAAAATGTTATTTCTTCATATTTAAAAGCTTAAATATATATTTAATATTTGCAATTACAAATGAAACCCAAAGTCTGTTTAAAATACCTTTTTTAAAAATAAGTTCACTTTGTTTGAACTCAATAAGAATAGATAATCAGAGCAATTACAAATCTAGTGTGAACAGGTGGCACTTAACTAGAAACTATAATAACTTTTTATATAAAGACACAGGGTCTTATCATCTGATTTAAAGATCACAATGAGATTTATCTCTATGATGATGGAATTAATATTAAATTATATAGGCTCATTATTTCAGCTCATGTAATGAAAACTTTTCTTTATTACAAAACTATTAAATGTAATTCCATTTAATTTGCCTGACTGGTAATGTCTTCCCACAGGACACTCTAAACAAAGGCTAGGAAATCAAATCAGTTTTATGCTAGCTTATAGCTGAGAAATCCCTTTACACACAGAGTTACATTTATGGCTAAGAATGTTAGAATTGAAGAATAATATTTGCAAATTAATTAATAAAATAAATAAAAGGCACACAATCCTTCACTAATGCAAAAAAACAGCTATCAAGATATCAGAGCATCTCAAAGTGAACTACAGAAATGTTAGGGTCACTTTAAAAGAAAGTCAGTCCGAAAGACTTATAGTGTGCTGCGAATTCTTTAAATCTGCTTTTCAACAGTTTTCATGTCTGAATGCCTGACCAGTGTGAAGATATAACTTCATCAAAACAGCTAGCCTTTTTCTTAAAGCCAAATTAAACAGGATATTCTGAAGTTTTCTAATTTTTTTTTCTTTTTTTTTGCAGTCCACACATAGGGGCTAATGCACTAAATAAATGCAAGGTGTAACCAATCCATGTCTGTACCCAACTTTGTACTTTGGCAGAAACTTTGTACTTTGTTCATTTCTCAGAGCAAAACAGGGGGAGAAAAAAATGAGTGACTGCAGTTCAGAAATCAGGTAAGACATCTACCTACTCTTTGACATTCCAAAGAAAACATAAGAACAGTAGACCCTTTAAAACTGATTTCTGAATATAACAAAGAATGACACAGAGTTATGGAATTGCATCTCACCACTAGTAAAAGAAAATTTTTTGCACCTTAAGCAGATATTTGATGTTATTTTTATTTATGGAGGCAATGCAATTTTGCTAGAGGACAACATTTCCTTATGGAAATCCATGAGGATTTATTGGTACATGTGACACTAATTTAATTTTAACTCATACTGATTAATGGAGTTATAAAAGCTTTTCAACATGACAAGACTCAAAAGAGTGGAAGAAAATTAAAATCCAATTTATTTGGTGGCTTTGCATGTGAAATTAAATCAAAATGCGTGTTTCTTTGTATAATAATTAAATGAAAGTATTTAGAATTTAAAGATTGACTCTTTAAGATATTTTTATATAAAATAAGAATTAAGCTTCACAAGATTTTCCCTAATTCATCATCAAGTACTCTTTACATTATATCAACTACCCTAATAAAAATTCCTAATACATATGTTGATAGTATGATTGAACTGAAAAAGAAAATCTTATTTGCCTTCAATTTCTGAATTCTCTGCAGAGAAAACTGTGTTTTGAGAAGTTTATTTCTCCTTCCCTTAAGAATATACTTTGAGAATGTTTGGAGCACTAGTTACTGTTGCATTTACATGCTTGAAATTTGTCTTAAAAATCCATTTTTCCATGAAATATTTTTTCTACCACATACTATTATTTTGAGTACTGTACAGTTCTTTCATATAAAGTTCTGCTCAGAGAATATCAATGGAAGTTTGCTTAGAGCCTGCAAGAGTTTAGCAAGTGATTTGAGAGGGGGGGAAAAACCCAGTCCTTCTGGCACAAGAACATCACAATATTTTGCACTCGGTAAAATATATCTAACAGTCAAACAGTACACTCTGGAGAAGGCATGCCTAAATGCACCTGTCCTATGGGAATGGATGCACTCTTCCATTAAGGTTTGTCTTGCCTTCTTTCTAAGGTATTTCGGATTGATTTGTTTTGAATATTCTATATCAAAGGAAGATTGAGCAATAAATTTATCTGATACTCTTGCTTGCATGACTTATTTTGGAGGCTGCTTCAGTTACTTTGTTTAAATGCATGATAAATGAATACTTGAGAGACAAAAATCTATTTGCCATTACATAAAAATACAAATATGAAGCTTACTGACACTCTACAGAGAAAACATCAAGCATTTTTTCCTGTCTTCTGTTTTGTTCAAATTTTTAAAATTATATGTCAATGCCTTGACCCATTCTTTTTCTTTCTGAATCTGGAAGAAGAGTGTTTTATTTCTCTAATACATTACTTTAAATTAACCCTGGTGGTTTTGATTTTGTAACTTCGGAGTCGATTTGTTGACAATGGTCTGTCCTTAAGACTGATATACTACTGTTTAAAATAATTGTTGCAATAATCTATGTAACACTGACTGTAATATCTGACTATATTTTCCCTAAAGTCTATGAAGGAGAGACAGCAGAGAGTGCAAAAATAACATTTTATTATCAAATCTGAAGTTACTTTGTTTCTGACATAAAACACAACATTCAAATTTCTCTGTGTTTTTCTTTCTTTTTTTCTCTATGGCCTGCAGTAGAAAGATTTTGAGAAAGATGGTTTATTTGTTTGGGTTCTTTTTTTCAATGCTTCAGATATTTTTTAATTTGTTACATTATCTGATATATGGTTTGGTTTTTTTTTTGTTTTGTTTTGTTTTTTAATTAGAGAAATTCTTAGTACAACACTGCACATATCTGTTTAGACTTTCGAGTAAGAAAATATATCAAAACTTATTAGACTATATATTGTATGATGAAAAGTCGGGAAAATAATTTTCATTGCTTGAAATCACAGTAACTAACTACCAAAGGAAATGTGGAATTAATCCATAAGACCAACACTGAAATAGCGAGGACATAGCTAAAAATATTTATGAAAATTTCTAGGGTTTTCTTTTTCCTTCTTTTAATGACAAAATATTTATTTCACAATTTTAATAGAAAGTACAGCAAATATGATACATTAAATTGCATAATAGAAATCCGATGTCCTACATTCGTTATAGTCTTAATACTTTTCTTCTCTGCTTGAAGCCCCTGTAAAAGTAGAAAGGCTGATAGCAGGATCTATATATAAGTTATTGCAACACTGAAACTAAAAACTACAGAAGGTAATCTAAACCACATTCTAAGAAATACTGTGTTTTTCAGAATTAAGTAATATGGTATATTTTTAGACATAGTAATGCTACTTATTCCAAGTTAGCATGCTTTAAAAAGTAATTAATACTATTCTTGTTTCCTCCTTATATTTCTTGATATATGTCTGGTAGCATAGTGTTTATTTATTTGGTTGGTTATTTATTTGTTTATTTATAATTTTTAAACTATTTCTCTCAATTACTTTAAGATACAACAATATTACAACTGTAATTCATAGTTACCTGAACAGAAGCAAATGTCTTGCCGAGTTTCTTTCCCTAGAATTAATGTTTCTTCCATAAAGTCCTTTAAGATTCTGAGATCCACACAACCTAAAAGCTTTCCTAACAGTGAATTCATTCTTTGGAAGACTTTTTATTGTGCAGTGTACCTACCACAGATTTGATTCAGGCCATTTTAGGCTATCATTGGTAATAAAATTTGCTTAATAAATTTAAAAAGTATTCAAAAAACAAAAACTTAATTAGACAGTAACATGAAAAGCATATCCTCAAAGTAGTCTTTTGACAACTCATTTACAGAGTTCTTTACATTATCTGCCTGTTCATTAATTTTATTCTCAATAATAAAAATGTAGGTCATCATAAGATATTTGCCTGAGGGTAAATTAATTTCTTTTCTGTATCTTATGAAGAAGGTTTTGATTCAGCATTTTCAAACTACAGAAATCTGAACTGAGCAGCAATTTTCTGCAGCATCCTATGAACTGCATTTATGTTTAACAAGTCCCTAAATCAGAGATTTGTGCTCCACGTTGCTTGCTCCAAACAGAAGTGGAGATCCTGCTAAAACTTAAATCAATTGCTTATAATCAAGAGCCCTATGAAAAAAAAAAATTAAAATTCTCATTCAGAAATCTAACTTTGGGTAGGAAATGTTTTAAAAGGAAAAATTTTGGACTATATGTTTCTAATAGACAAAAAAGAATAATGTTAACTAACAAATTTTGAAAATGTGTTTATTTGAAGCTATTATAAGATACACAATTACGATTAATTACAATATAAGGAAGATATTGAGCTATTTGAAAATGTACAAAGGAGGGCAATGAAGATGATAAAGGGCCTTTAGGGGAAACCACATGCAGAGCTGTTGAGATCTTTTGGTTTGTTCAGCATGAAGAGGAGACTGAGGACAGACCTCACTGCAGTTGCAACTTCCTCATGAGGGGAAGAGCAGGGGCAGGCACTGATGTCTCCTCTGTGGTGACCAGTGACAGGACGCCAGGGACTGGCCTGAAGCTGTGTCAAGGGTTTCAGCTGGATATCAGGAAAAGGTTATTCCCCCAGAGGATGTTCAGGCACTGGAACACCTCCCCAGGGAAGTGGTCAGAGCAGAGCCTGATAGAGCTCAAGAAGCATTTTGGAAATGCTCTCAGGCACATCATGTCACCCTTGGGGATGGTGCTGTGCAGGGCCAGGAGCTGGACTCAATCATCCTTGGATTGTGTTCAATCTGGTCATCATAATACATATCACAGTATTTCAGATTACCACTTTTGTTCATATATGGGATAAATGTTGGTATAAAAATACAGAAAATTTGACAGTTTTATTTCTTTGAAATCAGAATCAATAGAGACTGTGCCCTTAGACTCTTGCTCTCCTACTTCTCACCCACAAGTTTCATATTTATTCACACAATAAAATTGGATTTTAGATTTTACCTCTTGTAATAAATATAGATTTTTCTGTAAAAGTTATGAGTAGAACATGGAAAAATTTTTCATATAATAATAGCCTATACTCAGCTGCATAGCATAATAGAATCATAGAATGATAAAATCATAGAATAGTTTGGGTTAGAAGGGACCTCTAAAGGTCATCTAGTCCAACACTACTGTCATGAACAGGGAGTAGATAGGTTGCTCAGAGCATGTCCTAACCTGAGCTTGAGTGTTTCCAGCAATGGGACACCTGCCACCTCTCTGGCAGCCTCTTCTAGTGTTTCACCACCCTTTTAAGAAAAAAATATTCT
The DNA here is from genome assembly GCA_025504685.1 of Leucosticte australis. NCBI lineage: Eukaryota > Metazoa > Chordata > Aves > Passeriformes > Fringillidae > Leucosticte > Leucosticte australis. Next base: position 36,370,714 of record JANIJU010000003.1, read on the forward strand.
TTATATCTAGCCTGAATCTAGGGTCTTTTATTTCAAAATTATTACAAACATTTCTACAGGCCCAGCTAAAATATTATCTCCCTTAAAGCCCCCTTTAGATACTGGAAGACTGCTACATGCTCTCCTTAGAGTCTTCTCCAGGCTGAATAACCAAACATTCAGCACGTGTTTCCACAGAAGGGGTGCTCCAGGACTTCCTGTGGACCCACTCCAACAGGTCCATGTTTCTTGGCAACAAGAACATACTCAGGTTCTGCAAAACCTCCACTATCTCTCTGAGGTCTGTTCATGATACTTGATCGTGAAAACATGGCATTAATGAGAAACCTGACTAAGGATTTCCAAGATCCCAGCTTTATTCATTACTATTTGGAAACCAAAAATGCTTCCTCCTGTATTAAGTAGTTTGAGCTATTTTAATAATTAATAACAGGGAGTTAAATAAATTTTTCAGGAAAAACTGAAAGAGATTAAGTTTAGATTAGATATTAAGAAGAAATTCTTTACTGGGAGGGTGGTGAGGCAGAGGAACAGGTTGCCCAGAGAAGTTGTGTTTAATGATGGGCAGGATAGGGTCTAAAAAATCTGGTCTGGTGGAAGGTGTTCATGGCAGGTGGGTTGATACAGGATATCTTTAAGGTCCTATCCAACCCAAACTATTCTATGATTTTATCATTCTGTGATTTTTTTGAGGCTTTAATGAAGACAAGGTCAATGAGAAAATAAACCAATTTCTTTTTGATTGCTTGCTGTCTACTACTTAAGCTAGCTCTGTTCTTAGATGTTCAGAACAACATTATTTTTATTTCTTTAGGGATTAAGGACTAACATGTACATGAAAATGTTTATGAAATCTTTAAAAGTTGCTCTGCACTTTTGGAGCAAGATAAAAATAAGAATCACAATGTGACTCTCATTTTTTATGAGAAAATCTTTTTCCACAGTACATATTCATGTGAAAAAGTTTTCAGAACAGTAATTTTCTATAAAAGTTTCTATAAAAGTACTTTTCTTTTCAGTACTTTTCTATAAAAATGAAACCAGTACATTCTTTTGCATGATAACATAAATTCTCATTTTTGAAGACAATGGTTCAATGCCTGTCTTAGGCAAGATACTGGGAAACACAAAAGAATTCTTAAGCCATGATTCCTCTGAAAGAAAAACAATTTCTTCTAGAAAACTCATAACTGCTCTTCTAGATTTTTTCATTACTCACTTTAAAATGATCCAACTGGCAAGAAATCTTAATTTCAAAGCCTGTTCTACGTTTTCAGAAAGTGCTAAATTTCTCAGTAGCCAAAGTTATATCCTTTGTTATATCCTTTTTGGCAAATTTCCTTTTTTTTTCCTCTGTTACTGCTACTGTTACCCTAAACTGTTATTTAATTTTGTGCTCGCGGAATCACTTTACAATATCAACTGAGCAAAGGATCTTGGATTTATCATCACACATGGGTAAGTTCGTTCAGTGTTGGTCTGGCATGGCTATGGGCCAGGATGGTAGAGAAGAGTCTGTATTGATTACACGTCACAGAGGCTTTTCTTTCAGCATAAAAAGGACAAGAGTTCATCTTCATTAAACTTAGGCAAGGTTTTATTGAAAACAAAATATCAGCTTTCTCTTTCATTTGACCATGACAAGCAGAAAGCAGTGGAATAAATATGTATAGACCAGAGAAACAAAGCTTGCAAGAAACACAATGTATGGTACTCCTCAGTACCACAGCAAGGGTTATGCCTGTATTGAGGGAACAATTAGATGAGAGGAGCAGGGACTGCATGATTCTCTATGTAAAGGAAATAGATATATATAATAATATGACACAATGATGATATGATATGATTTGATATGATATGGTATGAATAGTTTTAAAAACTTTTTCGAAGAAGCATATACTATATTTTTAATTGCATTGTTTTGAGAAAAATTTCAGATTAAGTGCCAGTAGAAATAAACAGAATTCTAAATGTATACAAGGGCATGTTCAACAACATTTGACACCATTACTTAAGAACTGTTGGTGAACTTTACGATGCTTATATGAAGCTTATTTTTTAACAGTTTTGAGGTCAGACTCAGCGCTGTTTAAATGCAGTCTTGTTCCCAGGCTACTTCAACAGATTTGTCTGGCAGGCTCAAATAATTCATTCAATTAGACTTTCATTTTTAAGGCACCTGAGTGGAAGACTCCAAACAACATATTTCTTGACATTGTGAGATTGCAGTTGAAATCATGGAGGAATGTGAGACTAGATCCCTGCTATCACCCTTCAAAACATTCCACTCCAAGAACACTTCAGGAGAAAATAGGGAAACAGCTTTCTCTTCCACGTAAACAGACCGGAGTTGAAAAATTTTGGTAACTTTGGTGGGGTTTATATTTACAGATTTTTTAAAACAACTGAGCACTCAGAAATTGCTGTATTTGACATGCGTTGTGGCTACAAATCCGAGTGAACTTAGTGAGCAACAGAAAAAATTCATTAATTGCTTAGGGAGTTCTTAGCAAGGACAACCTGAACTGCAAAACTCATGAAAAATGTCAGCTTGCAAATTCTTGAGGCCAGAAGACTTAAACAGGGTGTAAATAACTGTATTTATGTTTTCTTTCTAAGAACATGACTGCACAGTATGTCTGTGACAGAGATCAGACTGAAGCCAATGTGGTAAACTCTAGCACTTGGAATCCCTAATATTTGCATCAGATTATGAATTAAAACATTCAAAATATTTATAGAAGTTTGAAGCATATATAAATAATTTGCAGACATAAGATGAGCTCTTTTCAGTAGCAGCAGATTTAGTCCCAAACAAAATATGCTTTCACTTGCTTAGTTAGTGGGACATGATTTCACATTTTGTCACAAATATCTGAAGTGCGTTTTTGAGACCCTTTGCAGTGGATCATACCAGTGTTTTAGACAGTCACAATGACTCAAGCTTAAACATTTAGGGATGCAAACATAAAAATGCATTTTATGCATTTTATGCATTTTTATGATGCTTTGTGGTAAAAAAAAATAGTTTTTGCTTGGGACTCTAAATGAAATCTGAACACGTTAATACCTTGCTACTGGCTTGCTATATTACATGTCAGCTGGTCATTTGAATCTGATTACTCTTGAGAGTTAAGCTGGAACAAACTTACTTTAACACCGCACATTGTAAAATTATTCTTTTACTAGATGGCCCACAATGTTTCCCAGTAGGATAATTAATACGGAAGATCTACAGCTTGGTATTCTCATATCTTCATGAACAAGGAAGTTGCAGCAAAGGATAAGTGATAGATCAATTTCTTTGTGCAGAAGCTGGGGAGACTCAAAAAGCAGGTGAGTTCAAGGTAAAACATATAAACAGATGTGAATGCATCACAGAGATAAGTATTGACAGGAAAAACTAATAGGGTAAAGACTGGCTGCAAGGAAAGGAAAAAAAGAAAAATGATAATAGGAAACTGTGGCAATGGTAAAGAGAAACATCTTATACATAATGATAACATATTGGTCATACTTCCTTTTTCAGAAGTAACAGATAATGAGATTAAAAAGTGGCATATGACAAATACTAGAAAAAAAGCTCTAAAAGGCAAGAAAAGACAAGAAGAGAAAGAAAAATTTTTAAATGTGACCGCAGATATAATGATCTGACCATGACACGCTTGAAATGTGTGTGTTTTCCATACCTTTAGTATAAAGAATTCACATCAAGGAGGTGTTTTTATACAGTCCAGCCCATGCTGAGCTGTGTCTTTCCTGATCTGAGATGCTGAGCTACAGAAGAGCGGAAATAAAACAGGATGGAATGGAATGGAATGGAATGGAATGGAATGGAATGGAATGGAATGGAATGGAATGGAATAGAATAGAATAGAATAGAATAGAATAGAATAGAATAGAATAGAATAGAATAGAA
>JANIJU010000003.1:36374642-36451758 GCA_025504685.1 Leucosticte australis
ACACAATAGTCTAGTCCCAATGCCTGACCTACTCAGGGCTGACCAGAAGTTAAAGCATATTAGGAAGGTTATTATCCAAATGCCTCCTTTTGAGGCAGTGACAGGCATGGGGCACTAAACACCTCTCTATGAAGCCTGTGTCACTGTTTCATCACTCTCTTGTAGTCCTTTGAGAGAGTCAACAGCACCTCCCAGTTTAGTATAATCAACCAATTTATTAATTGTGCATTCAGCTAACACAGAGAAATAAATTGTAAACTGTTGAACAGAACTGGTCCTAGAATTGAGTCCTGAATAGCTACTGGGGACATGAGAAAAATCGGAAATCAGTATAATTGAACCACTGGGAGTATAAATTGAAAATATATTAAACAAAAAAAGGGTCTATTAAAGGAATATAGTCTATTATGCTACCAGGAAAATATAAAGAGGTGAAAAAAAGAGCAAGGAAACTCAAGAGAACCAGCTTCAGCAGAAAGAGGCAGAAAACTTACTCTTTATGGCAGCTTGTTTCAGCTTCCACTCATTCCATTGACCCTCACCATAGGAGGGAAAAACTTGAAGGAATCCAGGACCAAGGGGAATATGCCATATGTAGTACAAGAGGAGCTTAGAAAAGCATTTGATAGAGGGCCTGAGGAAATCTGGCTTCAAAAAACAACTTGAAGTCGTCTGGATATGAACCAGTCTTCTATGAACTGGAAATTGCCTGAAGGGCAAGGCAGAAGAGTAAAAAAAAATATAAATGTCTGTGTTGCCTGGTCTATGAAAGCAGTACATTATCTGAAGTCTCTTATGCTATTAAACTAGGATTGGCAACTACAGAAAGATAAATAATACCAATAAAAGGAGAAGTAGAGGTCAAAAATGCCTAACATTGAAGAAGACCACACAGAAAGGTATTTCAAAATGTATCTACTCTAAGAGCAGCAATTAACAGTGATCATTGCACATAAGTTAATGGAGATGTGTTTACAGCAGTGTCAAAAAATTAATGTAACATCATGTCATAGACAGGTGAAGTTTTCTTATATTGTTTTACATGTAAACGACCAAGGCAAAAAAACTGGTTACCACTTTTCTCATCCATACTTAATATGCATTAAGTACATTCACTAAAGAAATATGGACAGGATATAAAAAATGCAAAACAATTAATCTCCTGTGTATTCAAGAGTAGAGTATTGGGGCACATGGGTAATAAAAACCAAGCAGCAGAGGAAATGGCAGAGAGTCACCACCTCACATGGTACATTCCATTTGATTTAAGTACACAAAGTTTGACCAAAAACACATGTTGAAAGAAAATTGCAAAGAGAATGTATGTTCTGCCTCCCCCAAAACAGTAGATCAGAGTAAAGTATGCTCAATTTGTCCTGTGAGATATAGTCCCTAATAAATGGAATACTTGCAGATCTTTGCAATAAACTGTAAGGACTCAGTGTCAATCCCGGTACCTGGTGTAAAATTGACAATATTATGTTTTAATGTTTTGTGTAGGATTTACTTCTTAGAAAAGTTAACAGGCACAAGTGAAACAAATGCAGATAATCTAAGCTAATTTAAACTATAAGAAAACTGATTTGTTTCTTGCATTGCTTCTGTTACCTATGCTAGTTTTGGACAATCTTTTTCAACTGGATAATTTCAGTGTGAACTTTACAGTTGTTTTCAAGCTAACAGAATTGTGCCTGTATTGTAAGAAATAATTTTAGTAGTTAAAACTCTTCTCCACTAAGGTCAATGTTTGTCAAATGCTACTCAAAAAATATTTTTTTGATGATAATCACTAGTCCCTCTTGATCACATCACATGATACCATTCTCATTTCCTTTATTTAATATACTGAACACTTATAACTTAAGACCAGAATTCTATACACTTTGATATGAAATTTATATTAGAAACTCATTTATGGTTTGGAAGAAAGTGATTTGTTTCCACATATTAATCTAAATAATAATCTTCTCTAATAATTTTATGTTTATCTGGGCAAAATTCTTTAACTCTGGTTAGCTGTTATCCAAGTGTAGCCCATACTGAAATAAAAAGTGGAATTTCATCATGTATCTAGGATGATAAAATAATCTTTTCCCAGAGAGTAAAATTAGTGGAAAACTTGCTCCCGGGAGATGTAGTCTCAGATAACTGGCAATCCACAGAAGACAACATAGGAACTCAAACCAGTGCAGCAAAGCCTACAAAGAGCACCAACTACAGAAATTTTTGGACATTTAGCCAGTGGGGTTTTTTTTTGGTTTTTTTTTTGGTTGTTTTTGTATTTTTACATGTTAAAAATTCAATTTGGTTAAATTCTGGTCTTGAAAATTTTTCAATGTTTTACTGAGGTCATGCCAGTTTATTCTTGAGTCCTAGAATCCTTGAGTAAATGACTTGAGTCCTAGAATTTTGTGTGGGTGCTGTTTAGACCCTCATTTACTTGCCATAAGCTCATATTTCAAAGTGGCCAGAAATTAATTTGGTGACCCAAAAACTGAATTAATATCTGACTGTGTTCTTACACCTAAACATTCTTGCTCTAAAACATGTGCATCTTCTTTTTAATGTGCTGTTGTGGATTAACCCTGCTGAAGATATGCACCATAGAGTTGCTCACTCCCCTCCTACACCAGAATGGAAGAAGAAGAAAGGAGAATGAAATTAAGAAAAATTGTGGGTCAAAATAAAACAAAAAATCAAACAAGCAACACTTTAATAAGTGAATAATAGCTGGAAGAAGGATTAAAAACAAGTGATACAAAAGCAAACACTCACAATCTCATTTGGTTAGACCAATGTCCAATGAGTTTCCAAATAAAAAGCAGGTAACCACCCCTTTTTTCCTTTCAATGTTGCTCATTATACTATATATTACAAAATATCTCTTTCGTTATTTTGGTTAATCTGCCCAGTTTTGTTGCCTCCTTGCACACCCTCTCCCCTCCCAATGTTTTCACTGTAGAGATAGAGTGAGATGCCAAGGAGGCCTTTGTAAACACTCCTTAGATCAAAAATCTAAAATGCATGATCATACAAGCTGCTGTGAAGGAAATTAAGTCTATTCTAACCAGGTCCAGCAAAAATACCTAAATGAACCCTACATTTTAAAATAGGCAACGTAGCTTCATTTTCTCTGGAAATAAAAGAACAGTAAATCTAAGATAATACAATATAAAAATAAAATACACTTCCTGTACAATAACTTGTAAATTCTCTCTCCTTCATAGACTATTCACGTAAAGTTACCTTTTCCTCTTTGTTGTAGTAAAGGACTTTTTTGAAGGATGTGATCAGGTCGTATTGCCAGTTGATTATAACACAGTCAAGGCAAATACTTTTTCATCTATAACCTAAATATAGAAATGGGCAGTCATTTCACTGCTCAAGGTTCTTCATGCAGCATCTTCTGGCATTTCCCCTTTCTGTAGTAATGTACCTTTTGCATATTTTCTTAAGCAGGCATTTCAAAGTAGTGTTCTTTGTATTAAACTGAAAATGAATCTTCAGGATGCATCTTTTTCAAATATTTCAAGTTAAACTAACAATTAAAATTCAGTATTCCCTTATACACCAGTTTTATATCTAAGTGATATTCTACAATCTTTCTTTTGAGTCCATAAGCAGGTTTCACTTTTATGCCTAGAAAAAAAATAGAGCAAACACTGCCTGTAATATTTGATTGGATGAACTTGCTACTCCCAGACATAAAACTGCAGTGCACACTGAGTGCACTAATGACTAAGCAGCTTTAAAACAATCTTTCCTTTCAACAGCCCATCTTCACCAGGTTTTATTTTAATTGCTTCATTAAAATATTTCAAAGTCCATCTGAGAATCTCATCTGATCACCCTTAAAACTTCTTTCAGAAAAAACTGATTTACTTCCCTTCTGATTTCCTGTCATGAGAGAATTATGTAAATGGGATGAAAAAATAATTGATTGCCGAGCTGCAAACTAGTGGAAATTTGTGGAGAACACAGGCTGGAATATCTGAGGGACATGAAATAATAGTGACTGCAGGGATAAACAGAGACAGGGAATAAAGACAGGGTTCAATTTCCATTAGCAGGTTAATCTCAGCAGGTACTTTGTATTTATACAACCTCGATGTTTGGAAAGGAGAGACAAAATTTAGGGAACTTTAATCAGGAGCACAAAAAAATTAATTTTCTGCTTGATTGAAAAAAAATGCAGTATTTAATTATCCAAATTTATTTACACATTGGAAAAAGATCTTCCAATCATTAACTGTGTTAAATACTGAAATGATTTATAGTATATTCAAATACAGCCGATTTAACTGATTTATTGAAATAAGAAACAAATAAAAAGTAGTCCTAATGCACTGGGAAAGGTTTGTTTTTGAAAGGAAGGACTGTGTTTTTACAAAGCATTCACAATCAACTATTACTATTTATATAAGAGAATAGTAATTGACATGAATTTCTGATGATTTTGAGACAGTAACTGGCACCCAGGCAGCTCAAAATGAATATTCTGAAATTCCAAACCCTCACTTGAAACTTGATTTTGGTCAAAAAAAGAGCAGTTTGGTAGAATTTTAAATTTTAAATAGTAGAAAGAATTTCAGTCAAAAGAAAAATTTTGTTCTTGTTTTAAATCAAATGATGTAATATATATTTGGTAGGCCAGATGAATGTTGAAATATGCAGGATTATTTGAGGGATTGCAGAAAACATATCTGGCTAGTAAAAATAGTAATTGTTGTTCTGGTTTTTTTTTCTGTCCTATTAATAGAAGTGAGGTTTAAAGTAGTAATTAATGACCTACTGTTTATTTAATTTAGACTTATCTAATGTGCACATTGAGTTTATATAGACAGTATATTTATGTAATTTTTGTTTCTTCATCCCATCTACACTTTTTTAGTTTCATTCCCATTTGACTCCACAATAACAGAAAATATCAATGTTACCCACGAAATGACTTTTTAATTTAATTGGAGAGAAACTTTTGCAAATATTTAAGATTTACAGTCCTCTCTGAGAATGGTTTGGCATGTGTTTTATTTAATCAAGTTATTAGAGATGTTCCAGACAAAAGTTCCCCACAGAGAAATTTCTGCCTAAAGGAATTTGCTATAGAAATAGTTTTAATTGATCTATCTACTAGGACTAGTTTCTTGAGGTTTTTTAATAAATAGAAGGCTGAGACCTACTGTTTGTTATTGATTCCTGTAGTCTCTAGATCTGCTTTAAGGGCTTGTTCATAAATTGGTTTACTATCTAGTCACTTAAGTCATGGATATAGTTTCAAACAAACACTGTCATTTGTAGTTCTGTCATTGTAGTTCTGTCCTCTGTTAGGGTCTCTTTTAACTGAGCCCTTGCTCAGTTGTCTGTTCTGAGACAAATATGGGAGCCATTTTTCCAAAACAAAACTAATTCGGATTGTCCCATTGTGAGTTCATAATTTTCTCTATGCTTAACCTAGATCTAGTTAAGGAAAAGAAAAAGAAAAAAATTGAAAAGAAAAAGAAAAACAAAACAAAACAAAAAATCTACTTCATCCAAGCAACCAAATCTTTCATTCTAAGATTCCAAACCTGATTTTTGTGTTTCATCAATTTATTGTTTAATAACTAAATATCTGCAGGCATAATAACTATTACTGAGTTAGTCATCCACTCAGATGACAACTGAGATATCCATTTACGTTATTTCTTGCTTGTTTTTTCACCAGCCCTACAGGTTTGATCTGACATGTGACCACAGATTGTTTAGAGCCTGATTATTAAATGCATTTTTGGGAAACAAAACTATGTTTCTCTCTTCTTATGCTTGAGGTCACATCTGATCTTTTACTGGCAGGGAGAACTCAACTGACTGACCCATTGCCTGCATGGGAACAGGCCTATTGTTTCCACCTGACCATTTCAGGAGTTTCTACATGTGATGGACGTGGTGTCCTGCGGGTGCCCGTCCCTGTGCAAGTGCTAAGCATAAAGACTCACTTTGTGAGTTGAAGTGGCGAAGAAGTGGGAATGGCTCCAAGGAACTTTATGAATCTGATCTGGATAGAGATGAAAGACCAAAACTTCCAGATTCTTCAAAGGCCACCTGATGAAAATGTGGGTTTTGGTCATCTAAATGATATGTTTTGGAATTTCTGTCATTTAATGGGGCATATGAGTCATATAAGAGCCACCTAATTTTCATTTCGTGTGGCTTAGAATGGCTTTCAGTTTATGTTACACTGCTAAATTTTAATATTAAGTAGGAAATATACAACTGATTCAAAGCAAATGGACACATGTTTCTAATTTGCATTTTTAGTAGTATTTTAATCGTAATTCTAATATTATTAGTAAATTTGCTCTAGAATACACATTTCTCAGTATTTTTCTCCCAAAAAGATTGGATATTTGCTGATAAATACCTTTCCCTATCTAAAATTAGGAGCTCTAATTATAACATCTATATCTTTGATTAGAAAATCTTTTTAACTGATTGTTAATTGTGATTAATTTATTCATTGATGGTGCTATCATTTTTATTCAATGCACCTGTTAAAATGGCAGTAAACATTCAAATATAGATTTTTATTCATTTGTTTTATTTACATGAATAAAAAAATATTTTTCTAATCAGTAATCATATTTCTTATTTATAACATTCTTAATGAGAATAATATTATTTTTTTCAGTACAAAGATGGTCTCAAAACCACCAAGAGATAAAAATTTGCAAGTGCAGATTCAATATACCTCAGTTGTAGATAGGCTGCCCCCAACTTTAGTTTATGATCAGTATGGAAATAGCAAAATCTTTCAAAAAACCCCAAACATTGATTTTAAATGGACTTTATATGGATGAAATATGGATTTTCCTTGTTCTTTCATGCAGTAACACTTCACCATAGTTATAATCTTGTTGCCTAGGTAAAAATACCCAAGAGGTCAGATACTCATCTGTTCCAACATGTGTCAGAAGCCTGGCACTGGCTGTGAGAAACAATTTATTTTAAAAATTACTCCTTGTTATTCTTTAGGGCCACAGCACAGTTACATACAGTGAATCCATGTGGAGCTGAAAGGGAATGAGATCCGCTTAGTCTATGCACACTTTTTTCTAAGCAACTTCACAGAAGCTAGCCTGGGATTGACATGGGTTTGGGGCATAACCAAGGCTTCAGTCAATCACAGCTCTGCTGGCCAACTAAGCAGGGTTTTGCAATCCTAAAATGTTAAATTATTCAAATAATCTGTGATGGGCAAAGGCTCAGACTTTGTTCCAAGTTCCTCAAGTAGTTTTGATTTTGGGGGCAGGAGGAAGTCCTTAAAGGATTTCTGCTTATCCCTACTGTTCACTGCCAGGAGAGAAGACAAAAGCACATGAGAAAATGACTGACTGGAGTTCTCCCTGCTGATAGCTTTACCAAGAGAAGCCAAAGCAGTGTTTGGAGGGGATATATAGGGGGAGCTACTGCCATTTAAAACCAGTAGCTGGGAATTCAGATGACTTTTCTCTCCATGCCTGAGAAGGGGACAGGAGCAGGGTTACATTATCAGGGTGACGGATTCCTTCTCCCAAAGTGATAAAGAGTGGGCAAGAGTATAAATATGGAGAGCTGAACCTGTGGCACTGTCTGGTCCTCAAACAACCACTATAAAAAAGAAATAAACTATTGGTGGTTTGTTGGTTGGTTGATTTGTGGTTTGTAGTTTTTCATTTGAATGAAATCCCTGCTCGTGGCTTGCTATAATTTTTATCTTCATACTATTCATTATTTTCAAATTTTGAGATGACTTCTTAGAACTCATAAAAGCAATGGCAGCATCCAAATGGATTCTATGAAGTTTTGCAGATTAAGAACATATTCATTGTACAAATAGAAGAGAATTATGACAATGACAAAAAGTAAAAAGACTTTCAAACCAGCAACTTCATTCTGGTAACATAACTGAACTAAACAAATAATAAAGGCTCCTCTTACCATCATTATCTGAATGACTCATTAAAATTGGAGCGATTCAGTAGCTAAAAATCCTGAATGATTCACTAAGTTAAAAATGGTCAACATTCATAACAAATCTACTTTATGCAGGATACTTACTGTAGTTTATAAGTTGATCTTTTTAAAGCTAGTGATCTCTTATATCTCTCACCCTTCTTGATTTCTTTCTCAAAATTCACTTACTAAAAGTGTTAGAAAGTCTGAAGCAAAGACACAGTTCTCCTGAGCTCAGCTAGACATTCTTTGAAGTGCATCACAATTAAATTAACAGTCAATATTTAAACTTACTTTTACACATTTTTCTGGGGAGATCTCAAAGATATTTAATATTCAAATACAACAAGAACAGGCACATACTGTGTTGTTGACCACTGCTTGTCATACCAAGGTAGCACGTAGAGACTCCAGCCACGAAAATCTGAAACTTGGCAGTCTCTAAATTCAAAATCAAATAAAGAAAGCAGAATTTTATGAATTTTATTTTATTCTATGACTTTATCAGGTCTTCTCTTGGAGCATTTGCCAACAGTCACAACTTTCAAGTACATGTGGATAGATATCAAATAAACTAAATTGATTTAATAATTCCTCTAATAAAAACAACTTTAATAGTTTGTTGCTTCTTTATGTAGTACCAAAGATAAAATGGTAATGATAAGAGATGAAATGCATACTGATCTGAAGTTAGCAGAAGCAATGGCAGGGAAGACATGAAACATTGACATTTTGAGTGTGTCATACGCACTAATACTATCTCAGTCATCATAATGCACAGAAATTAGTTTTGGCCATGAACTTCTCTAATCAAGCTGGGAGAAGATGCAACTTTTCCTTTTTGAAACTCAAATGCTTATCGTTTTTTAACTATAGGAAACTTTGAGAATCATCCATTAGTACAATTTGAAATCACCTACATGCATACAACCCCAAAAGAGAAATTGATGTGAAAATTTTTCTATTTTTCACCTTTCACTTCACCTTACCTCTCTGATTCCACAGAGTTATTCACAAGCACCTTGAAAGTAAATTGTCACATTTTCTGCTCTTTGAAATTTGGTTCCAAATGTAAAACAACAATGATTTTACCAGAATAAAAGTTTTCTGAAATTATGTTTGTAGTCACTTCTTGAGTCTCTGCAGAAGGTCATAATGAAAATTAACATAATGAACACTTAACAAACTACAGCAGCTCTTTGATGTATTTTAAGACAGTCATCATTAACACAAGTCGGGACCAATTCATGTCAGCTATTCACAATGAGTCCCTGGCCAGTTGATGTTCCTGCAAATAATACTCATGTGCACACAGGAAACAAACGAATGACCCTATTCATTTGCTAAAATATAGCAGCATGTGAATGAAGGAACTTAAAAATACAAAAAAAGCTAGATAAGTTTCTGACAAAAAAGTACTAATGTATGAAATCCACTGAAATGATCAAACTGTTAAAAAAGTGTACCATCTTTCTTGTAGAGATTATAGAGCTTTACAAGAATCAAGCTCCTGAAATATTGAAAATATGAAAGGTAAATTCCACTTTCCTTAGCACATCTCATTTCTAACATTGTCACTTGATTATTGTCAGTTTCCTACTGTATAAAGCCTGGACAGGGAAAAAGATGAGCTTCTTCTTGAGAGGAGTTTCTGAGAGGTATATAAATTTTATCTCCAGAACAAAATGTGTAGAAAGACTAATATTATTCTCTCTATTTCATACAGAATAAAACACCCAAGAGTAACAATATATTTTACCAGTTTTCCAGTTCAAGTGCTGAAAATTCTTGTAAGCCACGGTTACAAAATTTCTGGTGTGAGGATGACAGAAAAAGGTGAAAAATGCTCAAAAAACATAATAGAAAATTATTGTAGCAGTAACAAATACAGAATCCATTCCTGTATTATTTACCAGAACACATCTGTATAAAAGCCCTTGAATTTCAAGAACAGGGATTGAAGAACAGCAGGGAGGCAATTCTCCATCCTGCTCCTCTGGAGAAGACGTCTTGGTATTTAGTTTTTCATTTAAAGGGCCCCAAATTAGAAACTTGTCCAATTTCCAGGCAGCATTAAAACAGCTGGTCATGAGGATATCACCAGTTTTGGAAATGCTTACAGGCAGCAGCCTTTCCTTCTATAGTAAAGGAGTCATAAAACAGCTTTTGAAATGATTTTGAAAGGCCCCTGAAAAAGCAAAAAAACCAGAAAAAAATCTTGTAAAACTGCTTGAAATTAGTTCCTCTCCATGCTCTTATATCATTTGAATTTGAAACACCAAGCATCAGCACATGTACATAAATTCACATGCATTGGGCAGCAAGATTTTCATAAAGCCATACAAAAGCATGTGGGCATGCACACAGACACACACAAGAACCCTTTTCATCTTTAATTTATGAATAAAAATTGTGAATTTTACTCTGCTAAGCTTTTGGAATAGCAGTGTATTTTGAAAACAATTTTTTCACATTGATAATTAAACAAACAAATAAACCCTTTCAAAATGTGAAATGGAAATGTAAAGTCTCCATTTTATTTTAACAGTAAAAAAAATCATAATGTCTCTTCTCCTAGTATTTGTTTACCAAGGCATGGCAAGTGATAGCTCCATTGATTTTGTGTCACAGATATGGGAATCTAAGACTTTTTTTTTTTTATTTGATTTAACTTTTTTTTAAAAAAAACCTCATCAACTGATACTTTGTCACAGATTTTGAACATGCATCTGTATCCTGATTTCCATTAAAGCTGATAATGGCAAAATGTTGCTGCCAGAAGTGACAGAGGTATTAGAATACTAGAAACTCCAAAAATCTTGCATTTTTCAGTGTCTTTTGCTCAGCTGAAAAAACAGGTGAAAAAAGACGGTGAAAAAGTGGGCAGCCTTTTAAGGCTAGAACAAATAAATTACTATCTCTCACTGTGTAGAATCACTGTAGAACAAAGTTCAAACAAAGCTACGTTGTAAAGTGAAGAACCTTTCAGAACAATTTTCAATGCAAGGCTTTTTTCCTCTGCCAACAGATAAAAAACACTTTCAGGAATAAATTAAGAGAGCAAGGAGGCAAAATGAATGATCAGACACACTACATACTTATTGCAAGATAACATGAGGTAGTATGTAAAAAAATGGGAAAATTTGCACTAAAAAAAAAAAAAGAAATAGATATTTTATTTTGAAATATTTTTAATAGAAAATGTCCTGTTATCTACATTACCCTGCAGAAAAAAAACTCACCATCTTTTCTTCAGAAAAGTTTTTCATCCAATTCTTATTTCACAGTTCTATAGTAAAAGTAAGCTAATATATTCTAAATTATTGAGTCAAAGCTTGACACCACAAAGCAAGGTAACATTTGAAAATTACACTCAAACTAAAAGAGCAGATTGGGTTTTTTTACTGTAGGGATGAATTTAGTTCCCTGATATATTACCAGGAACAATGGTATAAGTAAGTACTAACAAAGCCATGCTTTCCTGAGATGCTGAAAATGCCAAATGAAATCAATATGAATTGACAACCTTTCATGTTTTAAAAAAGTCAACCACTCTTCATGAGATTACAAGAAAGAGTAGGGTGATGTGAAATTTTAATTTTAAAAGCAAAGTATTCTTGCATTGTATCTGTACCCCTCCATTCTTGAATATCTGAAGGGTTGAACGAAGACAAAAAACTGTACAGTTTATTTTCCCGAAAAATTCAAGACAGAATTAAAACCAGAATATTGATCAGAAATTCAATCGAGCAGGTTTTATTTCTTTTAAAAATATATGTCCTGCTGAAGGTAAGATCTTTTCTTCCCCATTTAATGCTGAACAGAGCTGAGGAGAAGAGCATAAAAAAAAGTTAATACTTAATCAGTTTTTGTTGTCTTAGAGCAGTAAGTACTACTCAAACACAAGACTTTCAGAACTTTCTTTTATTTGACTGTATTACTACAGTGTTATCACAATCATTGGGTAACACGGCCCAATTTTATCTCTTTATACTATGAATTCCACCAGCAGCATTATGTCACTAACATAACATCATGTTTTGTAAACGTAGGCAAATATATCAGACAAAAGACCTGAGTCTTTGTCCAGGCTCTTAGTGTTTTTGAACTTTTAATGCTCCTGCATATGTGTAACTATGCTTTTTTCCTACCTTAAAAGACCAATCGCTGGTTGTTTAAAGAAACTAATTTCATAGTAAATTGTCTTGAAAGGTAATTTTTCATTCTGTTACTCTGCAGTCCTTCTTCCTTCTGTAAAGGCTTTTATGAGTGGGCTTGGTTTTTTTTTATGCTACCAGTTCTGCTGTTTTAAACATTAGAGGTTTTTATTGTTTTGTTAGGTTGTTTTATTTAGATAGTTATGAGAGATGCTTAAACTTCATTTTCAGAGTTCCAGTACTAGTTCACACTTAAACTTTAGGAAAATAAAAAAAGAAAAAGGGACTAAAATTCTTGATTAGTGGTACTTTTTTATCCAGCTGATTGATTACCATTTGTTTTTTATGTTTTGATTTTTTTTGACAGTAGCTTAAAGTTATTAATTTTTTATTGGCTTAGGAAGGCTGGGCTTACGGGGTGAATTTTGAACCCTTTGTTTTGGTCCTGTGATACTTCTAGCTTTAAGTTTTTCTGTTTTAAGTCTGGCTAACATCTCACCAAAGCAAATGGAGACATGGGACAAGAATTGAATACTTTGATGACCCAAATTTTGGTAGCCCTCTCAAAATCCTGTTCCTTCACAGAACTCTGCAGTTGCTCTTAAACAACTTAGTGCAGGCAGGGTGAGCACAAAAATTATCAAGCATACCCAGTATTTACAGGATCACATAACCACTATAGCTTCCAATACGTATCAGCACTGACTGCATTTTATAAAAACCTGTGAAATAATCTAAAAACTTCCCCTTACTTTTGTCAGTTGTTTCTCATGCATTTTCATTTTTAATTCTACTTTCCATCAGCCTCGGTCTCAATTTCCAGCTTATTGTTATAGGCTACTAGACTGGAACAAAGCTCTGTGTAATGCATAACAAAAGAGGAAATCACATAAGGAAATTTGGCTAAATCAAATGTGATCAGTCTTAATCCTCCAAGCAGTTCAAGTTCTGGAACATCAGCCATGTTACTCAGTGAAACAGAATGAAAAACCTGATATTATAATCATACTTTTTCTTCTTTTAGGTAGGAGAACAAAGAGTAACTGGTTAAGGGCCAAGTGAAGGCATCCTTTCAAAAGAACAGTTTTGATGTCAATGCTAGATGTGATCTAGCATTCAGAAAAGCAGAAACACAATAAAAATTATTCCCATTTCCAAAATAAACCTTTCTGATTACTGCAGGAAGATGCCATCTTCTGTCATTTGAGCAAAGTTAAAAAGGTGATGCCTATTATTTTATTTTGTTCTAGCCAAAACTCTGCATTTGACTGCAGACACAGGTAAGAAAATAAAAAATGTAAGAGAAGCAAGAATGATAGAATAAATAAGGATAAGCTGTGTATGGGAAGCTCGTTTTCTGTACTACAGAGAACCTTCCAACCCTGTAATGAAACAAACCACATTGAAGTAATATGCATCAGATAAAGGCAGTACAATACATATTAAAATTATAGAGACTATAAAACTATTAACAAACCAAAAGTGATTGAAGAGATACTGCCCAAATATCAGTTTATATAACCAATGATTATCAGAAGCTAGCTGTGTAGTCCATAAAGCAGAATAATAGCCAGACTAGAGATATTTTAGGTGTGTGGTAACACGGCTAGAGACTAAGCAGGCAGGGCAGGGAAGGTTTGCACACTGCTTGGAGCATCAGGAATATGGACTAACAAAATAATCTTATCACCTTTAGTACACACTAAGCTATTTTATACATGTACACAGTACTAAAGAAGCGAGAAACTTCCTGAAGGGAGGAAAGCTCAACTGATCAATAAGTATGTCTCAGACTGACTTCAGAACAGCTCTGACAGACTGATTAAAAAACACTGCTATCCAGACAGTTACCCAGAAGGACAGTAGCCTGAAAATGAACCTTTGAAGATGGGATAAAAAGCCTGTGGAAATGTAAGCAGAAGGGATTATCCAGGAGGTGGAAAAAAAGAGATCTGTTTGTCATGCTGATTAAACTTGCAGCAATACATATGATTCCAAATCCATAAAAAAAAAGCAATAAAGCAAGAACACATGAATGAATAATATAATATGCACAATTGACATCAAAGTTCATTGTTACTCCACTATCAATGAAATGCACCGTGAAGCTACCTCTTCATGCTGCACAGCAGGTATTGTTTTGGAACCACTATCAAGGGCAACAGATTCAAGGATCATTGCTTCAATGCATCACAAATTGTGTTACAACTTGCAAGTGAAAATAGTTCCTCTTTGCTTCCACTGTATTCCACTATAGACTGAGGCAGAAACAGAGAATGTCTAAAGAATATTAAGCATGTTCCAGCAGTACATTTCCAAGTCACTATAGACTTGTGTCTCACTGCCACTTTCTCTATAGTTATGTTATTCCAGTGAACCTTAGTTTCTACTCCTGTCCTGACCACCATAAACGATCAAGAAAAGATGAGGAAAGATGTAAAAGTTCCATTTCTTGCATGAATGATAACATCAAAATAATTCTTCATTTGGTAGTTGAAAATACAAATGAAATTGAAAATACAAATGAAATGTCATTGTGCTTTTATATTTAATAATTATTTTATATTTAATACTGAAGCTCTCAGTTATAGGCAGAGAGAACTTCTAGGGAAATTCTGATACAAACACATTATTTTGTATGACACATACTACAAAAAAAGCAATTGAAAACACAATAAATATTTAACCGTTTGCCTTTTATTATAGCTTCTGTTACACATACATATAATACAGTCTCATATGTACTCTGTTCAAATACATATGCCATTTTTAAAATAAACCCTGCAAGTTGTGCTTCACTTATATCAAGTGCTCATGAGATAGCACCACAGGTGCAGCGAAAATTGGTCTTACTGTACATTCACCATATCCTACAAACATAGCTTCATTTTAAGGTGCAGAAGGACAGAAAAAAAGACCGTGGTAAGTCTTTAATAAAACACTAATATTCCAATTGTTTGTCAAGTTTCATTTAATTTTTCCTGTATTTTTTTCATCACAGAAATAAGTTAGTAAATAAGTTAGAAGAAAAAACCCGAAGTCAGAAGTAAGATCCCACTGAAAAACTGAAAATAACTTTAAATAAAACCTCTTTTAAACCCACTCTAATAATAAGGCTTTTATTCTGATCAATTCTCCACTGTAAATCCTATCTGGAGCTATTTATACCTTCATTAACCTCAAAAAAACTTTAAAAATCATGTCCTGTTGAAAAAAATATTCAAGAAAGAGCTAGTCTGGGAAAGGGATATGGTGCAGAGTTGTTTAGTAGTAAATATGTATGTCAGAGAATCAAGGTCAGCACAGCTGTATCAAAGTGATGCTCTATCTGCCCATTAGTGTCCCTGGTTGGAAAACAAACTGTGTATCTGCACCGATTTCTGCTTCTGGGCCAGTATGCCCTGACTTTGTGTACTTCAAGTGCTCTTTTGAGTAACACGGACATTGTCCAGGCAATTCCCAGCCAGGAACTTGAGAGAAAAAGCTTTTAGAATAGCCTTACAAAAATGTTAATGGGTTTCAGAGTTCTACCTACCTTTTGTGCACAATGGAGGATTCTCAGAAAAAAGAATGCCAGAGGCAGCAGCAATGTATTCATACCCTAATGCTTGAAAGCAGCGCTTGATAAGCCCCTTTATAACAGGACTACAGTCTAAATATATTCAATGGCTCAGATTAACCTATTAATGACAGGAAGAATACTTTAATATGTGAATTAGAAGTACTGTACAAGGAATAAATATTAAAGATGGAAATACACAGCACTTTCAACTAAAACCATTGAAAAATTAACTCACTGAACATAATAAACAGTTTTTTCAGCAAATTTCCTGAGACAGCTGTTCAAAGGAAAGGCTGTTATTTCCTTTCCAAAAGAAAGAAGACTTATATAACATAAGAAAATGTTTTAGTGAAAACACACACAAGAAAATCAGACTTGTTTGCAGCTCTTGACAGAATCTCATCTCATATGAAAAGAATCTTTGAACCATCAGGAGCTCTCCATGTTATATTTGAAGCAGTCTGAAGAGAAAAGCATTTCAAAAGCTGAACTATCTCTATGGTTGTAAGAAAATCAGAGATATTTGGTATAGGGGGCTGAAGAAGTAAAATATAAAATGTAAATATAAATGCAAAAATATAAAATGTAAACTAATATTTAATGGTTTGCATGATATATTGCTATGCTAAAGAAATTCTAGAACAGTTTGTTATATTATTTTATAAGATTAATGAGAGTGTATCTCAATAATATCTGATGAACACCTGACTTTATCAATTTTGATTCTTCTAAGGAATTTGGTAAATTTTATGCCTATTTTTTCTCTATATACATCTATGTCACTCTTTTTTGTCATTCTCAGTCAAAACAAGCCTGGCCAAGTTTAGCCGTACTCTAGACCAGCATAGATTGTCCATACACAGAAATACTTGAACTTGGTCCTTTCACACCTGAGCAAGCCAATAAAAACCAAATGATGGGAAGTGCTCATATCCGGTTGTAATGTCCATTCAAACTGATCTTGATATTGATGGCCAACTGGCCCTTTTTCTTTTTATAGTGAACCTCTGATATAGCAATATCTTTAATTAATTGAAGAATAATTAAATTCTCTGAGATGGCAGAGGAAGTCTGTGCTCCAACGTTTATTAAGAGGACATCACCAAGAAAAAATACTTACTTACCTGTTGTGTTTTTAAATATAAATATGTGTCTGTGGGAGGTTTTAGTTGTTTGTTTGCTTTCCCTGTATAAATACAGTTATTATGGTAGCCTTAGCTACGCACACAAAGACACAAACACACACATATGCACCCTACATTGGGATGGGGACTGAAATTAGGAAAAGTAATACTCCTGGCTTTATTTTTACACATTTTAATGTGTCAAAATAAATCCAGGAGTATTACTTACCAATTACTGTTAGAGGCAAAACCAACTCAACTTTGGGAAAAATATTTTATTGTTTATTAAAAGAGATCTGAGTAGCAGAAAGTAAAAAGACAAGCATTATAACACCTTTGCTCTCTCCCAGGCTCGCCATCATTCTGTCACTCCAAGAACTACTACCTCTCCACCTTTATGGCAATATATCCTGCACACTTTTCTTCTGCCCCAGAGGGCTCTCCCTGGTTTGCAGTTCTTTTAGGAATACCTCACTGCAGAAGCATGGGTGTTCTAAAGGCTGCAGGCTGGAGATTTACTCCACCATGAAGCACTTGCTCCTGCTCTGGTCTTAATGTTTCCTCTGTTCTTTATCACACTTTTTGTTCCCTCCACTTGCCACCACAGAATATTTTCTGTCCTTTCTAAAACACATTTTCATAGAGACCTCGCTAGCTTAGCTGATGGTCTCAGCTTGGCTTCAGGGAACCAGCTGTGTCCAACACATGGCAGTCCCTGGCCCCTTCCCACAGAGGCCACCCCTGCAGCTGGCCCTGCTCTGGCTACTAAAACATCACCATGGATACCCACCACAGATACAATCAATTGCTTTTAATATAATATTACAAATTATTGTCTCCCTGGAAATATAAATCTCATAGAAAATGCCTGCAATTTTGGCAACTAACATCAACCCTTCAGGAAACCAGAGTTTTTGAAGCTTAGGCAAGATAATATTTCAATTGAGGCTGAGGAGAAAAATTAATTTAACATTTTTATTTCTGTAGATGAAATAAAACTGCTTTCATGCTACATGTATTAAGATGTTCAAGATTCTATCACTGATGTTCTTAATCACTAAATTTACAAATTTGTTTAAATAATTTTCTTTAGAAAAATTTTAAAGCAGTTAAAAGTAGATTGAACATCTATCTGTTCAATGGTTGAATCTGGTGTTACGGGTAAGTGAGCTACCTGGTACTGAACCCTGCCAGGAATAACTATGGGTATTTATAGAGTAACAAAAAGCCCCACAAACACAGAAGTGGTGAAAATGTTTTGTTAACTGATATACCCTTCAACTCAAAAGTAAAATTACTTCTATGAAAAGGTCTCCATATTTTCTGCTCTAGTTTTTCCAAGATTTTGGTCTGGAGTTATAGCCATATAATCCATGACTTTGGTTTGGTTCTGTTTGGAGTTACAGCCATGCTAGAAGCTAGTGCAGGGTCCCAAATTATGTAGGATTGCACAATAGCAAACTTTGACCAACACTGACACATTAAGGACCATCCGCCCTAAGATTTTAGGATTTTAGTTTTAGTGCAATATTTAATTTAATTTATTTGATAAATGCATTGCCTTTTGTTTTGTGGTTACAGTGTGGCACAAAACTGAATGCTAGATGGGAACAGGAGAGTAAAGAAGAGATGCTGGAGTGGGAAACATCCTTTTTACTGAATTGCAGAAATAATATTGAAAATATATAACTGGTGTTTTGGTTCACAGCTGGGACTAATAAAAGCCTATGAAGAATTTCTCTAAATTATACTATCCTGTGGGGTGCCAAGGAAATGTTGTTTCTCATTTAAAATAAATAGTACCCCCTACTAACTTATTCCTAATCAGGCAAACAACAAAGGAATTAAGCAGGCCATTTCCATACATATGACTGTTTCTTTTATGAAATGTAGTTCACCAGAATTTCAGAGCTAATTGATTTAGAGGAGTTCATGTTTGTATATTTTTTCAACCTCGTAACAAATTCCAATGCTTCTGTTTTAAGTAATTCCATTTCTTATTGCAGCATTTAAAAATTACAATATTGAGTGCTTAATGTGTCTTCTATTAGCATTGCAAAGCAATGAGTTTTGCCTATAAAAGAAGACAAAGCGTTTTGTCAGATTCAAAGTTAATAGCACATATGCCAAGGATATTGTTCATGGCATACAAGCTATGTCACAATTTTCTGCAGAAACGGTTGTTCTCATCTACTTTAAAATGTATATGAGTATCTCTAAATTCAGAATATTTTCTTTAAATCTAGTATACTGCACCAAAAATTAAAAGAGGATCTTAAAGTTGCCTCAAGGCTTTGGTCAAGAAAACTACTTGATGGTTATTAGTTTTTCTTCTCATACAAATTAAAACATTCAAACTAAATGTGTTCTAAAACTGTACATAGGGCAAATGTTTCACAGTTTTCAACCTAATATCTAGAAGGTAACAACCTTTCTTCAGAACCTGTTATTTCCCCTGCCTGCTAAGGGCATATGGCAATGAAGTAATTTAATTCCTCCTGTGTATCCACCCACTGAAATACTGATAAAACTCGGAATGAAAAAAAAGAAATCCCCCTGTTCCTCTTTATAATCCTGTTAAGGTTCAAAGGTGTCTAAATCATCATAGGATTCTTCCCTTCCCTTCCCATTACATAATCATTTTCTCTAGAATACCAAGGAGAAATTATCTGGGATTTTTATAGACTAATTATTCATTATCAGTGTACTTATGGCATGTATCAGATGGGATCAAGGCTGCGTTGCTCAGCTAATTCAAGAATGGTAATGATTACAATTAAAATGAGTCCTTAACACTCACATGTCTTTCAGAGTACATCTGAAAACTTTAAATAGTACATACAATATCTATAGGTGGACACTAAAAATATTTTACTACTATTTTAGCAGTTGCATTGATATGCCAATGGTTGAATGCAAGTTGTGAACAACATACAGAGGGTTCTGTAACTTGTTATTTTAAAGCAATCCTTGTACAAAACCTAAACTAAGCTGCAGTGATTTCTAATTATACAAGGCTGTGCTGCAGGTATTGTGATGCTCCACTAGCCACTTCATTTAAAACTAACTGATACAAGGATGAATTGTGGTGAAGAAGCAGTAGTCCTTCTTGAAAACAATTAGCTGTTTTGGGAAACACTAGGACAGTTCAAGCTGCCTTGCTTCACAGTAGGGCAGGTACTAGCCTGAAATCATGTAACTAGAGCAACATTACAAACAGGAGAAGAAAACATTGGTGTAAATATTTACTTTAAATATTTTATTTTCCCTCCAGTTTACAATATTTTATTTTCACTCCAGTTTTCATTCCTGTCCCTCTGTTGGTCCCAGCATACTGGCTATATAATTATGCATGTTGCTCTGTGATATAAAAAAATTAAAATCCAGGCAAATTTATTCAACTTTTTAGTATACAATCTCCCAAGTACATTTCTGTCTCTTTCTGTTTGCTGTGCAAACAAATATATAAAACTGACATTTTGATAGAGGTACAGAGACGTTCTCAAAATAGGTTAAAGTGCAATAGTAGTTCAGCATATTACGGTAATATTGTCTAAAGCTACATATTTAATTAGTCTTTAACAGTATCTTTGCCAAGAAGACAGGTATTTTTTGTAATAACTTTTCTTGTTTCAAAGTCTCTGACATGTATGACTTTTCAATACTTCCCTTCACGGATGCATTACCTTTCTCTTACGTCAGATGAATAATGTGTTTGGCAGCCAAAAATAGAAATTAAATCAGTAATTTACAAAAGAAAAGGATAATCAGAAACATGACTAGGAGTTTGATTCTAGAATGCTAATTCAAATAAAATGTATACAAAACATAACATCTTAAAAATTTGTTTTACAGATTGCAGGCACCTTAGATGAATTTATTCTTTTTCACCTAACCTTAGACAGCTGTGTTTTGAATCCCATTTTATGTAGCAGAAATTTGAATTAAAACAGCAGAAGTTGCATCAGAAATTTTAAACAATGAAAAATTCCTTAAATAACTTAAACTACTAAGGCATCTGTGTAATGTGATAGAGTATTGTATAATATTAATTCCTTGGAGGGATATTATTCCCACGGGAATTTTTTGTTTTGTTTTGGGTTTGTTTGTTTGTTTGTCTGCTGAGTTTTTTAAGCAGAAAAAAAAATATTTTCTGGAAGAAAAAAAAACGGGGAAAAAAAAAGGGGAAGATATGTGAGACTTGTGAAAGGACACAAATTTTGAAGGGTGCCAGCAGACGTTGCAGTGGCGTGATTAGCCAGAGAAGACACCTAAAAGAGACAATTTATTGAAAACAATAGAAAAATGGTTTTCTATGTTTAGAAAAAAACAGGACAATGAGAAAAGGAAAAAAAAGAAGGAAAAAGGGTAAAAAGCAGTTTAGTGAGAATGGCTGAATGATAATTCATAATAAGTGAGTGGGGTTATGACATATTGAAGGCCAAGAGAAGGTCACTTTCTAGAAGGTTTGTTCAAAAACTGCCATTTTTTCTTCTTGTGTTTCCACTGTAAGCTTCTTATAGGAGAATCATATTACTAAAATGTCTGTTTCTCAAAACAAACAAACAAAATTACAACAAAGGTAACTAAATGGCTTCAGAAATTTTTTATAGAGTGTACAGAAACACTGTAAGTTGTTCAATATCCTCCTTTACCTGTCCCATACATCAGTTTTTGTCTGCCTAACAAAGAATGAATTCCATTGTGCAGCTTGAAATTGACAAGGTCAAAGTGAAAGCAACACATTTCATACAGTACACCTCCAAAACAAATTTCAGAGCTGCTGAGGAAAATGGACAGAAAATAAAAAATATTAAGGGAAAAAAAAAGAGGAGATATTAGGATAATCTTAAAACCAATGAGAAACACAATGAAGAAAAGAATAAATGTGAGAAAATAGCTGGGTGTCTTTGTTCTCTGCATTCTCTCTCTCCTTTTTCTCTCTCACAATAATGATAAACTGGTAAAGAAGAATTAATTAAAAGAAAAATAGATTCAAAGAGACATAAGAAAATAAACAAAGGAAACAAATATACAACAAAGAAAAGAAAATATGAGAAAATAAAGGAATTCCAAATGATTAAAGGGTTGGATGAGATATTAAATTAACAAAATGAGGAAAAACAAACCAATAAAAGAAACATCTTTAAAAGATGTTTCTATTGCCTTAAAGTTATGTATATCTTCTAAGAGAATGAAATTATATCACTGAAGAAGTACACCTAACCTCTGGAGAGCAAGAAGAGTGTATATTTTTCTGGCAAAACCATTTATTTACCAAAAAAGAAAGCTGCTGAAATAAATGTATGTGCATTTTCATCAGTCATCATCATACTGTGACTCTAGCATTGCCACTGACTTTTACAAGGGTAGAGTTCACTATTGGGAGCACCTATTATTCTTGAGGTTTTTTGTATCTGTTCTTCTAGCTGCTGGGTTTTGAACATGTTAGATAAGGTTCTACAGCTATTTGCACTTCAGACAACTGTTTCTATCTCTAATGTCTCTTCTATTTCTGTGAAAATGCCATTATACACATTTATTTTGCTCATAATTAAAACCTTTTTCCTTTTAAATACTTTTAAGAAATTATTTTAAATTTTATTAGTTCCCTTATTATGTTAGAAATTAAGTTTTGAATTGATCTTTCTCTGACAACAAAGCCTCTCAAAAATGTTCCCTCCTCTTTTTATTTTTTTTTTTTAACCTTCTTGTCTCTCTAGTTTGATTCTATATTTTGAGTATGTGTTGACAGCAAAATCTTCACACATGGTCATGCCCACTGGCCAGGACCTATGAACTCATCTAGGTCTTATACTATATTCCACTAGGAATTATTTGCAAGAAAATGAAATCTGCAAACGGATATAGCTAAGCTGAAACTTACTGTGCTCTTTTCCAACACAGTCTTTCGTAAAACATTCTAAAAGAGAATAATGAATCTTCAGCTTTGTTAAAATCTGGAGTTTGGCTGGAAAACTAGCAGAATAGGATTTACATTAATTATCCTCATAACTTTCTTTACTTTGTTTGAACTGGAGTTTTCAAGAAGCTTCACTGTATGGTAAGCTGACTGCAACTTTTATAAGACACATACAGTTCTATTTCTTCTTTTAGAAACTTGACCAGATTAACATTTCTCAGCAGGTCTTCAGGGAAGTCTCAAACAAATCTTCAGAGAAATTTGGTTCAATCTTTTCTAATATTCTAATTGTGTTTAAACTCTGTAGCTCTTACGATGTTACAAACTCTTATTTTTCTTGCTTGCAGGGACTTTTTCTCTGTCTTTTAAACCTTTGCAGCAGCATCATCATCATCATAATCGTCATCATCATCATCATCTTGGTATTTGCATAAAAGTCAAAAGTTAAAATTAAAGCTGGTATAGAAAAAATGTTTAAATTATTATTAAAAAAAAAGAAATCTGGTGCAATAATTGCATAATTGCATATATTTACGGAGTCTTCTTTTACAAAGGAAATTTGAGTATGATTAGTAGAGAAGGAAGAAACTGGTTATGTTTCAAATTTCACACATTTAATATATGAGATTTTTAAGAGAAGATATTGAAAAGCTTATATAATTAAAACCATTCATACCCAAATACATACCATTCAGACTGAATTCATACCCAAAATACTTCTCAAGTTTTTAAATATTCATTTTAACGTCGGAATTGATTGCAGTGCCTTGGGTTGAGGCACCAAATCAGTCATCCATTTATTACTTCTATAATAAATGTGCAGACAAGAATTAGAAAATGAAACTAAAATCTCAAGGTCAGAATGATACTTAATAACTTGAAGTATAACTTCTACTATCACATCTTCGGTGAGCCTTTAGGTTTCACATTCACTTTTAGTTTAGAACATTCACGTCATAAACTCAAAGTTGCAGCCACAAAAAGCATAAACTTATGGACCTCAGTCTAGATTCAATAGGTCATTTTAATTTTCTAATACTAAAAATTTCTGTAGCCTGGTGTTTCATTTCTCACAATGAAAATGCCAGTTCTATATAAAGAATTTAATTTTCATTGTGTGATTTCTGAACTAGAAAAGAAAGTACACATATGTAATTCAAATTATATTTGATTATAGTAATTAATCTATAAATATAAATAAAGATTATATACAAATAGTAATGTATCCTCCTTCATTATTATCTCGTACTTTTTTCTTTAAATACTTAACATTTTTATTTTTATTAATTATTTTCTGATTTTAAAAAATAGCAATATTCTGCTAATTTATTGATGTCTTCCTGAAGAGAGTAATTGCACATCCATAAAGAAGAATCCACTCTTTTACCTACCTAAGAACTTCCTGGGAATAAATTACCAGATGTACTGACAATTTTATTCTTAATATGCACCATTTGGTTAAAAATATATACCCTTGTGAATCCCTGAATTAACACTGAGCATGTAAATCTTTGAAAAATGTAGTTTTAAAAATTGTTGATCGCTATTGTTGATCAATAAGGTGCTCTTATTGATTTAACTGAGCATAATTTGGTTCATCACTTTTCTAAAAGCAAGTGCATAACTAAACAATAGTTTTAGAAAAGACTGTTCCTTTTAAAAAAATTATTAATTTTAGTTCCATAATCTTTAAAAAAGATGATGTCAGTATAACTTCTGGAAAAGAATATAAAATTTATTTCTATACTTTAAAATTTAGTCTCCTTTTTCTAGCTCTATTCTTTTTTCTCAGTCTTAGAATCACTAACTCACATGGAAGTCCATAAAAGCAATTTTATTTATGCTGAGTATGCATTGTAGATTACATTTTGAAGTTAGGGATTTTTCATTTCTTAATTATGCATCTCACTGAAAAGTCCTGGACATCTGGAGGTATTATTCTATTTGGGAAAGCATCTTTCTTATGTGGTCACAGAATTACTTGAGAAAATAATTAATAGATCATAGCCTTTTACTCTTCAAGTAGATCAAGGGCTGATGCTGTTTCTACCTAGAAATATTTGGCGTTACCAGCCAACTCTGAATAGCCAAATAATAAACAATATAAGTCATTGCTTTCACTTAAAATATCAAAAATTATTTAAAGTTCTGGCTGCCACAAGTGGTTTCATCAAAAATAAAACAACAAAATATTTAACATTTAAAATAATCAATGAAGCAGTATAATAATTATTGCTTATTTTTGTACTACCAGTTGTTTAGAATGTACTCTAAGTAAATTAATGGATATATAAAACTTCTCTTAACCTTATGGAAGAGCTAACACATTTCTTTACATAAACAAAAGCTTTGTACAAAGCTTCTGTTTCTTACAAATTACAGTTAAATCACAGATTACATGAAAATTAGAAAATACCTCAATTTTTTGAAAAATAGCTCTTGGCTTTCTATGTTTTATGCTGGAGGGAAAGAGAATTGTTTGAATTAAGAATACAAAAAAGAAAAGAAGGCTATATATATTAATAATGACAACCAAGTTGTTAGAAGTTGTATGTTGCCTTTATCACAAAAGGACAGAGGAAATTATCAAATCAGGAATCAAAGATTGAAAAAAAGAATATGCAGATATTTGTGAAAAATGCAGAATGTGCACTTATGAAGTAACGTGGGCAGGAAAATTGGTTTACACCACTTCAGAAAAATAAGAGGCTGGGTTCTCTATCAGTGAAAATCATCACGCCTGACAGAGCAGATTCAGAGAACTGTCTTCAAGTAAATTACACATTCCTTAAATCAAGCATAGGAAAGCATTAAAAACCAGCTTCAGAGAAATTGGTTCTCTGGGAATGACTCCATTGGATAGACCTAGCTTCTCATGTGGAGGAACAGTTGTCATAGATTTTGGACTGGGTATGGATTTCCTAATGTAAGTTAAATTTTGCCTTCATGAACTGAACGAAACTCTTGCTGTAGTTCTTACACTTCAGAGCTCACTCTGTGAAGGTCTCCAGGAGTGATAGGCTAGTGCAATAAGGTCCCCACCCAATTGCTCTAAAGACTGGAGACTGCAGTCTGATTGCAACACCAACACTGGCGACTGATACCTTGGCCAGATTAAATACTGTGGTACTATCTGCTTTTCAGCAGTTTTTAATAATTAGGATAGAAGTTCAGGAAAAAACTTTCCCTGCTGCCACCACAAAACTGCAAAATTTTCTCAAAAGTATATTTTTGTTAATTTTTCCTAGAAACTATGCCACATTCCTTTCCCACTTGTCACACAGTAGTGCTTAATTGTGGGTTCTAGGAGTGCTGTGTCAGTTACCATCAGTTTTTTCGTAACTCCTTTCACCTACTGCTGATGCATTTAAGGTTGTTTTCCTGTAATGCGTCACTTAGCATGTGCATTGTATTATCTATTAAAAAAACCCAGCAGATTTAATAGAGCTTGGGGAGAAAGAAAAATTAAAATAAATAACAACGACAAAAAGGTCCAAAAAACCCCAAGGAAACCAGAAAATTATCAGTGGCTACCTAGGCAAATTCTGTTCTAAGTTACACAGATGTATTGTGGAATTGCCTTTATATGGTAGACTGTAAAATAAGACACAGAGGATTTCACTGAAAAATATATGGGAATTACTTAAATAAATTTCATCACTGTTTCCTTATGAACTTTCTGAGGTATTAGCAAGAGAAGACATAAAAATTAGTTTTGTAAATTTCCGAATTCCCAAAGTAGAGTGTAATTATCTCACATAACAATCTTCTCTGTTAAAAATACAAGAGTAGTGAGGGACCTCAACTGAGACTAAAATTTTTTAAGAGATATTTAAAATATATGACAAAGCAGGTCTTACCTTAATATGTATTATTTAATACATATTAAGCCACACATTTAGTTAATTATTTAGCCTTATTTTTATTCAGAGATGTATGCCAATGAAGGAAGCTTCATAAAAAGTAAGTAATATTAATAAATTATATACTACAATCAATAAATTATTAGGAAACTGGGATGTTTTATGATTTATAAAGAAAGATAATCAAGACACACATACAAGTTCTTGGTCATACTTGAATTAAATTTCTGACATATTCTGTGAAATAGAAGGATAAGAAATCCCCAGTGTGGTTAGATAGTGTGTTCAGCTGTAGATATTGTTTGCACTTTGTGAATCTATTGTTTGCACTTTGGGAATCTATTTTCAGAAAATAATTAAACAGCAACAGCAATCATTACCGTGGGTAGTGCTGTCTGTATTCAGCTTTTGACTGAGATTTTGACTAAAATCTTAGTCAAAAGCACAAAAAGCCAAGCCATGATTGTGTTAAAAGGATTCCTGTTACTACAATCAAATATAAAAATCTGTAATTTATTGTACAGCTGAGGAGTAAAACTATTTTGTAATAAGTTTCCTCACATAAAGAGGTATATTGCTATCTCTCATGAGACACAAAGGCCAGCACAATCCATAATTGTATAATTTCATCTCAACAAATAAGATAATCATATATCTTATCTTTCAGTTCTTAAAACTAAAGAAACACAACACAATTGGGTAATAATAGCCTAGGCTTCAATCCTACACAATATTTCTTCTATGCTTAAATGTACAAATCACAGTAGATCAATTGAATACATGGTCCATAAGTGTGGGAGTTAGTGGAAAGTTTAACACACTACCCCAGTTAGCTATATGAACCATTGCAAGAAACATTTTAAAAATATGAAAATTACAAAATTACATCTTCCTTTTTTTAAAATTAGACAGAAATTTGAGTATTAACTGAATAAAAATAATTAAGCAACAAATTTGACTATTTTTTTCAGCTGAAAAAAAAGTAATTTATACTTTTCTCTATTAAGCCATTACAGAATTTGAATTTTTCACTATGTTGACATTGGGAAAGAAACTGTAGAATCATAAAGTAGTTTGGCTTTCAAGGGGCCTTAGAGAAGTTCCTTGCTCCAGTCCCTCAATTGCCTGTCAGTGAGCCAGTAGTTTGCCCTTGTGGCCAGGAAGGCCAATGGTATCTTGGAATGAATTAGGAAAAGTATTGCCAGTAGGTTGAGAAGCCTGGTTCTGGAGTGCTGTATCCAGAACTGGGGTTCACAGTACAGGAGGGACATAGACCTTCTGGAGCGAGCCCAGTAGAGGAATACAAAGGTGATTAAGAAGTTATTTCTGCCTTACAAGAAAGGCTGAGGAAGCTGGGCCTGCTCAGCCTTGAGAATAGACAACTGAGGAGAGACTTCATCAATGCCCTGATCTGAAGGGAGAGGTGTCAAGAGGGTGGATCCAGGCCCTGCTTGGTGGTGCCAAGAAATAGGACAAGAGGCAGCAACCACAAACAGATGAACAGAAGTTCCACCTGGGCATGAGGAAGAATTTCTTTACTGTGCAGGTGACTGTGTGTTGGCACAGCTTGCCCAGAGAGGTTGCTGGGGTGTCCCTTACTGGAGATGTTCCAAAACCACCTGGATGCAATCCTGTGGAATGTGCTCTGGGATGGCCCTGCTGGATCACGGGGTTGGACCAGATGACCCACTGTGGTCCCTTCCAGCCTTACTTAGTGATTCTGTGACACATCAAGCAACTGTCCTGCAGACTGAGCAGCAGCTTAGTGCTTGGCCTTCAAGTGTTAGAAGTCTAATACTGAAAAGCCAGAAAGCCCTAATACCTGTCATGAGATATAAATATTTGGATTTCTTCTTTCATCTTGTTTGAGCAACATTGGAGTATCTTGTGCTTCCTCAAGTATTAGGCAGAAGCAGTAAACAAGAGCAGCAATTAGGGGACAAACAAAAGCTAAACAAAAATATCAACAAAGCAACAGTGGTAATAAGTGAAAACTCAAAAGCTACAGTACTTTTACTGCCCTGAACCAAAGCAAGTGTTTCTGCAAAAGGAAACTTCTAAGAGGCACACAATCCAAATGTAGAAAGAGCATGTTACTGAAAGAAACTTTGATCAATAAGGAAGTCTTTTAATACTTAAAATACAAGTTCTACCCATCATAGCTGTTCTATTAAATAAACACTGAAGCTGACTGGAGGGTAATAATAAAACCCATTGAAGGCAAAAAGAATATTGGACATTTATGAAAAAATGAAAATAACTGGTTCTTACTGTACAACATATTCTGATTAATTTTTTGTTTTTAAAGAATTTGTAGAAACACATTTTAAGTATAATCCTATATCAACTGCAATGTTATTATTCCATCAGAGAGTCTGCAGTCATCTTCATTGCTTAGTAAAACAATTTTTACAGTTTTGTTTGTGCTATTGACTTACCACTCTTAAAAGAGCAGTCATAAAAAAATTAATTTTCTTGCTTCTTTTTGGGGGAATTGGAAAAAAAAAGTTATCATTCTCAACTGATGTTTAAGACATACATTTAAATATACTATTCTCAATTCCTTATATCCTCAGTTTACGCAGAAATAAGAATTTCATGGCCTTCATTTCCTGTTGTTTTCCATTATGATTTTCAATTAAAAAGATAGTTTAGAAAGACAGTATAAAGTACATTAAGTAACAGCAGTTGCATCTCAGGTTAATCTGCACCAAAAAAAAAGTGAGTTCTACCCTTGAAGCAACACAGCAGTATGTGAGCCATCCAAGAAACATAAAGGGGAAGTTTTAAATTTTGAGAGAGAAAGAGGGAGAGAAAGGAAGAAAAGAAAGGAAAAGAAAGGAAAAGAAAGGAAAGGAAAAGAAAGGAAAAGAAAGGAAAAGAAAGGAAAAGAAAGGAAAGGAAAAGAAAGGAAAAGAAAAGAAAAGAAAAGAAAAGAAAAGAAAAGAAAAGAAAAGAAAAGAAAAGAAAAGAAAAGAAAAGAAAAGAAAAGAAAAGAAAAGAAAAGAAAGAAAAGAAAAGAAAAGAAAAGAAAAGAAAAGAAAAGAAAAGAAAAGAAAAGAAAAGAAAAGAAAAGAAAAAAAGAAAAGAAAAGAAAAGAAAAGAAAAGAAATCACATCCAGGGAAAACTTGAGTCCTAGGATTTGAGAAGTATTATCTACATTTATATCTTCTTCTGGGATGATGGGGGGGTAAGAAAATAAAAAGAAGGTCAGAAAATATATTTTAATAAAGTAGTAATAAGACAGAGGCATCATTTTCCTTGGATATATAACTTGATTCACTTAAGCTTTGTATGTGATGTCACTCTGGTGTGGGGTGAAAATAGGGCCTAGAAAATAGGGCCTACCTCACTAATCATTAATACCTAGAAAGCAGCAGAAATTGAACACATTTCCGGCTACACTACTGTCCCCTAAGAAATACACTGCCCTGTTTCCTTGGTGATTTCTTCCATGTCAGCAACAGATTATTACTTAATTAAATTAACATTAAAAAAGGATTACATTTGTTGTTCTTCATCAGCAACATGCAAAGAGCACCAGTATGAACAGAACTATTCTTAAAGTATGAAAACCTCCCCATGTGAAGGAATTTGGTCCCAAAGACATCATTCCTGGTAAAATGTACTTATTAATATTTGAACAATCTGTTAGAATACTTAGTCAGCAAATATCTGACCAAAGCTATTAATTGTTAAAGCGCAATATTATGCAAATGTATGAAACAAGATTCCATCTCATCATCTTCATATTTAGAATGTAGCATAGTTTCTATTAGCTCCTGCATTAATTTTTTTTTTTAAATCAGTTACTCATACAAAGATTAATAACTGGATATTACTAAAAAAACGATACAGATTTTTACCCTCAGGCAAGCTCTTTTCATTTTAACAACTT
The DNA here is from genome assembly GCA_025504685.1 of Leucosticte australis. NCBI lineage: Eukaryota > Metazoa > Chordata > Aves > Passeriformes > Fringillidae > Leucosticte > Leucosticte australis. The sequence continues at coordinate 36,405,142 of JANIJU010000003.1, forward strand.
CAAAATAATAGTTTTAGCAATTCATATTACTTATTACAGAGAAATTGTATCCTAATGAAATATCATAATAGGATTAATTATCTTTTTGAAACATTGTAACTTCAAATAAATTCATACATGTACATTTTAAAATACCACAAATTTTGTCACAAAGTACCTCTGAAACTGATGAGCTTCATCTAAGAGTTTTCAATAAATTAATAAATACTCCAGGGCTAAAATATCTTTCTAGATAATGGATCCCTACTAAAGGAAATAGATCTCTGTAAAACTCTGTCTAGGAAAATACTGTAAGAGGATTTCCCCTTCCCTTAGGACTGAAATAGGATTAATACAAAGGAATCACCAAAAGAAAACAGATTTGATTTATTAATAACTGTTTTCTAATTATTTTTCATTCACATTCTCAGACACTTTAGATGGGAACAATGTTTCATAGCTGTTGCCTTTTGTGAAAAACACTATCTTTAGTTTTCCAGAGCTAAATGTTTTAAGGAAGAGGACGATTTAAGTTCACTGCCCACTTCTGCAAAACCTACCTAACACTTCCTTTCTCTTCTTATGCAGTGACACTGTAGACTCACTCTAAACCACAGATTTTAAATAAGAAATTTTAAAATGATTAAACATTTTAAATTTATTGAATCAATTTAATGTGAAAGGTGCAGAGAAAAACCCATAAAATACTTCACTGATTAGGTAATTTCTTCTTACTTTAAGCAGAATTCTAGTTAATATAGAATAAAGCATGTTTCAAAAATAATATGCTATAAGGAACCCCAAAAGAAAATCGCTCTTTGAAAAAGAAGTAAGACATTATTCTAGACCAGAATATTTTAAAAGTAAGAAACATAATAATATATATGTTCTTTCTTACCTCATTACTTGACTCTGTAGTGTCAGCACCAAGTTGTCATTGTTCACATTGGACATTGTCACCATAATTTAAAATGTTATGATTCAGCATTTCAACTTTTGGAGAGTACAATTCAATTATATTTTTTTAAAATTCAATTTTGGTATCTCAAGCAGGACAGACAAAATAACAGGATTCAAAATTCTTTTTCAATGTCCAAGATTTTTTCACATTATTATTCAATTTTTGAGGCATTTTAAACACCACCTAAAGTAAATTTTTGCTTCTCATCCATTGTAATAGCACTGAAAATTTTTGGATTTTATTCTCCCTTTTCCCTTTTTCCATTGCAGGTAGATCAAAATGGGATTGTAACTGAATGAATGTCTTTTTATGTAGAACACAAAATATAGAAATATATAGGAATTACTACTTTATTTAATCCTTTATAATGTAAATTCATTATTTCTAATTTCTCAGAAGAGAAATATCTCTGTTACTAAGAGCAGCTTTTTATCCCCGTTAATGTAATTAACTTTAATTGCATTTTCTATGGAAGTAAGTAACTCCTATATCTTGGAAAAAATTAGAGATGTTTTTACACTCAAACTAACAACCACACATTTAGATTACAGCACTGGCACAGTCATCTACACAGTTGCATAATTTCTTCACAAACTTCTTCCTGAGCAATCACATATATAATTTCCTTATTTTATGTCTCTACTCTCAAAAATTAGGGCATGTATTGAAAATGAGAGTAGATCTTAAAATTTTGAACAAAAATACAATGAAGTTATTGTTTATCCAGGTTATATGTAACTAATGATACTTAGATCAATTTGTTTTGTTTGTCCTGGGATTGCTGACAAGATAGCTGAATATGAGGAGGAGGGAAGGGTGGTTTATCTCAGTATTCTAAGATTTATTTCCCCTAAGGCTTTCTGCATTCCTCTTTTTTGCAATGGGCAGAGAATAACACTTTAAGCATAAACTAATTCAGAGTTGTTGACTGCAAAGAAATCAAAGAAAAGAAAACAACAGCTAAACCCCAAGACAAAACAATATCTGGTTCCATAAGCATACGCAACAATGTACATTGCATAAAATTTCAGCCAAGTGCTGCAACTACTTAAGTACCTCAATTCATTTTAAAGGGACAATTATATTCTCATTAATGGGAGACAGAACTTAGATTAAAGAAATAAATGTTAAGATAGAAAAGGTTAGATAAAGGAGACCAGGCTTGTTACAAGGAGACAAAATGAGGAACCTGTAATCGCAGCTAACATTTCTGCAATTAAGACTGATACCATTTGCATAGAGTTCACACAGAGAACAGGACAGCGATATTCAACTCTGGCAATATCTGTACAAAGTAAAATGGTATAATTTCTATAAGTCACATAAAATGCTTAAGAATTGTATTACACAACATATTAAGTCTGTGAGAATGCTTCTCTCAGTAAAATTTTGTTTTGTTTCCTTTTTTAATTATAACATTTGACAAGGAAGAGGGAAACTACCAGTCAACCTAGAAATCACCTCTGGATAAATTTAGCTTTGGCTGACATTTCAGATAACTTATAAATTCATTGAGAAAGTCTGGGAACACAGCTGAATAAAACTGAAATTCAAGAGTGGGGGAAGAAGAATTCCAAAGAATATTCAGTCCAAACAACAAAACTGAATCAAGTATGGGTGATAAAATTATACAGAAAATGTAAAACAATGGGGTTTGGCTAGAGCCATTCTAGGAGACAGCTTAATCAGACAGAGACACAGCAATTAGGGGCAGAACTGGAGAAAAGTGGGTCTCCATGTGATAACATTTAACAGCATGAGACTTTCTGAAAATGCAGCCCAAGAAAATAGTTCAGGAAAATTCTTCTGTAATGGTAACAAAAATAATGCTACCAGATAAAAGCAGAGATGAATGCACAAAAAATTATGCAAGCTGTTTCTGAAATGTGTGGGAGAAAATAATAGTATTCATAAGGTACAGTGTGAAACCAAAGGAGAAAAGGTAGGAAGGAATGGCAGAAAGCAGTACTTGTATTGAATACTTGAACTACAGATGAAATCAGTTACTTTTCATCTGGATATGTAAAGTCTTAAAAAGAGGACAGCAGATTACTGACAAATCAAATAGGAAAACTTGAACATTTGAATCTCAAAAGACAGCTGAGCATTTCAGTTCCTGTACTGTCCTTAAGAAGATGCAGCTCTTCGAAAGAATTTTTTTTCTGAAAAATGTCCAAAGCAAGGTGTATCTAAACTCACATCCATCCTCTCAATATTAAAAAAATCTCTCACACAAGAACTAGAGCCCAGTCCTAAAAGGAAACACCATATAAGTACATTTAAAAACACCATGAGATTATAAATTTAATTAAAATTTCTTCTTTTTTTTTTCCCAAGGAAACACACAAAAGATAGCTGTCATGATTTTGTTTTGTCCTTAGCATGAGATGAATTCCCAGAAGCCATTTTCAGTTCCTGAAATTAGAAGGAAATTACATCTCTCAGAACTACGTTTCGAGAATATTTTTTTAACCCTGCAAGATGTTTCTCTGTGGCCAGAGTTGCACATGAGAGAATATTCCAGGGTTCAGTTTCAAAGCTGGAGCATTTGTATAAAAAGTTGGTTTATAGCACAATGTTTTTTTTCCATAATGCCATTTCCATCTTTCCAACTAGTTCTCTGTATTTTGCTTTTCTGAGTGAATCCTTACCAGTCCTAGAGATGATTAACCTTGTGCTCTAACTAGCAGTCACTCAGGAACAGGAGAGGAAGGTCAGCCTTTTTAAACCAGGTCTGAGCTGTCAAGCTGGCTGACAGCAGAACTCCATTGATTGCTTGCTTTCAGTTCACCACCCTTTTACTCTCCTCTACTTCAGACACAGCACTATCAGACCACGTGGAAACACTGCCTTAAGTGTTGGTTTCATGCTGTCTACTCCATGCTTGATTATGTAGCTAAACCAGGATAACATCATAATTGTGGAATACCCCATATGGAATCAGTTCCAAAAGATATCCTTAGACTGTTGGCAGATTCTCAGGAACTCCTCCCTCTCATTAAGCCTAGTGTACTTATATATTTTGCAGGGAAAGTATGTCAGCTTTGTAAGTTTGGAGCAATAGGATGATGTCATGCCACTCGTAGTGGGTTAACCTCCCTCAGCTGGCTGGGCTGTCAGGGGCTTACAAAAATGCTCCGTTCCTCCACCTTCTCAACAGAATTTGAGAAGAAAATAAGATAAGTATGTTTATGGGTTGGGGAAAAGATAGGAAAATCAGTCACAGGCAAAACAGACTTGACCTGGGGAAATAAATTACAAATTAAAAATATAGTAGAATGGAGAAAAGCAAGGAGAAGAACTAGAACTCTTTTATTCCAGCCTTAGTCTCAACTTTATTCCTCCATTCCAAATTCTTCAATCCAGCCTGTTCCAAGTAATGCAGAGGGATAGGGAAAGGGGATTCTGCTCAGTCTATAACAGTTCCTCTCTGCTGCTATTTCCTCCTCACACTTTTCCTCACCTACAGCATGGGGTCCTTGATGAGCAGCCTTTAGGAACAGCCTTCCAATTCTCCCCAGGCTGCATTTCCTACTAGAAGCCCTTCTGGAATTTACACACACTAGCCCTCATCACTTCACCAAAATTATACCAGATATTCCCCTCAATTATTCTGCTCTCTAGTGAAATTTGGTCCACATTTTGCCTGCTACCTCTCCCAGTTACTGTCCTTCCCTTGAATTCTTTAAAATTCCCAAGTCAGGCACCAACAAAGTGACTGTGGTCAGTTGACTTCACAGGCCATCACATGCTCATCACGCTGCTCTGGTCACTGTCCTGGTCAACAGGACAAGAGGAAAAATTACAACAAAAAGTCGTGCTTAAGATAAGGACAGAGAGACCACTCAGCATTATGGGCAGAACAGGCTCAATTAGGGGAAATTATTTTAATTCACTGTTAATTAGACCAAGTAGAATAATGAAAAAAGAGATCTAAAAATATCTTCCTTCCATCCCTCCATCTGGTTCAGCTTCACCTCTGACTCTTCTACTTTTTTACCCCCAAGCAGTGCAGGAGTATGGGGAAAAGGACATGTATGTTCATACACCTTGATGAGTCTTCCTTCCCACACTCTTCACCTGTTCTAGTATTTGGTCCCTTCCATAGAAAAAAGTCCTTCATGAACCCCTCCAACATGGATTCTTTCCATGGACTGCAGTTCTTCACAAACTCCTCCAGCACCATGGATTCCTTCCATGAGGTGCAGTCCTTCAGAAACAGTTTCAATGTGGGTCTTCCATGGACTGCAGCTCCTTCCAGCAAACCTGCTCCAGCACAGGCTTCTCTCCCCATAGAACCACAGATCCTGCCAGGAGCCCACTCCAGCATAAGCTCTGTCCATAGGGTCACAGTCTCTACAGGAATCCACATGTTCCACTGAAGATCTCCTCCACAGGCTGTGCATGGATCTCTGCATCCCCATGGACCTCCAGAGGCTGCAGGGGCACAGCTGCCATGCCATTGACTGCACCACAGGTGGCAGGGGAATCTCAGCTCCAGCACCTGAAACACCTCCTCCCCCTCCTTCTCCACTGACCCGGGTGTCTGCAGGGATGTTTTTCTCACATTTCCCTCACCCCTCTCCCACACAGCAGCCATAAAGCTTTTTTTAACCCCTCTGAAATATGTTATCACACAGGAATCACCATCTTAGCTGATGGGCTCAGCTGTTGCTCTTCAACAGGTCCATTACAGACTGCTGTGAATGACACAGATCAGATCTGGGTGCCTTCTCATTGAGGCCAAGCCTGCAGCACTCCAGCACCACCACCACCATGAGGCTTTGATTTAAATCAAGTACACCATGCAAATTGACTGTTTCATATTAACTGTTCCAAATCCCAGGGCTCTCTACAGTAGGTATTATGAAAGTGGAGTTCCATTAGCATGCATGGAAGTCATCCAGATAAATTTTTCATACACCAGTGAAAAAGTAATATTTGAGTGAGTCATAATGCATATTGTTGATTCATAATGCCAAATAAATTGCAATCTTTAAAGTCACAAAATGCACTGCAAAAATCTGTAGATTTTATCCTTTAAGTGAAAGTATTGGTCAGTTAATGACCTTATCACTACACAATGTGTTTGATTGAGTTTTGAACTGGGAGCACTACAGTAAGTTCCTCAAAAATCAATCCAATAGATTTCCATTTATACCATTGCAGTTTTACAATGGTTAAGTTCTTCTTTTCAAGCAGATTAGAGATGTGATTTGTCCAAATTTTCTTTCTTATTTCCTCAATCTTATACAAATATTCCAGATGCAACAGCTCTTTTTCAACCATTCAAAAGTTTTTGTTTAAACCTCATTTCAAAACAAAATCAGGATTGTTACAAAAACTATAGAAACTCAAATCTGGCAAGCTTGGAAAATTTGGGGTCACGGTTTGCAGTTTAAATAATTTCTAAATTATTTTTAATGCCTTCTATATCTATACACACATGCATATGCACTGTCTATATGAATATTGCAAAATTTATGTGGTCTAAGTACAATTAATTAATATAGGGTGCACTGTATTTAACATATATATATATATATAAAAAAAAATAGATCTACAAAATATACATATATATTCTATCCAGAGAGGTAGGTACAAACCTTGCATAATAGTGTCTTTACAGCCCATAGTACATAATTGTAAAGTAAACAACTAAGCATTTCAATACTTATATTTGGAATTTCTAATAATGGGAAATAAGATTGGAAAAAAGAAATAAAACCAGTGTTCTTTGGAATGCAACAATCTTATTTCAAGTATATAAACCAAGGAGAAGCTCTTGTTTCTCACAGCATATAAGCAGCAGCCTGTAACAGCACACAAGCAGCAGCTGTCTATAAATGCATGACAACTTTGGTGCAAAACATATTTCCACAGCAATCAAATTAAGCATGAGAAATCAGCCAACATGGCTCAAATGATCCATTTTTTATATATGCAAGAAGATGGAGAAAGCCTGTCCCACAGAAGACTTTCCACATTAGGCTTTGCCATAGTGTTTCTTTTAGGACCTTGCTCTTTGAAATGAGGAAACCAAAAGAGATACAGGCATTCATATGCATGTACAGAGCACAACATCATTAGGCAGCCTGCCTTGCAATATTGTAGTGCAACTGAAACTTGTGGTGACACAGCATCCAGGAGCCAAGGTTGCTGCAAAGGGTAAAGAGAGGCAAAGACACAATTTTTGGAATGTGTTCAGTAATTCCAGTATAGGTGTGCCTGCCATGGATTTCCAGATAGGATAAGATAGAACTGATGGATAAACTCTTGAAGCTGAATTGCATGGTCTAACAGAGATTGATTAAATATTGTAGATTGCTGTAACATCATTACAAAATGGCATTGTGCTTGTGTATAAATCCCTTGGTAATAAGTTATTTATACATTTGGAATATCTCAAGCTGAATACAGAGTAACTTGACACTGTGCATTTCCTATTCACTATAAAGCCAGTAGAACTCATCACTACAAAATCATGATAAACAGCAAATATTCCCCTGAGGATTACTACATGCTGTTCTTAAGGTGATTAAAGTTACAGGAACTGTCTCCTACATCTCTCAGAGATTGGTACAGGGAACTGACCTTTCTTGGGCAGTTTCTCTCTCTCTCAAATACATATGGAAAGTTAAATTAGATGTGGAAATCCTCAGAATGTGAAATATATAAATAAATTTGGTAATGTGCAGAGCAGGTACAAAGCTATTGGAATGTTTAAGAAAGCTTTATTCCCTGAATTCAATTTTCCTGACCAACAAGTACAGTCCCTTATGTCCTCTTTAACGTCCAGATACGTGTGACAAATATACAGAGTTAGAAAACTCATGCACACTGTAAATAGTGAAATAGAAATTCTGTCTGGCATCATATTTTTGTCTTCATTCTGCTCAAGTCCACACTCATCAAAAGGTAGAATAAGATAGCAAGCTTTTGGCAAGCGGTGGTAAGGCTTGTGCTGATTTAGACAAATGGTCCAAGGCCATTCCTGAATATATGATGGCAAGGCTTTAGGACCAATAATGGCAGGAATAAAATAGTAACTGTTGCTATACATACATCCCCCCACAATATTTCACACACAACACGAAGATAATGTATAAAATGCATTTCCCTGAGATGGAAAGCTAAATAAATAAATCATCATCTCACCATGCTCAAGACAGCTAAATACTGGACTATTTGCAAATTCTGCTTTGTGTTGGACTATTTCATTTATTTCTATAGCTAATTTGTTCCCAAAGTGCTTGGTAGTACTTACAAATTTGACAGAAATGCTGCAGGGAAAGACAATGATCTTCTCATATTATAAGAAAAAAGTTCAGGACATAATCCCAATCACTATTTTTGTGGATATGTCTTTGAGCATTCTGGTAATTAACATTAAGAAATTTTTAAAGTTCATACTTATAATCCAATTCTGCTACCTTTAATTTGCAAATCAATGCTATTACTCTCCATGAAAATCACAGTTACTTGATTACTATCCTTCTCCTGTTCCTATCACTATCCCTGTGAGAAGCTTAAAAATAGACACCTGGTCTTATACAACACAGAAGACATTTTATCAAGAGGGCTGAAGGAACAAGAGTATTTCCTGTGGTTTAAGGTGCCTTTAGTGAACTAGGCTTAGAGGCCTGGAGAGGACCTTGAATGTGAGTTACCATTTGAAAAATAGAAGGTATTTATTCACACACAAGGTTGAAGTGGCTTAAAGATCTTTTAAAGAATTTTCTTTCTTTTATTGACTTAAGTTCTGATGTGGCAAGATGTTCTGAGGATGACAGAAACTGACAGAAAGCAGAAAGTAAAACACCTCAAGTAAATACTACTTTGCTTTTAAAATGGTGTTTATGACTTTTGTTATGTTTAGAAGATTTGACAATGATTTGCAGAGGCAAGAAGTCTTTCAGGCCTGTCTTAAGAAAGTCTGTGGCAGGAGTGTATTCTTAAAAGAGGGGTTAAAATATACAGTTGAAACTCTGATCCAGTATTTCTTTCTGCTATTAAAATATGAACAGAAGGGATGCATTTTCAAAAGAGGTTGAGGCTCAAGTTTAAAAAAGTAGTCATCACCAGATCCTTGAAGAAGCCTCTTTTTTGCTTAATCTCTACTGGCAATTATTAACTGAACCCTTTTCTTGACCAGTTCTACCCATGCTCTCCTGAGTTCTGTTAAGGGCACACATGCACAAACATGAAAAACGAGCTCTGACAAACTACTGTCAGTGAAAGATGAACACTTAAGAAACAGTGTTATTGCTTAAAATGTCCCCAATGAGTGAATTTATTGTTTTTCTTTAGAATACAATGACACTCAAATATCTTATTAAAATATAATAGAATACACTATTGTATTAAAAATAAAATTAAATGTACTTTTTCACCATTTTCCACACTTAAAAAATATTTTGCAGCTCTGACAAAAGTTGTATCTTGTACAATAAGGGCCAGTGGCCTTGTGGGACGTGATATTCATCATCTCCTCCTGGTCCAGTCATTTTTACTGCCTTACTCTTAGACTACACATGGCTGGAGGAGGGTATTGGGTTCAAAGGAGATGTGGAAGAGGATCTCTGACTCTCTCTCATTCTCCTGCTTTCCCACCACCTGCTCCACACTCTGCACCTAAGACACTCTCCCTCTGCAAGAGAGAATGCTCCTCTAGTGTCCTTCTGCAGGGGAGAGTAACTTCAGTTAACTGCATAGGCAGATAGCAAGGCAAGAGCCGGATATCAGGGTACTATCAATGTCTAAACTTCCTGCATCAAGTGTCTTTAGACTTGCTTACTTACTGTGACAGTCATAATGCTGACTTTGAAAAAAGAATTTAACTTAAAATTTGTTTTATGGGGAAAAAAATTGAAAAATAGCTATAACATCCCATGTTCTATACGGATCTAAAAGGCTCCTATAAGTTTTATTTTGAGCTCTTGTCTCCCCTCTATAAGCATGCACAACTTAGATAGTCAGCATAAGGTTATTTTAAATCATGAAATATATGTTAAAATATATTTTCTAATGAACAACTGAAGAAAATAGATACAAAATACCAATTTTGTTGTACTGGTTTTTGATTGTTTTTCTTTTTTTTCTTTTACATCTATTAGAAAGTAATTGCTATCCTAAAAGCCTATTTCACAAAACCATTACCATGATCATAGATTTCAGCCTCATAAAACATTCCCATTTTTTAACCATAATAATATAAATAGTTGAAATGGGTAATAATGGTGATGACACACTTTAAAAGACTTTACTGATCCAATATTATTTGGTGCTTGTATGCTGCTAACATATAATTTATAAATCTATGTCCTTTCTGAATTATTAAAATATTAATTATAACAAATAACTGACTTTGCCAAGAACTGGCATAAACTGATAAATAACTGATAAATTTCCAAAGAAGAGATAATATATTTATTATGCATGAACAGTGGTATTTTAAAACATTAAAAGAAAATTACTATAAAATGAAATATAAATGGAAACATTTTGTGCTCAACAGAGATAGGAAATAATGATTAAGTAAAAATAAAGCTGTCAAGTCCCTTACATTTCATGAGGGTTAAGATAAATCTAGTACAGAAAAAAGCCAGAGTTTGTCAATTAGCAGTCACAGAGATGAAATTTTTTCCCCAAAACCAGCTATAGATACAATTTCCAAGTGCTATAACATCACAAGATCTGCAAAAGCAATCAATGGGAAAACAAAGTGATGAAATTGAGGTATTCTTCATATAATATTTTCTCTAAGTTCCCAAGTCATGTAACTGTTGGGGATCTGTAGAAAATAGTCCCTGTGAGTGAGATCACTCTGTGTCTGATCCTTGCCTTAAATGTAGTGTAATTTTGTGGTAAAAGAATTCATCTAAACAGGTGTGCTCTGGCTGACCACTTTGTGGCTTTCTTCGCTACAAAAGATTTTTCAGTTTCTTCCTTAAATACTGCTGACATCTAATGTAGCTGCTCTCATTGTACCTTTTCATGTAGCCTTCCCTGGGAAAGTGTGCCCACATCTCAGGGAAAACAATTCAGTAGCACTGTAATACAGGTATTTCAGCACCAAAAAAAAATTTCCAAAACACGCTGAAAATTTCAAACATGGGGCAATCAATAATGCAGTGCAAAAAGTAAAATAGTATCTGCTTTATAAAGTGCAAAAAGTAAAATAGTATCTGCTTTATAAAGGTGTCCTTCTTACATCTGGCATTTCTTCAAACAATCATTTGTTTTTATTACTGCATGCATACATTTACTTTCTTCTCTTATTTCTCACTTAATTTGTCAGAGTATAGTGTATTATCCCTCTACAAGGTCAAAACTCTCTGATCCATCAGAGACCGAAGTCTCATGGAACCACTTTTACACTGTTGAATTCTTACCAGCTAAATTTTGCACTATTTCTCAACATACAAGTTTAAATCACAGTTTTTGTTATCTGCAGGAAACAGAAAACCTGCAGGTATTGCTTTTAGGCTTAAATTTCTAATGGAATTTAATGAAATAATTTTTCTAACTTGTGTATACCCGTTGTTAGGGGTTGCTGTCCTCTCTCCTAGATCTTTTCCACTCTCCCAAGCATTCTTTTCTTCAGTAGGTAAATGAGTAAATGGGTTCATCAAGGTCATCTCCTTTTCCTTCCCTTCAGGCTTTGTTGTGTTACACCTGAGCCTTTCACCACTTTATTCACTCACTTTTTTTTTTACCTATTCTTTCATCACTTCCTTCAGTTTCATATCCCTGTGTCTCCATTCTTCCTTCTTATCTTTGCTTATCATGTGTAAACAGTCATTCAATACATAGTTTTCTACAGAACATGGTCTGGACATAACAATTTCTATCAAATTTAAGAGCTTCTATAAGCAGCTGAACGCTCCTATAAGACCTTATTTTTATATACTTTGAGTAGACATCTTGTGTTCTGTTTCCTACACTAGCTTGGAGAAAGACTTTTTCCACTGTTTAACCAGTAGGGTTTTTTTATCTGCAGATAAAGTGTAGCTTTTCATTTTCCTAGATGTGGAGGTGACATACATCAAGGCAAACAACAAAAAGAACTGCAAGGCAGCTTGATGCCAAAGGCAAAATATGCATATATGCCAAACCATATTTTGCCTGACCAATTTATCAGTAGAAAATACAGCATCAAGTCAGATTTCAAGCTTGTAGCCGTCTAATTTCTTAGACAATATAATTACAGAGGTTAAAGGTAGAACATGAAATTAAATTAAATTAAGTCCTATATATATTTTTTTTTTGTGCAAGAAAAATCAATGCAGTTTTTATGGAAACCTCCAGCCCTGATTTTAAAATAGCATCTGCAAATGTGTTCTCAGTGTCTTGACTAACACAGTTGTCAGCCAGATTTCTGTTACAAAGGTGGATGAATAATTCATTTTTATTCATACAACTAACAACTTAGTCTTTATCTGTTCATGAACTTTTCATGAAATTGTCGGCACTCTTTAGGTGGAACAACTCAAGCCACAGTGCAGCATGCACTTCCTCCTCCTCATGCAACCCTTCAATGATGAATGCTCAGGCTTGAGCTGCTCTTATTAATTGGAGACCTCTAATGATATTGTGGCAATTCTATGATTTATGTAACCAGCATTGCATAAGGTTTAAATTGCAAAATCAAAAAATAAAGAGAGACTTGGTTCTGGCCAACATGCAACTACTCAAGATTAAAATTGAATTTAATCAGCATTCCCACTAGCAAGTGCTGAAACTTTTGTGGAAAATTAAAAATGAAGAAATTGGTTCCCTAAGGAAATTAATACTCCTGCCTATTCTTCAGCAGCAAACTTGGAAATCTTCTTTTCCATGTGACAGTCTTTTTCCTCAAGTTAATAGAAAGACAGAACTTCCGAGAAGACAAAACACCTTATTTTACCTTAATAATTTTTTTGGACTGTCTGCACAAGTTTTACAGAAAAGAAAGGTGTGGATTTTTTCCTCCATCCTCCTTTCTACAGTTCATGGTCTCTATGTTTTCTGCTATGTTATAGCTATCAGGTAAAAGCTGAAATACTTCACAGCAAAATCAACAGTTCTAAATCAACCATTTTCTATCCTCCATCACTGCCTGCAATGTTTTATTTGGTTTTGGTTTTACATAACAAACTTATCATTCTTTTCTTGGCAAGAATTGAATCTGTAGAGCTACTAGAGCTTTTTTTTATCAGTGGTCCTACATTTCTATATGAGAAGAGCATCATATATTCTCTAAGATGGCTCTAGGACACCATTTTGCACCTCCATTCATTTCAGTCTCCCTGAAGGTGAATGGCAGTCTCTTATGTAATCTGTAGCCTTAGATCGTACTGATGCATATGGCATCTCACATCACCTAAGCTTTTCTCATTACACAAAAAATACCAGGTTTTGTCATTTTAAAGGCAGCAGCTGTTTGCCTTGGCTTTCATTTTTCTAAGTTAAAATCAATTTCTAAATTAATGAAGACAATTTAAAACTATTTTCCCACACAACTAGCACTTTTAATCACCAGTCTGGATTATAATCCCTAGATTTACTTATCTAGTAAAAATTATGTACTCCTCTCCATTGGCTCCATGATTGAGAATGTCTAAAGAATTCTGGGAAACTATTTTAGATGTTTAATTCAAATAACAATATAACCCTGCTTGCTTAAGAAAACTCAGGAATGCTTTCAAATAATTCTCCATGCATTAAATTATAAAAGAAAAATTAACATTATGTATATTATTTGAGGTAATGAACATGAACCATCCATTATTTACTATTTATCATCAGGTATAATAACAAATTTGAGGATTCTAAATTTAAAGTAATCGCACTATGAATATTAACTTGCAGTAAAATTTGCAAAAACACTAATATCAAAAGAGAACAAAAAATAAATAGAACAACATGACTAGGTAGTCAGGGTGTAAACATAACTTCTTATTAGTAAGACTCCACAACCTTTGGGAAAATTTATTTTATTTTTCAGTGACAATTCAGGGGAGACTACTCTTGAGAAAAAGAATGAGGGAAATAGAGGAGCATATAGCATAAGTAGAATTGAAAAATTCTTAATGAGCATTAATTCTTACTTATTCTTTTTTTAAAAAATCAATATATTTTCTCATGTGGGTTATGCAATATAATTATCAGCTGTGTCATATATAAGTTTATCAAAACTGAAGGTAAATCAATGATAGCAAATTGTATAACATGCCATCATAAAAAGTACTTTATTTTCTCAGTAAAATTTTTAGTCTCAGCCACTCTGATGGTTAAATGACACTCTAGGCTCTATTTTAGGGCTGAACTGAACGGAACTTACAGAGTTCATTTCCCTAGCACAAATCCCAAAGTTCAGTTAAATGCTTGGATCGATGATAATATAATCCAGAAGAAAGAAAAGTAATTGTATTTATCACAGAAAACAAAACACAGATCTACTGCATGGAATCTCTATATAATTAATAGCATGAAAGCTCTAAATTGGCATTTTGTCTCATATTACCTCCAGGCAAGCTGTTTAATACATGTTAGACCTTGGGCTTTTCTATTTTTCTTTTAATTTTTCCCCTTTAAGAGCAGATACCTACAAACAAGCAGATACTTTCAAACAAGCTGATGTTTGAAAGTATCAGAACAGGCTCAGTATCTTCTTCTAAGACACTAATGCCCTTTTTTTAAAACAATAGCATAATAAAATATTCACCTAATTATTTCTTCAGGAGATAAGAAGAGGGAAGGCTCAAATGAAGAAACAATGAAGAAAATTCTCACTGTAGACCCTACAAAATATATTCCTGAAAAAAAAAATCAAGATTATTCTGGTCAGAAGATTTCTTCTAACTGTTTCTTGTTTCAGTAAATATTGATACCCTTCATAAAATACTGTCAAATTTAAATTCCAGACAAATTTTGGAAGCAGAATTCAGAAAATTGATTATACTCTTCTTGGATTCATGTCTCAGCACTAAATTACAGAAGGGATATAGATAATTCCTGGAGAAGGATGCATGCTGTCTTTCTGATGAAAATGATTTTGTGCCTTTCAGGAAAAGGGGATAGCAGTCACATGCACATTAGATGCTCTTCCAGCCTTTAAGCTAGAGGATGTAGCTCTCTTGGAGAACCGAGAAGCAAGCAGAGAAATCACTCTGGTCTTAGCAACTGCTCTTAAGTACGGTTAAAGAAAAGATGGGTAGGTCAACATCACACCTTAAAACAGAGCAAAACAAAATAATTAATTGTGCAAGACCATCTTCAGACATTCACAGAGAACACTTTTCTCTCTAGACCTTATTGGAGACTTGGAAAAAATTACTTTCTAGATGCTGTTTGGCTTCAGGTAGCACCTATGCAGTTTCTCAGCCTGTGGCAAGCAAGGAGGTAGAATTCTTATCCAAACAAAAAGTCTTCCTGAAATACAGGGAATGCCTGGAAGTAAAAGGAGACAGTTAATATATACTACATTATACATATATCTCATATACACAGAGTATCCTGTATTATGTCCAACTAATTTATTAGACATAGGGTCATAGGTTATACCCTCAAAGGTTCTGACTCAAATTTATCCATCATTTCAAGGATATAAATCAAATACATTATCATATATTCATAATTGTGCATATCTATTTCCAGATTTTTGTTTAATATTTTGTTAAAGGTGACAGAAAACCATTTCCAAAATTAATGGATAGAAAACAATTCTTCAGCTGACAGGAACTAGAATGATCACCTAATCCAATTTCTCAACCAATTTGGTACTGACTGAAAGTTAAATTTTGGCATCAAGAACATGGTCCACAGGCCTTTTTGAAGGCACTGACAGGCCCAAGGCATCAACAACCTCTCCAAAAAAAAAAAAAATAAAGCCTGTGCAGGTGTTCAACCACCCTTGAAGAAAATAAATGTTTACCAATGGCCAGCCTGACCTTCCCCTGATGCAGCTTTGAACCTTCCTATGTTTGTTCCCTTCCACCAGCTCTGCTGTCCTCCTCTGGACCATTCCAGGACCTTCTTCCCACCCTTCTCAGAGTGTGGGGCCCAGCACTGCACACAGGACTCGGGGTGAGGCCTCACCAGGGCTGAATCCAGCAGGATGATCCCAATCACAGCTGGTGATGCTGTGTCTGCTGCACCCCGGGATGGGGTTTGCCCTCCTGGCTGCCCGGGCACACACTGCTGGCTCACCCTGAGCTGCTGCCAGCCAGCACCCCCAGACCCTTTTGCAGGGCTGCTCTACACACTCTCCTCTCCCAGCTTATACCTGTGCCCAGATTTACTGCATCCCAGAATCTGGATTTGTTCTTGTTAAATTTCATGCCACTGATAATTACCCAGTGCTTCAATGTGCCTCTGCAGGGCTCTTGTCCACAAAGAGCCCCAGAGAGTCAACAAATCCACAAGTGATGCTACATGATAATTCCATGTATTCTATGTGTTTTGAAACAGAGAAGCTACTGTCTCTCTGAGAAGAGGGTGAATTACCTACCTTTTTTGATTTGTCCCATTTAATTATTTCATACACCCTTCTCTGAAAGCCAAATATTATAAAATTTAAGCTGCTAATACAGCTCATACTTAATATATCTTCAGAAAACATTACAATCTCCAAGAGTCTGTTTTTAAGTTTTTGTTTATGCTATGCCTCCTTCACCGGTGTCGGAGTGGGATAGTCAAATCTTCATGGTGAAGCCATTCTACATTAGGAGAATTAGGAGAATTCTCCATTCCTAATGGAGAATGCCTGAGCATTCTCACACCACTCGAGCACCCACATGAAAGCACTCGAGCACTCACCATGAGAGACTTTAACTTCTGAGACCATTTGCAGTGGATGGCTCCAGTGAGTTGAAGGGTGCTCCTGTCAACTCCTCTCTTACACACATACTCACTCTCAGGAGCTCTTTCTCCTTTTTCAGGCTCAATCCTATGTTTCCCATGGTAAAGTCTCAGGTGTCGCATTTATAGAAGTAAGAATTTAATAGTGTGGTACAGTAGAAGGTCAGCTTGAGATGGATACATGTGGGGAGGGATTTCAAAAGAAGAAAGCCCTGGGCAATTATACTCTCCCCTCATATCTTTCAACATGCCTTACCAGAGCCTCCTAGACCAGTGGTGATTTTTAGGGAGGATATTCTAGCACCTTATTGAAATCCTTTTCTTTGTACATGCTAACTGCTCTTGTCAAGTTGCACATTTAGCTGATGGCTCTAGTGCCCTTGTCTTCTGGTTTGGACTTAAAGAGCATTTGCTTGCTGCCGCAACCCTAGACTTAGGTTAAACATTACTTCTCAAAACCAAAAAACATCATTGTGTTATCAGTATTCTGGTTATACTAAAGACTGCACACAGCACTGTACCAGCTACCAGGAAAATTACTAAGAAAACTCTCTTCCAGCTGAAAACACATCTAAGTGTATATGCACAGCTTGAAGCCCAAGATTTCAGGAAATCCATCTACTCATGCTAAGCATTCAAAGCGAGGAAAACAACACAATAAATCACAGAATTATAACTTTATATTACTCATTCTACTTAAAACATATTTCAGTTAAACAACCAATATCTGCTAAAAGTAAGGTTTGTGCTACTGTTCTCTACTTGTAAAAACCACAGTTCAGAATATTCAGTACTGATTATTTGCAAAATGTACAACTCTTTTACATGTAGGAACTTGCAGCAAAGACAATGATTTCAGAAAACTGAGTAAGAACAAAGAATGTTCAAGAAGTCTCAAAGAACATGTAGTATGCTTTTTATCAGCACTATGCATGACCCAGTGATATCCAACATCAAAAAAAAATTTCTTTCAGATCTCTGAGATCTTATACACAATATATTACATAGGACACATTCACAAAACTCCCAAACTGGATGTAAATTTAATTTTAAACACCTTATCACTGTTCCTCACTTTCTCCCACAAACACTGAAGAAAATTGCCGACACAGACAGCAGAATTACTGTCAGTAGTGATATTTAAAGTTATTCTATAGACATTAAAATACTGATTTGTTTTAGTTTAGAGATAATGAGTTAGAGGCTTCCATGTTGCAAAAAAAGACAGGCCAATTACAGTTCTCTTCTTTTTGTACTGATTCTACAATTTAATGGGCACATGAAACTTCCATTAACAATAATGGGACTTCTGTGCATGCACTGCAGAGAAAATAAAGCCCTGTATAGTTTTTTCTTATAAACAGCATGAAACGAATGGAGAATGATAATAATCTCAAAGAAGTAATGCAAATTTCAGTATACTGAATGAGAAAAAAATCTGTGAGAGTGCACAGGGAGTAAAATTAAGGAATGAAAAATGCACAGTGCTAAACAAGACAACAAAGTCAGCTCAGAAAATGACATCACAGGTATGTTGGTCCAGACTACTCAGAGACTAAATATCTACAAAATACATAAAGCAGAGACATTAAAAATATTTCTGGACCAAATTAAAGAAAAATTGAAATAAAATGCTTGTCAATGGGCTAAAAAAAAGTAATTTGTAAAACACTTGAGGACACAATGACAGAGTTAGTATATCTGCAAAGTGCAGATATTAATAAATAAATTTTAAAAGTACTTGTAGTACTCTTTATAGTGTTATTCTAGTTACACTAGCCATGGTTTTGAGATCTTACCTGACTGACTGAACTACTAATGAACTTCCATCTAATGGATCTTAATCTAGGCCATTCAGCTGGATCAAAGCACATCCAGCCTGGTTCTTATTTGCAGTCCAGCTTGTATTCATGTTCTGTTTTTGCAATTAATTCCCTGTGTTTATGTTGCAGTAAAAAACTGACTTGAGAAAAATGTGTTTCCTGTGTTTGTCTTTGAGTACAGAAGGGTTACAAGACCTAGGCAAGTATAACTGATGATGAAGGTATACCTGCCAGTAAGTCTCATAGGACAGGGATTAATCTGTCATAAAACTCAGAGTATGGATTCCAAGGGTCAGGATGAAAAACTCAACTTTGTTCTTGTTGATAGAAGTAAAACAGGAAAAATTATATACTTGAAGAAATAATTTTTGCAATGCCTATTTTATCATGGTAACCTAATGTTCAGGATTTTTGAGAGTTTCTCTGATCATGCCATTGGGAAATCATAAATTAGAAATATAATTTAATAATATTAGAAATATAATTTCTTTTTCATTTTCTCAAATGAAAAAGAAGTTTACTGTTATTCAGTGCATAAAATGTATAATGTATTGCATTCCCATTTGCACAATTTTTCTTAAATTACATTTATCAGGAAAAGTGTTATAACTTAAATGCTAGTTCTTGAAGCCCCAATTAACCCTATACATTGTGTTTAAATCTTTGGTAGTTCCTGTAATGACTTTCTCTTTGAAGACAAGAAAATGCATGCATTATCTCATGCCTTGTAATTTCAAAAGACTTATGGCTAAAATATCAATAGTAAATAATTTTTCCTTTATAGAGCTTTGTAGGGGTCTTTTTTGTTTTTCCTCATAGCTTTTGTCAGTTTTGATCCTTTTCAACAGAACTGATTATCATTTAGCATAAATAAAAATGGTTGTAAATAAAAAAAGTTGGGATTTTGGGCAAGATTTTGGTTTGGTTTTCGGTTGTTTTGCTGTTGGTTCCCCGGGAATCATACATGTGCATAAACACATAGGATTATAGATTTTGTATGCCTATGTCCTTTATGGCATATTGTTTGGAATTTGATGGCTCACATTTTATTATTAACTCCTTTGAGACATGTAAAATATGGATGAAAATGCATGAAAAGCAGAGTGAACTAAGTGCAAGTATTCCTAAAGACATAATTCAGTATTACTTTCATATTCATCTCGATTTTAAATACATTTAGCTGGAAAGAGAGAGAAAATTTTTAAAAACCAACAGAATTCTCCCTTGGCAATATTTTATACTCTAAACATGATATTTTTTCTAAAGAGTGTCAAAGCAAATCTGAGCCTACTTTAACCAGAATATAAGTTTAAGGGAAAAAAATAATTAAACCATCTTTCTATCAGGGTCACACTGTTGTCCAGACAATGCATGGAAAACATCTGTTACATAGTTGAAAACGGAGGCTGTGGAGAGTAATGTTAAGTACTGTTAAAATGAAATTTGCTGATGGTTTCTGCACCAACAGACAGGTTAAGCAAACACAGTAAACCAGTTTTTTACAGCAAGGGTTCAAATTGTGGTGTGCCATGACTCACCTGAATGATACATTTCTCACCCATTATTGCCCTAGAAAATCTATAACCTCCATTCATATGTTCCTCTTCAGGAAACATAACCAGACATTCCTGACACACTCAAGCTTTACTCTAAAGCACATTCGGCCCTACACTTCCTTAAGCTCTTAATAATCATATAAATAATAACTTAATTGAACATTTGTGAACACACTCACATACTCTCCAGCCACAGTTTCAATTTTCATACCAATTTTGATCTGAAAATCCCAACTTTCCAAACCACAGAGTTGTAATCTACCTCAGTGTAATCCTTAATCTCAGACCTTAATATTTTTTGTGGAAAATACTTGGGAGACAATTAACAAAGCTTCCCACTTATGTTAAGTTTTAACAATTGCATTTCTTTCATGAAAAATAAAAACCACAACCAACAACACCAAACACAAAACAACAGCAACAGCAACAAAAACAAAAATTAAATGCAGGTTGTAGGGGAGAACAACTGGAGGCAGCTGGACAAAATATAATCAACTGCACCTTTCATTTGACAGTAATGGTACTTTCCAATGAAGACTTTAGCCCTCCAGCTCTATTCTATTTGTAGAAAAGGTCCTCAGGGGAGTCACATTAGCTTAACTCTTCCCAAAACTTCAGATCGAGCGGTCTTTTGCCCCAAAACTACCTAGTTCCATTAAAAAAATTGGAATCCTAATGATCTTTGCCTCCTGCCTCCAAAAAAGATATTATTTGGCTCTCAGCATCTTGAACTTTATTGAATGGATTGCCTGTGTTACCAGATGATTTTTCTCTGAGAGATACCACTGTCTCTTTTTGCCTTGCTGAATGCTCTCAGGAGAATTACTCTATGTGTCTCTAAACACAGTGGTGTTACCATAAGAGAAAATATGAGACAATGAAACAATTTACATGGAAAATCTGCAAAAATACTGCCTGCCTTGCTTTCTCCCCCCTGTAAGGAGCGCTCTTGTCAGAAGCGAGTCCCTTCCCCCCATCCCTGGCAATTGCCCCGGGGTGGTATAAAACAACTTCTTGGCCAGACTCTGGGTCCTCATAGCTACTGCAAAAATTGACTCTGTCCTGGATGGAACCAGTACAGTTCCCTTTAATTTTTTTTTTGGTTTGTTTTACAAAGTTTATTATGTAGCATTTTTTTCGTTCTGTATTGTATCTGCAACATCTGAACACGTGAAATAGCCTGAATCTGCAAAATTTCTGTTGCATTTCAGTTTCATTCTGAAATGTGTTTTAGTTTGATGTCAGGCCTAGGATTTAAGACAAAAAAATATACCTAGTTTAATTTAGACCTTTTTGAGGTTAATTCCTTAATATCTCTTCAATATATCTCTACTTTGTAGAAAAGGAAAACCTAGACAAAGCAGATTATATGACAAAAGTGTATTATAATTAACAAAATCCCAAAGGCTTCTCACAGTAAAAAGAAAGTTTAAAACAGAATGAAGCACAGAAGGAGATAGAGAATAAACAAATATGACAACTATGAAGGAAAAGCTGAAAGTAAATGAGGGATAAAAAAGAAGTTACAGGTATAACTAAACCTTGCATACAGTACCTAAAGATGATAATTCAGTAAATCAGATTTGGAGTTGTCTTTGGTTAATTTAAGTTTTTTGTTCTGTAGACTTTGACAGTAGTTTGGGGTTTTTTGTGGAAATCCAATAGCAAAGAATTAGTTTGGATTAACATATGTTCATACAATAATATATTTACTCTTTTATTTAGCAATAGAAGTCTAAAATAAATTCAAGATTTTTACCAAGAATTATAAAACAGCTTATTCAGCTAGTGTAAATCAGAGTAAGATGAAAATTACTTTAAAATACTGTCTGCCTGAATTTCACTATTTTTAAAAATAAAATACCTCCTTCATAATTTTGTTTTTATGTTTTTGAAGTCAAAAAAGTATTTATCAAGTAAATTAATGTTCCCACTGCAAGAAAAATAAATAGATTTTAAGAGATAGTTCTCGGAGCCAGACAAAGAAAATGGTGGATTTACTATCCTATGTGCTGAGCAGAGGCAAATATTACAGTTCCTTGTTCCATTTTTTTCTGCCATAATTCCTGAGGAAAGAGAAGAAGCTAAATCTTAGGTATATATCTGTCACAAAATTAATATTTTCTTAAAAGCAGGAGCTATCCTGTAGGGTAAGAAGGGAGCAGACTCTTCTTATTTATGGTATTTATGTATCTGACCACCTCTAAGCAGCCATATTTTACACTAGGCTTGGGTTTCCAAGCACAAGAACAGGCAGGACTGGAGCACCACAGAAATATTTTAGAGCTCCTTGAGTTGTATTTGCCAAAAGATCCTTGAAGCAAGGGAAGAAGTGAAGAATAATGAAACGACAACAACAAAATCAAACAAATTTTCACAACAAAATCTTTGTGAAAAAACTGTGAAAAAAAAAAAGGCAATTATACATACCTTGATTTGAAACATCCTGAGAAGATAATCTCTAAGAACATAGAAATGTATTGAGTTTCAAAGCAAGATAATGAGGAGTTTGAAGCACTTTTTATACAACTTTTCTAGTATACTGGTGACAGATTAGAAGAATGTTAATTTCTCATTGGAAAAACAGCATTTCATGAAAACTGCTAATTGACGTATAGGAAGATTTTTCATGTCATTTTCAAATTTCACAAACTAAGAAAGCAGGAAGTCTGGTAGGTTATTTTAAAGGAAAAATTATCTATTTCAACTATTTTCCTTAGGAAAAACTCCTCCTTACTGGGAGGAGATAGAATATGTGTTTTTGAAAACAAGATCTGGTCAAGAACTTTGGCTGAAATTATTTTCCACTGGTTTAATTTTTGGAATTGCTGTAATTATCACAATGATGTTCTCTAATCAACATTTATGAACATGGCATCCACCAAATTAAATCTACTATTTCTTCTGTAGAAAGGCTTAAGCCTTTCTTAACTTTGGTTCAAATGTTCTTTTTTTAAAGATTTTTCTTTAATTCTTTTTTTTGTTTCTTTTTCAAAATTTTTTTTCTAATAAGTCAATAGAAACCTTCCAGTGTACTCCCTACAAGATCATATTATAAAAATGACCTTTGTTTAATCTATTAAAATCTAGAAATAAAAGAGCTTAGAGTTAAACACATTGTATTTGGTTTTCTATTAGCATACTCTAAATTTCATCACAGTAAAATGATGCAAAGGGTATGTACTGAAATAAAAAATAAAGCTAAACCCTATGAGTTGCATCTGTTTCATTCCTGCCTTCTTACATGGATTTTGCTGGGTTTGACATTTTTTAAATTTTTTTTTTCATACATTTTTTTGTGATGCTATGCAGTAGGTAATTAAACCAGAATTTTTTGAATGGCAAAAGAACTTTGAGGAGAAAGAGAAGGCTGTATTCAGTTCATGCATAACCATAATTTGGTGTCCACAATAAAAAATTCCTATTTCTAGTATCAGAGTATCAGTAAAAGTAAACTAAATCCAAAGATTATTTATGTGCCAAACTTATCACGGTTGATGCCAATACTTTCAGGACTTCACTGCCATAATCATCAGCTATTGAAACTTTACTCAAGAGCTTTACACTGTTTCCATTTATCTCAACTAAAATATGAGATATCAGGTGAATTTAACATGGCTTTAAATATCTTTCTTGTGGTTGTTATGACTCAGTTGAATGAACAGTCAATCTCAATTACACTTTTAATGTACTGAGTAGCAGACACATTCATAGGATGTGAACCCTTTCATATATCTTCAAGAGACAGTGGTATGAACTGGTGCAATCAGTTCAGTATAAATATATATCTACTGTCCTGAAAATAAAAGTGATTTTCTTTAACAGTTTTTTGAAAGTGCTTTATGCTAATGTTGATTTCAAAAAACCTGGTGCTAAATTGCCAACCAATCATTTCAACAGATATTCAAATACATTTGGGGCTTATTGTATTCATTAGAAATTGAAAGAAAGGCCACTTACAAGAAAACAACCATCTGGTGTTGTTTATTATTTCCCTTTATCTTTTTTTTCCCTGTCACAATGTACCCTTCCCTGCCTCCTTTTACCAGGACATTGAACATGTGAAATAACATGGCTTGCTTGCCGTTGCGCCTACTGTCAGCTGTCACATTCCACATAGCTGGCTTATATTGAGTGATATTTCTCCTTACTTCCTCTCCTTATCATGAGCTTCCTTTGTTGGGCTTTTGTTCCTCACAGCAAAGTAGAAGACTCTTCACAGCATGACCTTATAACTATGTTTTAAAGAAACATTTCACATGCACAAGTGAGTTACTTGCATTTCTTCATACTCACAGAAATCGGAGGAACTGCAGCATGTACTGCTTTAAAAAGATAGTTTGGAAAAAAAAGCCAGACAGTCACAGAAAAATGCCAACTACAAACATCTCAACACTTGATCAGAGAACAACCTCCAATACGAATTTGCCATCAGGGATGTACAAAATTTATGTATTGCTTTGCCTTTTTCTATCATTGGGTCTATTTTAAGGCTGTGGCTGCAGCTGTGCACCTGTGCAGCTCCACCTTCAAATCATAGATTTATCCAGCCTGCATTCACAATGAGAGTTTGTCAGCACCTTTACATGGATTAAAGCAAAAGCAAACTACTAACCACACCGGACACTGAAAATAAGCTCCAACAGTTTCAAAGTTAACTATAATATTAATCATTCATTTGGAGGGCATTTTTGGTCGTGTTTATCAAATGTATATATAAGTTATAGAAAATACTAATATATTTTTGATTTTCTATATCTATGCTACATAAATGAAATAGATTCTGGAGAGCTGCATAAAGTTAAGTCTTCTATACCCTAGACTTCATCAGTGATTGAAATAATTATCTTTACAAAGTAAGAAAATACAATAATAAAGAAATATTTTCTCCCTTCAACATTGTGTCTTCATACAGCTATATACAAGGTACAACCAATAGCAATTGCCATGTCAATAAAACAAGCACCACTACATTAGATATGCTCATTTAATTATTTAGCAATTCATACAAGTATTTCTCTGTATGTATGCACCTATATACGTATCTATCTATGCATGTGTGTATCTATGTACTTACACAAAAACAAGTGCACAAGAAAGTGTCTCTGGCCCTACTCACTCTCCCCTCCTTGCACTTCTCTTCCTGTGCAAAATGTCATGGTATTTTATGTTCTACCACAGATCACCATAAAAATGCAGAAATACTGATGTGATTTTCTTGCTTTGTTGCTGAAACTAATGTAACATTTTCTGGATATGACTCATCTTTACATATATCTCAACATGAGTGGGAAGGTATCCCATTCTTCCCATTCCCATTGACACCAATCAGTATTCCAAAATAAAGGCTGCTGCACATAAAGTGCAGCTAGAGAAGACAGGCTCACTGGCTGTTCAGTTACGCAGAATATAAAAGATCAGCTTTTCTCTTTCTACACACTTCTCAGGAGTTATAGTCAACCAAACCACATTTACAATTCTTCTCAGTTCTTTGCATTCATTTACTATGTGTACATTATTCTGGCTTGTATTCAGAGAATATGTGCTGAATTCTAAACACTTACTCTGCTCAATATTCCACCAGGAACACTGTGTACAGTGATGGTTTCTGAAAGCATACCTTAGATTTACTTCCATATTCATTTTGCATATAGCTTTTTTTTTTTTTTTAATCCCCACCTTTCCCCCTTTCCAGAAAAATGTGGCTTTTATAGACTGCTAACCCCACTTTTCACAGAGTACTGCACTGGCTGAAAACAGTGGGTGTCAACCTGGCATTTTCCCTTCACGATACAATTTGTTTTCTTGCCAGTAAGATTTAGAGCAAGGGATACAAATTATCTGATACAAAATTACTAGCTGAAGATAGTTGTCATGCAAATATTAAACTATCTACCCTATTTGCATATTTGCAGATAACCTGCTAGAGCCATGTAAATTAATTTTAAATAGTTCAATGTATAAGGGAAGCAGCAAAGCGTACCATGATAAAACAAGAATCCTGAGGGTTTCTCCATCATTACATTTCAATTTTAGTTGGAAGATGAGCAAATGAAATCTAAATTAAGCTCTTCTACAAACATATAAGTTGGTAGAACTTTTGCAAATCTTCATTACATTTTAATGATCTGTCATATTTCCAAGCAGTGTATAGTAATAACTTATGTCTAGACGCAATAACTCAGGAAAATGTTTTATGAATGAGTTAAAAATAAATCTACAAGCTTTTAGACTAGATATCAACCAGAAATTTTATTCAGATTCCAGATATGTTATGTTAGCACATTTAATTTTATATGTTTTTTCCATTCAATTTCCTCTTGAACACTTCTAGAAAAAGTATAGCCTTGGATGTGGATTACACATGTGGTACTCCTAATTTTGAGATGCAAATGAAAGCAGCAGAGATATTTTTCTGTCAATAGAAGTCATTTTTCTACAGACTAAATAGATATGAATAAGATTGCACCTTGAAATGGTCAAATAGTGATTGTATTTTCTTAAACATCTGCAAGTGCTGAGTGAATTAGTTATTTACATTAAACAGAATATATTAATAAATTAGAAAAAAATGCAACATATAAATTCAAAATATAGATATAATTAGATATTATTATCCATAATTCAAATAGTATATATAATTAGAATATAGTTTATAATTAGAATATATCAGGAAATAAATCTCAGAACAGTTTTTACCAATAGTATTATTCACAAGAAATGTTCTTTTGTTCTTCATTTTCTAAATAGAACCACTTGGATGTAGATGACCTGGAGAAGAACTGTGCCCAGCCCATTTCCTCCACCAAGTAGGCAATTGAATACCGTATGTGCTGAGACCTCTAAATACTTACAAGGTGGAAGGGAATGACTTGCATGTTATTTTCTGATTTCAGTTTCAACCACAGAAACATCTCCCCAGCTGAGTCAGTCATTCATTACATTTTGGCAGCACCAATAAGCCCTCAGCTTGCTTTGTAATGAGATGATGAGTTCATTTAATAAAGGAAGGAAATAAACTCTCCCTAGATCAGAACCTATTTCCTTTTACAAGCAGATGTTGGGACACTAGAAAAATTGTATTTTATCTCAAGGGAGTGCTGCATGCCTAGAGAAGCTGTCTTATTTCGAGAGTCATTGCCAATTTGTTCTCTTTGTTCCTAGTTGCCAGCCAAATGTAAGACACCCATGCCAGACACCACACAAACTGATTGTTGCACATCCAGCAGCTATCTATCAGTGCAGCCACGTTCCAGGCATAGCTGCAATGCTCAGGTAATGGCTGGTGTAAGTTCTAAAAAGAGTAGCTTCATCCAAGAGGAACTTAACAACAGCTCCATCTGGTACCTCTTCTCGCTGCTAATTAGCTGGCAGGGCAGTGGGAGCTGGCTAGAACGGCTGCTGCATTCAAAAAGTTTGCTTAGCATGAACTATAAATTTGGCTGCCTACAATTTCACACCCTAGGAGGTGCTCTTGGGATGACTATTGCCCTTGGCAGTTATCTGCCTCCCTAGTCACAGAATGACTCACTTTGTTATTAAAGCAAATTAAAGAGATTGAGGTTTATTGAGTGTTAGGCAACCCACTAAACAGTGGAATAAGGTTTTCTTGAAGGGTGGGTTTAATGCCAGACCTGGACCTGAATTCAATTTGAACAGACTATCTACAGTTTCCTTGGCAAAAGAAAAATGTGTAGGACTTGCAGATGGAAGATGTTCTCTGGAAAGGGAAGGCCCCCTTCCAGTGTGTGTATGCAAGCAGAAGAAAAGAGAAGGGCAGTCCTGAAACCAAAAGAAAAAGAAACAAAACCAAACCAAATAAAACACAACAAACCCCAAAGAAAATAAAGCAAAATCAAATAAGGAAAAAGGTGAATCCTAGTATCAAAAAACACAAAGGCACAGGGTAGAATAGCTTACCTTGACCTTCCTTCTGGGGTGAAAGCCTTCATTCTGGGGCTTTTACCATCTCTTATTACCGATAGTTTATGTAACAGAGGCCCTGTTATTTAATTGCATTCTTAATTATTCACAGCAAAATTTAGCATGTGACCTTTTATGTCAAGCATCCACCATATTCTCACATACTCAAGCATAACAGATAAGAAACTATAAAAGAAAGAGGGAAAAGAATTATCCACATTGGTGAGATAGCTATGTTATCAACACAATATTCAGTTCAGACTACTTATTTTGAAAAGTTATGTTTATTAAAAACTTTTTTTCAAAGCAACTGAAGTTGCTTTGAAAGTTAAGCTCTTGTGAGTGAAAAAATTATTTTCTATTCTATTTTTAAAGATATACATGCACACACACATGAATATGGGGAGCAGACTTAAGAAACTAAATAATTCATTTTCTGAATTAACATCACCAAAATCTAAGAGGAGAGAAACAGACAGGGAATACATAATATTCAAGAAGGGAAACCAATCATTCCACATTTCAGGCCCCAGAATAATGCTAGAATGAATGTTTACAAACAGATTGTATAGAAAGAGAAAATAACTGGAGTTACAAAAGGCATAGCAAATGTGAATTTATGAGGACAAAAAAAGAATCATGCTAAATGTTTTTTTTAATTACAGGTCTACTGCATTAGTTATGGGGAAACATTACTCTTTTATATAACTAAATTGAATAGAAAGTGCAGTTTAAAAATTCAGGAATATTACTGACTTGAAACACATTGTACATACCTTACATAGGTATGTCTGTAACTAAAAAAAATTGCAAATTTTAGATCTGGCATAAAATCAGTCAGCTGAACTCAATAAAGATAAATGCAAAGACCTATATTTGGAAAGGTGATAACAGACAGATAACATAATCCCTCATGTCCCTTTCAACTCTCCACTTTTATCCCAAATGCACATACCATACTTGCTCAATGGCAGAGTTCCATTACTAGACATGATCTAACAAGAGTTCCATAGCTCCTCAGAGAGCTTCTGAACTGATAAACTTTTGAAAGATATAAAGAGATAAAATTCATATTGCAGGGTTTGGGGGTTTTTCCTCCTATGAATTTGAATATGTGTGCCTTTTATTAATTTTTTGTTATTTCTTTATACTTTTTTCTTTTGAAATGCCCAGTCCATAGCATCTCTGAATACAGGTCTTCTGTTAACTGTGCTTGGTTAGATACATTAACAAAATTTAAAGAAAAGTACTTTCCTTTATATGTGTCAAATACAAGTCTCATTATATTAGAAACATAGAAATAAGTTGCATATATTCTGAAATGAAATTACTAAACCAATCATATTGTTAGACACTATTTAAATCCCTCAGAAAATCTTTTAGGGTCCTTTTGACCAAGATCAGACTAAATAATTAGTTTCCATGATCCCTCTTTTTCCCAGTAAAGTGTCCAGGGACAGAAGTAATACAGTCCATAGACAGCATGTATTGAATTTGTCTGTTAATACCCAAACAGTCAAATACTATATAACACCATGCTAACTTTTTTTTTTCTTGCAAGATATTCCAAAACCACAAAAAGTGTGCAAAGGGCAACATGTGCTTCCATTGTTTTCAGATTTACTTTCTGAATACACAGCAAATTCTGTCTTTAGGAATACACACAGGCACTCCATAAACAGTAATCAAAAACTCAACAAGACTGAATTTCTTCATCAATAAACATCTATAAAATAATATCTTGGAGTACAAATTGTTCAATTGTACGATGGTGAAGAACACCACACATACATCTTCTAGGTAAATAACAGTATTCAAAACTAAAACACAGTAATTTTACTTTTGATTGTTTGAACACATTAGATCCTATTTTGCAATATTTTCCTTCTGAAAACTTTTCCACATAAAATCTACTTACTCTGTGCAGAGATAAGGAGCAGAATTATTGCCACAATTAATGCAGTTTGGCTACAGCTAGCCAAAGTCACCGGCCTCTTGCTTTAAAACAAGTTTAAAAATTAGTGTAGTCCAGAAAGCACCCTCTGAATTTTTTCCTCTCTTGAGAATTCATAGCTCCAGTGTTCGAAAAGCACACACTTATTCCTAACCATTATGTACAATTCCAACAGCTAACAAGATGACTAACCAGTGACCTACATTTGCAATTACCTAATTTTCAAACATAAAAGATAATTTAATGTGTAAGTTAGTCAGAGATTTCTATTTATAAAATTATGAAGGTGCATTTTTTAATCTGAACTCAGTGTCTCTTCTTGAAAGTCAAATCAGATTGGAGGGCTTAGTTCCACCAATTTCACAAGGTCATTGATGTTTCTATCATATAACCCCCCAAATCATACAGTAATTGAAAATAAAGGCAGTACACTGGAGAAAAAAAAATAAGATCAGATCAATTATAACAAGTTAATGAATGCAAGAGAACCAATTTGTTAATTTGAAATTAAATCGCAATAGGTATAATATAATGCATACTTGCTCCAGAAGCATACATTATCTTAATGAGCTCTTTGAAAATAAATAGAGTATTTCTGATGCTAAGTTTACAAATTATATGACTGATGTTTCTTAAAATATTTGATATTTATAAAAGGAATTGAACTTAAATATCAAGGATCCAAATAGAACTTATTTTGAAGCCTTGTTTAACATGCACAAAGAATAATTTGAGTAAGTAGCTGAATCTTCCACACATTTAAAGCATTATTTCATTGGACCCATTCCAAGAATCTCCCAAAGAAACAAGAAAATTGTAATGCTAGGCAAAGGAATATCATTTAATACCTCATGATTTAAAAGGCTAGGTCCTTTCTAGTCTCCCATTACCCTTCAAGTTTAAGAGCTTATTCCAGACTAAATTCTTATACCATGCATACTACAGTGTAAGGCCCCAAAGAACTTGCTCAACAAGGTGGGCTGATGGATGTTTGTGCACTCTGAGCTGGATGCATGGGAGAAATGCCACCAAGATATCCTCAAGAGGTCAAAACAACAAAAAAAGACTTTAAAAGAAAGAGGCTTTACTGGCAACTTCAGAAGATCAGACCTTGGGCAAAAGGTTTAATGCAACAGTTAATCAACATAAAACACTTCCCAAAGCTTTAACTTGGCCCATTCAACTTAGCAATTAAACTTACTCAATCTCAAATAAGTGAAGAATTCCAAGAGGAGGAAATTAGAAGACAGATAAAAAGAGAGAAACTATATAGAAAAAGGACACATAGAGTTACCAACTCCTGGTTTCCAATGATGATAGATACTCTGAGAAGAATTATGGTCCAGTCAACCCAATGGCTTCATGTTCAGTTTTAAATACCCCTTGCCCTTCCCAGGCCCTTCCCCCAAGTGGGACTTCCACTCTTTTGGCCTCTCCAGAGCTGGCCTGGGGGCTGAAGTCATGGGCCTCTGGTGAGCCAATAATTGTCACCCCTGCCAGGCTGGGATACAGGCTCTAGGGTGAAGACATAGGGCTGCTCACTGTCTCACCACAGCAAGGCCCAACCTGCCCCTCCCTGCATCCCAAAATGTCTCGAGACATGAATGCTTGCAGTCGCTCGCACACAGCTGCAAAGGAAACTTCTGCTTTTACACCAGCAGCTGTCTAAGGCTGATTTGCAACACCAGGCTCCCCAGGGAAGGGTCCAAGCAATAGCCTCAGAGTTCAACAAGCAATTGGACAGTGCTTTCAGGCATGCCGTGTTATTTTAGGGGATGGTCCTGTGCAGGCCCCGTTGTTGAATTTAACAATTTTTGGGGGTCCCTTCCAACTCAGCATATTCTGTGATTCTGTGGATCTGAACATTTCAGTATTTCAAAGTGCATTTTATTCAAAGTTCAAATATAAGCTTTTTGTTGGCAGTTTTTTCATGAAGAACTCTCTTCAAGAGATCTTTAGGAGACCTCAGTCCACCTGTCAATTTCTTTAAAACCTAGGTAGGATCTGTTGCCTTTTCATCTATATAATCCACCTATACTGTCCTATCATCAGGTCATCAGAGATTTAGTGTTAGGTCTTAGCATTTAGATGGTAGGTGAAAATTCAATTTGTATGCCCTTAGAAGATGGAAGTGACTATATACAAAAGTCCCAGACAGATTTTAACAAGTTAACAACAGGTAGATACTCTCCACTGATGTGAAAGAATAGTACCATTAGTGGCAAGGTGGTCATACATAAGGGCAGAGCAAAGATTATAGATAATCAATACATAGTACTGAACCAAGAAAAAGTAAGATGTGCCACTCTTGTTTTAACAGTGTGTGGGTTTTGCAGGGTTTTTATTTTCAGAAGGGAAAATAAACACACTATAAAAGTAAATACCAGAAAGCTAGTAGATTTGAGACAGCAGCAAAATAAATTGCAGTCCAGTTTTAAGTACTAAAATTAACTTAGCACAGAGAAGCTATTTTCTTCCAACATCTCTGAAACAACTAACCCATTATGTTCTGCAATTAATAATGCACTTTCCTAGATCTGTCAAAACCAGTAGTGTATGACTCAAGAACTGTAAAGTTTGTATAAAAGGAGGAGAAAGATAAAGTCAAGTACAAGAAATTAGGTTAATATTAATAGGTAATGAGGCTTAAAATCAGTTTTGAAAGACAAAAATATATATTTTTTTAAATTAAGTCAATGAGAGGAAAAAGAAAGAGCAATAAAAAAGGCAGGTAAGGATCTGTGATAAATGAGCAGGTGGCTGTCATTGGTCATCAAGTAAAAACAATTTCACATGCTGAGTAAACAATTCTCCAAATCACATTCCAAAGCAGCAAAACATGGAGAAGCTGAAGCTTCTCAGCTTCTCAGGAGAAAAATCCTATCAAAAGGATTTTTCATAAAATATGTCTGTGACACAAAAATATAAAAATGTATGTCAAGTCAAATACCTTGCACCTATATCTAAGATTTTTTAGATTTTTCAGGAAGCTTTTAAAATTCACCCCCTCTGAATATAGACATTCATTTGTTTCATAAGCCATGAATGAAATCATATCTGTTTCCTTTATAAATGTAAATGATGAACACTCCTTCAGAAGCTATAGGTAATACAGTACCTTGCACATAGCCTACCTTTATAAAGTCTTCAGTCAGGATACCTCTTTTCAGGAAAAAAAAAGTTTGAACTGGAGTAATGGCAAATGAATTTTATTAGAAAGATGACAGGAAACTCTGTGAGTAAGAGATGAAAGGAGCTTGGCTTCTTTATTGTTGCCAGTTTGTCTAGTGAAAAGAAATGTAGCAGAGACACAAGAACCAAGTTCTTGTGAAGTTACACTTGGAAGTGAAGTTATTTAAACTCAATAACTGAATATTAATTACCTACTTAAATTATAGTTTTTATTCCAAATCAACAGCAAAATTGCCTGTAAGAGCAAAAAAGATCCAGAATCTCTTTGACTCTTCTGTTTCTTTTAAAAGATTTACAGAACATCTCATACCTTTTCACCAAGTCAGTCACTTTAATGTAAGCAGTAAAAATAGCAGAGCTACCTGAACCTGTTGAAGGAAAGTAATTTTGTCTCAAACTACATATCAATTAAAAATCTGATACAATGTCATAAAGCGTTTCTTTACCAAAGGATAAAAAAAAATTACAAGAACACAGAAATTTTAGGCAAAAGAAACAGTTCAAGGGCTGAAGTTATACTTTTTTTTTTTCCAGAGATGAAACAGCAACCCTTAACACATATAGTGAACTTGAACCCCACATAATAAGAGACAAAGAAATATCTTTGCTGGTTTTTTGCTCTGGAAAGATCTTGAACATACTGAATTGAGAGAGGAGTTATCTGAACAGGATTCTGTTCCTCTCATGCAAATCTTTATATAGCCTTCACCAAAATGACAATAAACGTGAACAAATGTGTTTAAATATTTAAGAATTTTCCATGTTAACTTACCAAGAACCTGCTAATTTTAAAGTGTAAGAATAGAAGAAATAATTATTGAGTTGTCAAAGCTGTCATCCTAAAAAGGTTTCTAGCTAAATCTTTTTTGTCATCTATTTCAAACTCACTAGCTCTTAATGAAAAGAATTTAATGTGGAATTATACACAAGCAGAAAACAACCAGTTTGATCTCATCCAAATATCACAGACAATACAGGAGGTTACCCACAGGTGACTGCTGAAGTTGTATGTCTGGACTGATTTTAAATCTCAGTTACAAAATTCTCTCCTAAATGTTATTTCACATGGGAAAATCACTTTCCACCCTTTCCCACCTACATCAAATCATATTAATCCAGGTGTGATTTTGCTCTGTGTAAAAGGACAAATACAGTAAACCTGAACTGATTTACTGAACAGAAAAGCAGTCAGCAGGAATGATCAGAATTTTTAAATTCAGCTGCTGTGCTGCATAAACTTTGAGGGGAAGTTTGTTATGCAAAAAAGACAATCTATGCCAAAAGACAAATAATTCTTCATGTAAGCGAAACAAAAAAATATAAATAGACATAGAAGCATTCAGGAGAATTCCCTCATTTCTTCTTCTTTGATATGAATGATTAAACTGTAACAGATAGCTCCAATGGCTTAATTTTTGTGATTAAATTGAAAATTCCAAAATTCGGCACACAACTGAAGACATTTACACAGAATAACATACGCAGAATTATAAAGTTTACTCTGAGGACTTGCTACCAAAAAGCTCATTAAGGTCTGATTTTTTTACCTTTATGCAAAGAAAGTGTAAAGATCTATATTCCACTGTAAAAATCACAACAGGTTTCATTAGTTCTTATAGAATAAATTAGAATAAAAAACAAAACAAAGCAAACAACCAAGCCTTCTTTTGCATAAGAATCTATTTTCCAGATCAATTATACCTGCTGATATGCTGTTCATTGAAATGCTAAATCTGAACAGCAAACTGTGAACGTGACATATGCACAAGAAATCTGCTGGTATAAGGGTAGAGGAAGCATTCTGCCAACTCAGTTGCCCAACACTTGGCAGTCCTCACTTTTTCTTCAGAGAAACTCTGACCTTGAATTCCTGTATGGACTGAGATTAGCTCAGTTGGTTAGAGCACGGTGATAATAATGATGCCAAGACTGTGGTTTCAATTCCTCTATAGACTATCCACTTAAGAGTTGGACTTGATTTTTCCAGATTCCTTCCCTCAGAATATTCTGTCATTCTACATAGTGATGAATAACACTCATTTAAGCTAGCTTTGCTCGTACAGTTATCGTCTTTTTTAGGCTCCAAGAACCATTCACACAATTGCAGTTGACTCATTCTGTTCTCATCTTTACAAGACACTGTAATGATGGCAAGTTATTTGACTACAGATCATTTCATACTGATCAGTAACTATTCATTAATTTCTTTCATTACTATTTGATGACATTGACTTTCAGCTACTCTTTTATGATCCCCTATGTTTATCAATGGTGTCAAAATAGCAACAGAGTGTGCTTGTCAATTCTGTTATCATTTTTAAATACTGGAATAATATTGAGTTGATCTTACCTGATCTACTAGGTGGCATGTATAATACATGCAAAAGCCATGAAAAGAGAAGCTTTTTGATACCATTACTGCTGTGCTGCTTGGTTCCAAAATTCCCCCTTATCATCACTTGTTAGGAATTTTGGCTTCCATTAAGTCATTCTTTCTAGTCCTTAGGTTGAAAAGATTGAAGTCTGTTGTAGTCCTTCTCACCAAAGGAGAAACCAAACACTGTGATCATCCACCACTGGACCAGTTTTGCTGCTGTCCTCCTGAATGAAAAATTTGTACATCACCTGAATCTTTTCATCTATTCTTTTAACCTCAGGGTTAAACTCAGGGTAGATATGTTAGAATCCATCATGTTAGCTCTGTCAAGTGTATAAGACATTTCCTCAAAGCCCATCTGAGCATCTGAAGGCTCTCCCATCCCAAATAAGATAGTGCTATGCAGACAAAGCCTATCTGTATGACCTACTCAAGTTCTGGAAATGGGCTGGTAACAACTACAATTAGGGTAGCAGTCAGGGGTGCATTGCTCCGTTTCAATTATTTCTTTATTAAATCAGTTCCAACACACTTCTTTTTCTATTAAATAATCACAATTCATAATTAAATGAGTAACAAGATGAGAATGGCAGCACCATGTTCAATTATATGCAAAAATTGTTTTCAGGTGGAAAGCGTCAAATGACTCTACCACCACAATTAATCTATATTACTGAAAAATATTTAACGATAAATATCTTTTTTCACTTCTTTCTTCCTATTTTTTAAATTAATTCTTGTCTCTGAACTAGAAAGCTTTCAAGAAGTTCCTTAAATTACTGAGAATAGATGCCAGCAAGAAAAAAAACAAAGTATTTGTATTTCATTTATCCCCTGTAATGTGAAGAAAATCAGAAATAACTCTAGGGAATTGAATTATTCCAAGATAGCTCTTGGCAATGCTTGGTAAATATTTTCAGAATTTTTGGTTAATTTAGAAGTATCTTCCTAACAGAATGATAACAAAAAGATTCATTGTTTGACCACATCACAGTTTAACCACAGATGGCCGATAAGTATCACACAGCAGCACGTTCATTCTCCCCCACAGTAGGTTAGGGGAGAATATTAGAAGATAAAAGGGCAAAAACTGGTGGATTATGACCAAGACAGCTTAATAGTTAAAGCAAAAGCTGTGTTTAATCCAACCATAACAAAGAATTAATTCAATTTTTTCCAGTGATAGCCAGATGTTTAGTAATATCCAGGAAAGCAGGGCCATATGTAATGGTTACTTTGGAAGACAAATGCCGTAACTCCAAACATCCTTCCCTCTCCTCTTATTCTCCACCCACATTTATTGCTGAGCATGGCATTATGTGGCTTGGTATATCACTTTTGTCTGTTGTGGTCAGACCCATCCAAAGTTCTTGCCTGCTGCCAGCCTACTCATTAATGGGACAGCACAGAGAGCAGAAAAATCCCTGACAGTGTGTATGCATTGCTCAGCACCCACTAGATAAAACATGTTTGTGTTATCAACACTCTTTTCAAAACATAGCAATGTACAAACTATCATAAAGAAAGTTAACTCTACCCCAGCAAAAACCAGTATAGACTGCCATCTCTTTGTTCTTCATCATCTTACCTTATAAAAAATATAAGCTGTACATCAATTAGTCTATTTTAGTCTTATGATAAATATTCTTTATTCATCCTTGTAGTTTCAGAGACCAGATCATTGCTACAGTACACACACAGCGGGTCCTTCTTCAGACCTGCTGAAGTGTTTGTAACTCTCAGTTCATCACTATAGCAAAAAGAGGACCACAGTTACCACACATCTGAGGAGGAGAAAGCAACAAGCAGCAGTGGAGGACAGTCAATAATATTACTTCCCACCTGTGGTGGGAGAACCTGACCCATAAACACAATCCTGTCCTTGCTTCTGACCAATACTGGGCTGTCAGGAAAGCAGAAAAGCAGAAAAGCCTACAGTCACTTGCCCTAGACCCACCAAAAGATCGGTAAGACATTTGTCTTAACTGGCATCTTTCTTCTTCTCTGTTCTGAAGTGTGGGCCGACAGATGTGAAATCAAACAGAGGAATCCCCGAAGTGATGATACACTAATGCCACAATGTGGTCTAATAATTTTCTCTTCCAGGTAGGGGTGAACGATAAATGGGGTTGTTAGTACCGCTCATGGTAGAAAGTGTTTAACTTTTTTCCAGAGCCTTTCCTTGGTTATTGTTTAGTGCTTGATTCCACAACCACAACTACCCCCACATCGGGTCTCACCATAGCCTTCCATCTTTCTGTTACTTACTTATATTTCCTATACAGTAGAGTTTACATAAAGTTCAGCGAATACAACCTAGGACCCCAAATTCAAAAAGCTCATTACTTGAATCCTATTTATCTTAAAAAAGGTATATTTAAGAAATCATCTTTACAAGTTTACAAATTAAAGTGACTGATATTAAAATGAAACAAAGTAACTCCAATTCTGCATTTCCCAGATTCTGACTGATTTTATTTTTGTAATTTTTATTTGGCTTTAAGAATACTCTTTTCCTAACTTTATGCACATTTTGCAGGGCACTTCAAATGAAACAGTGTAAGGGTGGGCCTTAATTGTAAAAATACTCAATATATGACAATTTTTCTCAGCTTCATGTGCACTAAGCATGCATGAGTCTCCTGGAGGAACATGTCTATGGAGAAAAGGAGGGATCTTCAACAACACCAAAGAAATATATGTCGCTACATTTACAGGGATGATCTGGACAGCCTTAAGTTCCAAATTATGTTTTATCTTGCAGGTTTCAGAAATATATCAAATGCATTCTGAGAAGTACTTTGATGGGATAGTTTTAAACTTCCTTGAATAACAGTTTATTGGCTTTGAGGCATTTTTGATACTCATTTTTGACCCACAAATATAACAGAAAATGAAAATACAACAAATCAATAACTAAATTCACACAAGAAATGCTGTGACTTTTAGACAAGTAATGAGGTACTTTAAATATTCCCAAAGCTAGATATAGGAAAATGCAATTATCAAAAAAACCCAACCAAAATAATAAATTTGGGGATAGAGAAATAGTATAATTGTATAATACTGTATGATATGGTAGAGAAGCAAAGAAGAAAGCATGAGAACCACAAGAAGCCCAGAGTACAGGTTTAGCTTCTAGCAATCTCCTTGAATCCCAAAACTCTCCACACCAACCATAATCTCAAGGATGGAATTAACCCTTTGATCAGTTTCAAAATCAATGCAATTTCACCAACTCAAATACTGAAGCTTTAGTTTCAGCATAGGTGATTAAGAACTGAGGTATGTTTGCTGCACATCTGAACCTGAGGCTAAGAATTAGCAGCAAGACATTCACCTTTGCCCATATTTGTATGCTAATGAGTGTGAGATAGAAAGCGGTCAGCAATAATTTGATATCTAAAAGCTCTGAAACCTGTTTTTTCCAACCTTTGCTTTCAAAAAAAACATTTGAATCTTACCTTCTTATAAGAGTTTATGTCAATTAAAACTTATTGGTTTTTAATGCTACTCTATGCCTTAATTAAAAGTACACATGAGAACATAAGCTCCAGTTTTCCTTACTCTCATAATAGACAATATACTTAGGAAACCTAATTATCAATTTTCAAGTGTGATCATTGCACATATGGGATATGTTTCCTTTTCATTGCTCTGTTAATTGGATGCAGATATTTTGTTTAATTTGTTTTCTACCCATAAGGGATGAGGATTATGTTAATGGGAAGCCAAACACTCACAGAGTTGAGAAAAATTGACTGAAGAGTTTCAGAGAACGTCATCTTGATTTTTTTGGTTTTGGTTTTGTTTCCTCTTGGGTTGCTTCTCTGTCTTGAATATTGCCCTAAAACACTTTTCCTAATAATGATATGGCCTTATGAAAGAACACAAGAAGCTTCAGTACAGACTGTGGGCCACACCTTGCCCAGACACAGAAAGGGAGCAGAGAAATAAAGGCAGAAAAGAGACACAGAGAGAACAAATATTATCACTTCTTAGATCCTATATTGGTCCTGCTGAGCAGATGGTCCAGAGCTGGGATAGTGAGACAAAGAAAGAAAAACAGAAAGAGGAAAAAGCGAGAGAGGGAGACCGATCCACTGCCTTTTACAATTAACCTTGTATATGTGTGGGCTACAATTCTTGTTCATTGAAAGGCAAATGTATGCAAAAATAAAGGAACAAGCTTATTCAAGTGGAGCTTTTTGATGTCTCAAACTAAAAATGGCCATATAAATCCACTGGTTTTGATAAAAAACAGTAAAGAATTGCAGTATTGTCAGCACAAATACCACTGTAAAGAGGGTTTAATCAAAAAGGTTTTTGGAATTAAAGCCCTACTACCTGAGTAAAAATCAAGGCCCAGAATAATACTCTGCAAATGAATGTTCTACTAAAAAGTCCACAGCAGTAATTTTAATAACAGAAATTTTACTCCATGCTAAAACATTATTTAGGATCAATTAAAGGAAAAAGTAATTTCTGTGATAACTTATTTCCATTCTGCAATGTTTAAGATCCTAAAAACAAGCCAATCAATTCTGCTCTTAACCCCCTCAAAAGAAAAAATAAGTCACTGATGTCATTCTTATTTCCCATAAAAATAAATTAACAGGAACAAGCTTCTTTGAAAAACATAAAAAATAATTCCTTCAATTATTTCTTTCCAATACGCAATAAAAATTCATTAAGCTCAGCTTCATTCTGCAATTTCAGAGCAATTTATTCAATAAGTTTATTTAATTCACAAACAAGTTAATTACCCTAGGTCCTGTTCCTCACAGTTTTTCTAAGACAAATTCCTCCCTTAATTGAATCTACATGCTTTCCTCCATCTTTAAAAGCTATAAATTTGTCTCTTGCTTCATTTGAGATGCTGGCCATAAGCAAAGGACTAGATCCTTAAATGGCAGTTGCTGTGCACCTAGAGATTTACAAGCACCAGTCACATTTCAGAATCAGCCCCAAACTGAGCTGTTCCTCACAGCTGCTATAGTCTCAAAGCAAAAATTACTGCAATAATTGCTCTAGGTTTCTCAAGTAGTCAGCAAAGCAAAACTTTATGTTTCTATCTCTTACTCTGCTCTTTTGGCATTGGTGATGTGCAAGCATCAGCACTGCAAGTCACATAGAGATATTAGCATGAATTACAGGTGCATTAATTTTCCCTCTCAAATACTTCACAGAAAAATTAGTGTATTCATAAAAGTTACAAGAACTTGTAATGTTTTTGCTATTTAAGCCTGATATTACACATACCCATTTCCCTTTCAAAATGAACCTTTCTGCACTTTTCTGTAGATGATGAGGGACTAGAACACTGCTTTTCAGAAAGTAATTCCTGTTGCCTTGATGCAGGTTTCATTCCATAAAGATGATTAAAGTATAGGGAAAGACTCAAGCATTGAAGAGCATATCTGCAGCCTTTCCAGAAAACACCTGTGAGCCCTCAGGCTACCATTTCAGGACCCAAGCACACAGAGATGAGCATCATTGCCTCCTCTCCACAGCTGGCCATCCTCTTGCTTAGGAATGCAAACACTTTACTATGAAAAACTACTACAGAGGTGCAGATTGAACTGACAAATATTTATGGAGCCTGGTATTCTTTGTGGGGCATAATTTTCAGAAAGTACTAACTCTAAAAAAGGTAGCCTACTAATTGAAGGCAATGGAGGGTAACAACTTACATTTGAAGAAACAAAAATGGGTAACGTTCTTCCTTTTTTGCAAATGGCTAGGCATGGGCAGTGTTAGAAAAACAGAAAAATAACATTAATAAAAGTTACAGTGAAATGAAATAGAGAATTCAAACACTGTTTTACTTAACTTTTAGGCAAAATTTTAATAAGTTAAAAATAATCACAATAAATTCTAACCCTATAAATTCTTTTCTTCCCATTCCTTTAACATTCATCTTTCTTTCAAATATACATGAGCTAGTGATATTGTGCAGTTAGAAAGGATTCAGGGTTTCTTTTCTCTTTACTCTTTTAACTTAACATTGTTTATAAATGGTTATAATCCTGTCATCAAACAATAAGAGATCAGAAAAGTAGAAATCAGTAAAACTGTCCAGCTGCAGACAGAACCCTTAAAAAGTTCTGTCCACAACTCTTTCTATTAATGTACTTCTTTATAAAGGCCAGAAAGCTAATATGTTCCCCAAAGATATCTTCCATTTACAAACAATTAGGCATTAGGTTTAGCCTTGCAAGGTCTAGGAGTGATGGATCTCATGTCCAGACTCCAGTGAATTCATTTCTGTACCAAAATTTTTTTCACAGGCAGGTCTGAGGACAAGACACATTTAATGCTCAGCAAAGTAAGGGTAACTACAGCCCTTTGTGCAACCCTTGAAGCAATATGCCTCCCAAATGCTATGGGGCTTACAGTTACTCTGTGTATTTAAATACCTTTCTGATTATCCTGATTAATAAGAAAGTCACCTTTAAGCCATCACGACTAAGTTTATTCTGAAATCATCAGAAAAGAAACTGGGTCACTATGAAAAAAAAACCTTAAGAGAAATGTGATTGTAAATTGATTGATGTATGGAGTATTATTCTAACTGAGAATACTAAAGATGTTAATGTATTGAGAAGTCAAATAGAAAACCTAGAAAAGAAATCTGCCGTAAAAAGATTGATGGGAATTTTTGAAGGCATGGCAATAAGAAAAACTAATTTTTATTATTTGCACTGTATTACAATATTTTGTAATATAGTATAACAAATCTTTCTAAGGAAGTTGCATCTCTTCCTACTTTTACTGCCTTGATTGAAAGCCAAGGTTACAGGGGATTGATATTTATCACATTGCAGTGCATTTTACCCGAACTCTCATGCTGATTGATGAGCTACCTAGTAAACATTTCACCCAACACTGAAATCTGGTTACTGTTTCTGTGCAAATCAACAGCACCTTGTGCCAGTAAAAAAAAGCACTAGATTGCTGCTTTCTGGAGCCCTTACCCAGGATGTTGTGAAGACTGTCAAGGCCAGTCTAATTCTTTGAAAACTACAATCTGCTGTGCTTTCAGATGGGAACCAAGGATACTGCCAGGAGCAGTCTGGACAATATCAATATAGGCAGTCATAGGTAAGAGGGCCCAGGTAGTGTTTTACTCACTCCTACTGTTGAGGGAGAAGGGTTGTTAAGAAAGTGCCACTGATACTGCACGTCATCAATTGATTGCAGAGCTGGTATCAGCAGCAGGGTTTTGGCTTCCATGCCTGTGGGATGCTGATTGACCATAAACGTGTTCTTGGGAGAGACAGAATCCAGCTCAGTAAGTGGAGCAAAGGTATCTTCTACAGCAGGGTGACGGATCTGGTACGATGGGTTTCAAAGTGAGAATGAGGCCAGGGGGAGCATTAGCAGCAGCCTTCTGGTGAAGGGATGTACAGGACTGACAAGGAAAGAACCTAGAGAAGTTGAAGGGAAGCAAACACAGAATCAACAAAACTGAGCCTAGAAGGGGTGACCTCAAATATTTTCATATAAGTGGATAGCAGCTACACTTATATGAAAAAATAAAAGCACAAAACCCTCTTTTGACTCATCCCAGAAGGTGATAAAAATCAACATTATTGTTAATAGATCCCTTGGGGTTGATTAGAGTAAAAAGACACTGAATCATCAGTGTTTATAAATATATAGTGTTAATTTTAGAACAGTTTGGTTGCAATGGAAAGAAGCTATGCAGATGTTTTGGTTAGTATTACCTATAGTAGTATAGCAATAAAATATTTAAGAAAAAGAAAGAAAAAGGATAAGAATAGTAAGGCATCACCACCTAGATCCAGCAGCAGGATGTGATTGCTGCCATTTAGTTGTCTCTTGGTTGAAGTGATGGTCACAGTCTTGATCCATCAAAGGGTAGGGAAAGCCCATGAAACAGAAAGTTCATTGGGTTAACACACATTTATGTTTAGGTGGAAACACCCAGGTACATCCCCTTGGAGTGGAGTTTTATTCTGTCTGTTGCAATACAGTGAATTTTACACAATCCTCGGGTGGAAGGTCCCAGAAATGAGCCAAGGCAATGGGACATGTGATGATTTACGACATGCTTCAGGGACATGTGATAGTTTATGAAACCTTCCAAGACACAACTGCTGCCTCTCACTTCAGCATGGTTAAGCCCCGTGGTTAAGAAAGGATGAATACTTCAGG
Organism: Leucosticte australis; assembly: GCA_025504685.1. Taxonomy (NCBI): domain Eukaryota; kingdom Metazoa; phylum Chordata; class Aves; order Passeriformes; family Fringillidae; genus Leucosticte; species Leucosticte australis. The sequence goes on from JANIJU010000003.1 coordinate 36,448,931, forward strand.
CCCACTTGTGAATGTCCCACAAATACACAAATCCCAATCTTTCCTGTCTGAGCAGAAGAGGGAGGCAAGAGGAATTTTTACAACTGAGCCAGACATCGAAGGGAGGATATGGATGATGAAAGCACCAGTCATGACTGCAGGGTCTGCTTCTTACCAGTCTTTTCCCTTATGTGGCTCAACATCCAGATCAAAAATCTCTCCTTCTCCCCCTAGATTTGTAAATAAAGCACTCTGCCACAAAACCCAGAAAATTTTGATTCATTAACCACTAACATTCCAGTCTCTCCCAAACCTAAACATAAAATCTCACAAACTCAAACATGAAGTAAGATGGTTTTGGGAACTCAGAATACTGGAGTGTCTCTTTGAACCATCTGCACACTAATGCACTTAATCTAGAAGTTTCCTGGAGAGCATGAAGAAAATCTTTGTGGTGCCAATGACAGAGGATCCAAGAAGGATATGTGCTGTGCTGTACCTAGTACTTAAAAACTAGAAAAAACTGGTTATGGTTTGAAAGTTGCTTGCAGTATTTAAGAAAAGTATTTATCAAGAGTCATCTATTGCATTGAGCAGGAAATAAGATTAAAACGTCAGGACAGGAATGAACAAGTGCCTCCTAAGAAAACTCAAACATTGAAACACAAAAAGAAAGAAGGTCAAACCAAAGACTAATACTCTGGGAGAACAATGGAGACACTGTCTGAGCATGGTTAAGAATACATAGCTAGAGAAAGAAAAACCTGCCTAGAACTTGATATTGGTAAGGGATGCCAAAGACACTAGTTTATTCTTGAAATCAGTGAGTGGGAATGAGCATGTTAGAAGAAATGTAGGCCCCTTGCTGAATGTGGCCAGAAGTCTGATGACACAGGGTATGAAAAGGCAGAGGTGATGAACACCTTCTTCACTTCAGACTTTATAAGCAATTCAGGCCTTCAGCAATTCCAGAACTGAACCAAATGGACTTCAGACTACCCTTCCAGCATCAGCCATTCTGTGATTCAAAGTGTTAATGCAGAGTGCTCAGCCTGGCATTTACCCCAGGTACAAAACTGATTTTGGAGAGTGCACACCAGCCATATGTGACATAGGATGACTGACCGTGGGGTGTAACTTGACCATAAAGAGTCCTGAAAAGAAATGCAACCTTGCAGGACTGCCAGAAACTTGACAGTTTCACTACGTGTGCAACACATGGTTGCTACTGGCGCCAGGATCCCTTGCAGTGACAGAGACTGCTGAAAAATCTGAAGTGAACCAGGTCATCAGAGACCACCTCAGTGATTGTAAAAAACACTGTCTGCCTTCAGTTTCCCTGCAGCTTCCAAGACCCATGCTGGGCAAGACCCTGGCAACTGGTATTTGGCCAATGTAAACCCAAATTACTGCTTTGCTGAGGTCACTGGTAGAATTTTGGATTAAGTCTAAGAGAGTGATAGGACAGCACAGCACAGGAAACAAAATCAATGGGTAATTCAGACACTATAATTTCCAGAAGATTCTGGCACAGTAGAAACAAAGCTGTAAATTCAACCTTTCACATGCTGCCAGTAGAAGGGACATGACAGGAAAAAGTTCAGAACATGTCAAAAAAGTGTGTTGCCTTTGCACAACTGAATGATGAATGTGTCTTTTTGCTACGGTGCCACATGGTTATTACAATGGAATTTTATCAGCTTTTCTTGACATGTACATCCTAAGCCAGAAACTCTGCAGAAAAGTTATTTTTCCCTTATTTTATCTTTACTAACACTGCATCTGTCAGTCATTACAATAACCCAACAGACTTACATCTAACATAGAATGCAGCAGCAGTTCTTTTTATTAGTGGTTAGTAAGAGAGAAGTTAAATCAGCATTCAGCAACTGTGTCTTGCTTTCTTATATTTACTCTCAATGCATTTTCAATGTTGACAAGCCCATTTTTCATCCTTATGTTGAATGATTAGTATTTATGAAAATGAACATGTAAGATACACATTTTTTTGTACCTGGCCTCATTTGTCAGGAGATGAGATCATTCAATGCAATTAGGGTCATGACAGAGACTGATGGTAAATGATCATACCAAAGGATTGGTAGAGTTTTCTTTTTAGTATTGCCATACATTATACACACAGTTGCATTACATTGAAGTTTCTTTGGGAATTATAATAAAGAAATATCAGTTATATAGATCTCAAAATTGCCTAAATTTTCGAGGAGAGGAGAGGAGAGGAGAGGAGAGGAGAGGAGAGGAGAAACAACTTGGTTTGAAAAGTAAAGGAATAAATTCTGGAGATGTTCAAATAAGCTAATCATTGTCAAGGCATAGTGAAAGATTTTGCATAAGAAGTTCTATTTTTAAGTTCAGATATAATTTGGTTGGAGTTCTTATTATATCTCTCTTTTCAAAATATTTTTTCTATGAAATAACTATAATTTAATTTCTATTTTTCTGAAACAAAAATCCTCAGACTCCAATATTACCTGTTCAACAGTAAGAAGAGGGAATAAAAATCACGGCAGATCTCAAAAGGAATTCCATAATCTAGACCTAAACACCATCGTGTTGGGCTTCTCTACATAAAAGTACACTAGAAATTACCTGAAGCACAGTTTGGTCTCACTATTGCTCTCTTCTGCTTAATCCAATTTTGGTGTTGTCTGGTTTTCTCAAGCCTCTTGAACTGCCTTTTCCAATCAATAACATAACACCTCAAAGAGGATAAAACTTCTTTTCTTTTCTTTTCTTTTCTTTTCTTTTCTTTTCTTTTCTTTTCTTTTCTTTTCTTTTCTTTTCTTTTCTTTTCTTTTCTTTTCTTTTCTTTTCTTTTCTTTTCTTTT